>UESW01001327.1:183242-280699 GCA_900491605.1 Calamus simplicifolius
GTATGCTGATGATGATCGATGTGATTCTGAGAGACTTGAATGTACGGAGTGGGTTGTTACTGTTCGCTACAATTTCATGGATGGAATGTTTGTTGTAGTTTATTGCATCATGACTTCAAATTCTTATACGTGTACTGTATATATATATATATATATATATATATATATATATATATATATATATATCAATTTTTTTATCATTGTTGGTTGGCTTAAATTTGTAATTCAAAATAAAATCACCTTGTAATAAATTTAGAGAGAGAGAGAGAGAAAAGAGAGAGCTCTGTTCATCCTTGTCAAGTTGGTCTGCCATATATATATATATAGGATATGCTATGGGAGGAGAAAAAAAAAAGGCCTACCTCCATTGGTCTTCCTTGTTGTTTCCCCTTTGTGCGGACAACAAGCCCATGGCTTGGGACTCGAGCTGGCCCTTCGAAGACTCTGGGTTGGAACGCCGGGAGGTTCCTTAAGAGCACTGCGTATTGTGTGTGAAGTTAATCACCCCGATTCTATATGGTAGCATATATACCGACGATTGGTTCTTAAAACTTTAGCTAAGTTTTCTAAAGTTGTAGGAACATCTTTATTTTCTTCATGTATTGCCTTTTATCTTAGGAGACTCCCCTCTATCCATCATTCACCAACATTCTAGATTTGTTGAATATCTTAAAAGCTACTAGAGGCAAAAATATGTTAAACTTCTTTGTTTGGAGAAATTTGATCAAATTTTAGGATTGAAAAGTTGTTGCCAAAATCTTTATGTTCCTTCATCATAGACGTTGAAATTCAAGAATATTTTGTAAGATTATTTGGAAGTTATCAAATAGGTATTGTAAATAAAGTTCATTGTATATGACCAATATAATTAATATTACCATATAAAATGAATTATAAATTACTTCACGTGCATGTATAGCAGCTGCATGTGACTACCATTATACAAATCCATACCTATCCAATAACATATTTACAGTTGCTTTGTAATTTACAATCAATGTTGCTGATTTTTATTCTGTTAATTACCATGAGAAAGCATTTGCTTTCAGAACTATTCTAGCCTAACTCTTCATTTAGGATACCTACTCTTGAGTCCAAGATCAACGAGGAGCCATACTTAACATGAACCCTCTATTTCCTACTCAGCATGGCTGCATAGTATTAAAGGATGTTGGCATATGTAATTATAAAATAAGATGCACATAAACCAGGAAAACTTTCATCAATGTAAGGACCACACTGGCTGATGTTTACTTGTTGAGGACTACAAATACAAAACAAGACAAGTTCCTCATTACTTGCATACATTCTGTTCATAGGCTTCCCGGCTTTGCACTTCCAAGCCATTACCTACACAGAATTGGTAACAAAATTGACATCAAATTATATATATATAAATGAAACAATATCTTATTTCTTACATGCATCAACACATGATTCAGTGAATCAGCAAACTAAAATAAATTACAAGGTCATGTGAGCTACAGAGTGTTATGACCAATAATAGCAAAATCTTGGCAAGTAAATTCATGGCATGAGGTAAAATTATATGACTACTACAGTAGGTCTCCCTAACTGGACTGACTTCTCAGTCTTCATGACATGTTGCTTGAGCGTTAGCACTCATTCGTTAGGGGTTGGCTGAGGTTAGCAAATCAAAGTACATTGTCAAACTTTATGAAATCATATTTTGAGGTATAAAAGCACGTCCATATAAATGGGCAGATATATAGTTTACAATCATATGTGCAGGCCAAATAATTGATTCAACTTCTAATTTGGTGTTTTGTAACGTTCTATATAGGCTGCTAATTGTACTAGCTCCTCATTACCAAAGTGTTAATCCATTTTACCCCTCCACCATGTGTTTGGTTCTAAAACTAAATGTTGCCCTACTTAGAGGAAAAGTAGGCTAAAGCAAAACCTTATATCCAATTGGCTCTCTAGATGTGGTTCTGTGTTGCATGTTAGGGGCTATATTTTACTACTGTTATTTTACATTTCATTATTAAATTTCCTTTATTTAGTAAAATTAGCTCAAGAAACAGACACATTCATACCCATTTATGAGGTGACCGTATATAATAAGGATGGATCTTTGGTCCAGATTGCAGGATACATTCAAGTGGGGTATGTTGAAATTCTAATCTAAGGGCTGAGAAGCTCTAGAGGCAATAATATTCCATCTCTGATGTGTCTTAAGTAAAATGAAGGATTAATATTTTTTTGTCAAAAAATCTAGAATTTTTTAGTGACATGAACTAGAATTCTGAGTTTTTGATTAGATGTTCATTAAGCACATTACTAAGTCTATCATACCAAGCTCTAGGTATGTTTCAAATCATAAAGTACTTTGTGTAGTTTAAAAATATGATTTAAAAATGTATGATCTTCAAAACCAGGTAGTTGTTCAACATAAACTTTCTTATTTATAAAACTATTCAAAAATACTTTTTATATCCATCTAAAATAAGTTGATATTCATGCAATATGTAAACAAGTAATAAACTTATGGCTTCTAATCTAGCAATAGATGCAAAGGTTTTGTTCGCGTAAAATAATCTGCAAGTGCACAGAATTGTAACAAGTAGTAAAGTATTTTTAGAAAAGGATATCGAACCCACAGAGATTAATTATGTTATTGAATACCAAAATTTACTAAATTAATTACTATTTAAAAAATCAAATATAATGGAGCATTCTACTGTAAAATTATTTAATCTAAAAATTAATAAAGTGTAAAAATTTAAACGTGTAAAAATATGATAAGAATAAATCTAAAGCGATTGATTTTACCTAACAAATCCCACATAATTTATTTTTTTAATTATTAAATTTTAATAATCCCATGTTGATGATTAAAAATTTCTTAATTATCCAATATCTTCTCTCGAACGATATCAAAAATATCTTCAACTAATAACTCCATATCTCTATGCGGATTTAATTAATTGGAGACTCATTACGTACTTTGAATTTTCTAAAATCACATTAATCATGGTAAAGTATATCTATTTTCACTCAACAATTGTGTTTAATTCTAGATCTAAAACAATAAATCACCTCTCGGTCTCATTGTAGTTCAATTGATTAAACAATAAATTGTAAGAATTAATCATAAGAAATAACAAATCACCTCTCGGCCTCATTGCAATTCAATTAATCAAACAATAATTGTAAACATTAATCATAAGAATTAAACACTCAATCATGAAAATTTTAAAAATAAAATAACTAATAAAATAAATTATGCGTTAGTTGATAGATTACATCAATGCTCTAAAAAAAGAAATTAGTTCATAATAAAAGCAAAAAGAAAACTAAAGAAACTTATATTTTCATTGAAAGCAATTGTTGAACATGTAGCTCTCACCTCTATTCTTCAAATCCCTCTCTGTTGAACAACTCTAAAAGTCTCTAGTTCTCTCTAAGTCTTGGATGCAAACCGCTGCCTCCTTTTTATATTTGGAAAGCCGATGCTATACCGTGTTGAATACGATAAAAAAATCACCGCCTAAGAGTCCTTTCCTTGATAACTACTGCTAACCCATCAATGCTTGATTCTCTCCTCTTTGAAAATATGGCATTGGAGTTCTCCTGTGAGTCTTCACTCAGCCAGCTTATCATGTGAAGGAGTCCTCAGAAACCACCTCATCAACTCGTCTTCACGGTAGAATCCCTTGGTCGTTGCCTTTTTTTTATTCCCCTTCAAAATAAAATAAAAAGTAAATAAATAAAAATAAAAATAATTCAAAATAAATTAAAAACTAGCTATGTTGTTATGAAAGTATATGAATTAAATGGTTAAATTTACGTATTGATTTTGATGAAACACAAACAATTAAGTATTGTGTTAATATTGTGTCTGTCAAGTTCAATCAATTTCAGGTTATTATCATGGAACAATACACTTCATTTATCCCAGGTATATTGTAATTCATAATATAAGGTTTATTTGGCAAAATGACTTTCAAGTTTAATTATATTTGCATTGTCTTGAATTAGATTCAATTATCCTACAAGTTCCTATTTATAATTCTATTTTGAATCATCACCGGATTATGTTCTTAAACTATCTGTATTTCTATTACCTTCAGATTGGATGCTTAATGCTTGAATCTTGGGTTACTAATCTTTGATTTGGAATACCAGATTCTATTGCTTTCGGATTGGATGTTAATGCTTGAATCTTGGTTACCAATCTTTGATTTGGAATACCAGATTCTATTGCCTTTGGATTGGATAATTAATTCTTGAATCTTGGGTTACCAATCTTTGATTTTGAATACCAGATTCTGTTGCCTTCGTTTGCCTTCGGTTTGCATTCGGGTTGCCTTCGGTTGTTGGCTTACTTAGCTTGCATGTATTTATTATTTAACGGCTGGTTCCTTGTAATTAGATTTGGGAATGCCCTGATACTTCAAACTTGGCATGCTAAGTTATTCACACCTTCTGTCGGCTCCCTGGTGCTTCATTCTGGCATGCTAATTTGTGATTCTAGCATGCTAGTTTAGAATTTTGCCATGCTGATTTACTTGCTCATTCGGATGATGGTTTTTGGATGAAAAGTTGGAATGCCAACTTTCTTTTCTGGCATGCTAGAATTCAAAGTCGGGCTGCCAGATTTTTTAAGGCCCTCTATTGAAAGTTTAAGAGCTCTAAATTAGAATGCCAACTTGTCTTTTAGCATGCTAATTTTCATAAGCTTACGGCTGGGTTTCTTGTGATTCAAAAAATTGGAATGCTAACTTTCCTCTTGGCATACCGGTTTCATTCGTTGGAATGCCAATTGTTAAAATACTTCGGTTGGTTCCCTGATTCTAAAATCTCAGCAGGTTACCGTTTGGATTTTGGCATGCTACTTTAACATTTTTAGCATACTGACTTTTGGTTTTTGGAATGCCAACATTTTTGAAGTCTTCGGCTAGCTTCTTTGTGCTATATGTTGGAATGCCGATTTTGTGCTTTTAGCATTCCAACTCCTTGCCTCTCGGCTGGTTCCATTCCCTGTTGATTCATTGGGATACCAATTAATGTGGATTGGAATTCTACTTCTCTTATTGTTACCGTTTGAAATTTCTTTTCATGGCCCTCTCTTGGATGGTTCTCTCTCTCTCACTCCCTTCTCTATTTCACAACAGCTATATCTTGATGTTCTTATTATAAACAGTGGAGATAAATAGTGTTTCAGTGTGAAGAAAAGCGATAGTGATTTTGAAAAAGAAAAATCAAAAAAAATATCAAAAAATGTTGAAAGAAAAATCATTTGAAAGAGAGATTTGTTTGAGGATTGTCGGAGTATTGCTTTGATTATTTTTCAACCCATCGGAGTTCATATATTGCTGATTCTTCAAGTGGTCTTAAAGCTCCATCTATTCTCATTGAAGAGCATTCAAAGCTTCCTCGAAGACTTCTATTGTGCTGCTGCGTTTATTCAAGAAAGAAGCAACTTTGGGATTAGCTCTTCAAGTTGATAAGTATTTATATTGTTTAAATCTGCTCATATCTAGGAGCTTATTGTATTAAACATTATATTACTTGTGCTTTGATTTGTTTTATAGATGTCACGCTCCAGACCCTATATTGGATCTAGAGGTGGCAACCCGCCGCATGCCGGGCATGCAAGGCGTCCCGAAATATAACATTTAATACAAGAAGGGGTAATAATTATATTTCGTCCAATTTAAATGGTTCTTAATACAAACCATAATCATATGTTTTAGGCTACATGCCAAAATACATAACTCAATGGGGTTACAACAAAGTACTGGATCTTAAGTCACTCTGATAGCTGCTTCAACTACCCCATATCCCCATCTTCAGTTCTGTGGCTCTGAAAAACATTGTGAGATTTAAATGAGCTCACACTCAATAAGTAAGCCAACTATAATGTAAATAATCACTTCATGCTTTTATAAACTAAATTTTTCCACAATAAAATCTGCCAAGCTTCCATATTTCAGATACATTTACCATGTTATCAAAACATGCATCATATGCTCAAATAAATTTTGGAAGCAATTGTCATATATAGTATATCAAGAATATACAATTTCATGATAAAAACCACTGTAAATAGCATAAAAAATGCATTTTTATACCAATGTCCCACGGCCACACACTATGTACACAGAACACCCCCCTCGGGTGTATCGGGTGTATCCTCCCTAAATATCCCCTAGGAGTCAGGGTCCTGGAACCAGTGTCATGCACTCACATCCTGCCATATCCGGCTACAACACACCCCAAGAGTGTGTTCTCCATATACCCCCTATGGAGATGGGTCCCGGTGCCATGTGGCATAATATTGCCATATCCTGTCACAGCACACCTCCTGGTGTGTGTGCTCCATATACCCCCCTATGGAGTTGGGTCCCGGTGCCAAGTGAGTCATGCAACATATCACATCATACCATATCATAGCGGACCATAGTGGGACATATCATCATATACACAAAGTATCATTTGCTAAATAGCATGTATCATTGCAAAAATGCAATCCATATACTTTTCATAAAAACATATCACATACACATGTATATTTATAAAACCTTTAACAATTTCAAAGTCATGCCAATTGATCAGTTGTCCACATAGATACCCAATATAATAAATAATAAACTAATCATAGCAAAGGCTCATTTACAAATAATAATACCAATCCATTTTCTTATTTTTCAAATAATGCAATATATAACAATATAACATTTAAATACATAATTTTCATATTTTAATAATTTATGAAAATTATGATAAATGACTTACTTACCTCCTGGCGCTAATCCAAAGATGTAATTCGGCTATTTAAGCACCTGGGTACCTACAGCATCAATTTCCCAATTTTTAGTCCCCAAAAGTAGCATATCAAAATAGCTTTTAGCTCTACCCATTTTAATCCCGGGGCCAACTTGGGGCTTGAATATCTCCCACTACATAAGCCCAAATGGGAAAATAAAAATACCCCAGAAACTAGAATCAACACTGATCCGGGGCATATTTTTATTTTTCCATTTTTGGCTCAATACGGGTCCAAATCGTGGCCCCAAATTTGCTCGCGAACGGCCCAACAGGGCCCAAAAGGGGAACGGCCCGAACCGGCCCGCTCCCCCTTTCACCCCGCTTCCCCTGTTTCGATCGAAACAGGGGAAGGATTGTGCCGGCGGCCAGGGCCGCCGCCGGCCACTCCCGGGGGGCCCGGTCGCCGACGACCGGCCCGGAGCTGGCCGTCGCCGCAGCCGCCCCCTCCCTCTCTTTCCTCTATTTCTCTCTCTTTCTCCGTTGCCCGCCCGCTTCCACCCGTGCCGGTGGCACGGCCGGCCACCGGCCGGCCGGACCTCCCGGACGCTGCCCCGGCGCCGGTGGAGGCCGCCGACAGCAGCCCGGGCCCGGCGAGCCGGCGGGCACTCCGCCGGGCCCGAACCAAGCCGCGGAGCGGCTTGGTTCCAAAAGAAGGGAGGGCCGCCCGGCGGCCCTCCAAGTCCTTCTCCGGCCGCCTCGAGCGGCCGGACACCACCCTCCCCGCTCCTCCGGCCGCCTCGAGCGGCCGGGCACGGTAACGGGAGGAATTCCTCCCGTTCACCCTCTCTGCCTCACAGTCACTGAGAAATCGTGGAAGAAGGGGGGGGGGAAACCTTAGGATGATGGTGACAGATGGAGGGAGAGGCTCCCCTCTCCTCCCCATTTATAGTGGCAAGGGGAGGACCAGCCCTCCCCTGCTGCTCGTGTGAAGAGGGGTGCCAACGCGCCCCTCTTCCTTGACCGACGGGCGCCGCCCACGTAATGCACGCGGGTGGCGCCGCAGAAGAAACAGGGGCTCACATTCTCCCCTCCTTATAAAATTTCGGCCTCGAAATTGGTGTACTTCTTATAACATTTAGAATCCAAAGCTTTGATCATAAGAATTATTATCTTTTCATTTACATAAACTAAGATACAAATAGGTATGGATATTTCTTTTTCACTTCCTCCTCCAGCTCCCAAGTAGCTTCCCTCTCAGAATGGTTACTCCACTGAACCTTGACATAGGGAATGCTACGCCGTCTTAAGACTTGGTCCTTGCGGTCCACAATACGCACAGGATGCTCTTCATATGTCAGATCATTCCTTAACTGCATGGGCTCAAACTGTATCACATGGCTGGGGTCAGAAATGTACTTTCTCAACATAGATACATGAAATACATTGTGTACCCCAGAGAGCACTGGAGGTAATGCCAGGCTATAAGCCACCTCCCCTACTTTACTCAGAATCTCAAATGGCCCAATGTATCGTGGACTCAATTTACCTTTAATCCCAAATCTCATCACATTTTTGGTTGGTGATATCTTCAGAAAGACATGGTCTCCAACCTGAAATTCTAGCTCCCTTCTTCTCACATCTGCATAGCTCTTCTGTCGGCTCTGAGCTGTGCGGAGTCGTTCCTTAATCAACTGCACCTTCTCTACTGTCTGCCGAATCAGTTCAGGGCCCAACAATCTTCTCTCTCCCACATCATCCCAACATAAGGGGGATCTGCATTTTCTACCATACAAGGCCTCAAATGGAGCCATCTGGATACTGGCTTGGTAACTATTATTGTAAGCAAATTCCACTAAAGATAAGTGGTTGTCCCAAGCACCGCCCAAGTCCATCACACAGGCTCGCAACATGTCCTCCAGGGTCTGTATGGTCCTCTCAGACTGCCCATCTGTCTGAGGATGAAAGGCTGTGCTGAAGTTCAATTTGGTCCCCAGAGCCCTATGAAGACTCTTCCAGAATTGGGACACAAACCTAGTATCCCGATCTGATACAATAGATACGGGGACACCATGAAGCCTCACAATTTGTTCAATATACATGTTGGCTAATCTCTCACTGGAAATCCCAACTCTGAATGGCAGGAAATGGGCTGACTTCGTCAATCTGTCTACAATGACCCACACCGCATCATTGCTCCTAGGGGTCTTAGGCAGACCAGTCACGAAGTCCATAGTGATCTTCTCCCATTTCCACTGTGGAATCATCAGAGATTGAAGAGGTCCCGCAGGCCTTTGATGTTCAGCCTTCACTTGCTGACATACTAAACATTTGGCCACATACTGAGCAATCTCTCTTTTCATTCCCTTCCACCAAAAATTTTCTTTTAGGTCTCTGTACATCTTGGTGCCTCCTGGGTGCACTGTATAGGGAGAGTAGTGGGCCTCCCTCAGAATTTCTGCTCTTAGTTCCACCGCATTTGGCACACAGAGCCTGCCATCAAATCTCAGGGATCCATCCTCCATTATAGCAAATTCATTTTGAACCCCTGACTTCACAGCTTCTTTAATCTTTTGCAGGTCCAAGTCTTCTTTCTGGGAGGACTTGATCCTGTCTATTAGAGTGGGTTGGAGTACAAGTGCTGCCACAAGTCCATCGGACCGCTGTACTCGCAATCCAACCTCCAACTTCTCAAGGTCCCTCCAGATGTGAGGTTGAGAAGTGATCATAGAAGCTAACTCCGAGGAGGACTTCCTACTCAAGGCATCAGCTACCACATTGGCCTTCCCTGGATGATAGTGCAGGTTCAGGTCATAATCTTTTAGTAGCTCCATCCACCTCCTCTGTCTCAAATTTAACTCCTTCTGAGTGAAGATGTATTTCAGACTTTTGTGGTCTGTATACACATCACATGTCTCTCCATACAGATAATGCCGCCAAATCTTCAAGGCAAAAATCACGGCGGCCAACTCCAGGTCATGGGTAGGATAGTTTTGCTCGTATGGCTTTAACTGCCGGGAGGCATAGGCTATCACCTTCTCATTTTGCATCAGAACACATCCCAATCCCTTCCGAGAAGCATCCGTGAATAGGTGAATCCTCCAGATCCTGACGGAAGGGTAAGGACGGGGGCTGATACTAGGCGTTGCTTCAGCTCCTGAAAACTTCTCTCACACTCCTCAGTCCAATCAAACTTCGCTTGTTTTTGGGTCAAGCGAGTCAGGGGTAGAGCAATGCGAGAGAAGCCTTCCACAAATCTGCGATAATATCCAGCCAGCCCCACGAAACTTCTTATTTCAGACACATTGGAAGGCCTACACCAGTTAACAACTGCCTCAATCTTCTTTGGATCCACAGATATGCCATCTTTAGATATTATATGACCCAAGAATGATACTTGGCTCAACCAGAAGTCACACTTCTGCAACTTGGCATAAAGCTTTTTCTCCCGAAGAGTTTGCAGAACAATCTTCAGGTGGTCCACATGCTCCTCCTGGCTTTTAGAATACACCAGGATGTCATCAATGAACACCACCACAAACTGGTCCAAGTATGGCTTAAAGATTCTGTTCATCAAGTCCATGAATGCTGCCGGGGCATTAGTCAACCCAAACGGCATCACCAAGAACTCGTAGTGGCCATACCTAGTCCTGAATGCTGTCTTAAGCACATCCCCAGCCTTGACCTTGAGTTGATGGTATCCTGACCGAAGATCAATCTTCGAGAATACCCGAGCTCCTTGGAGTTGATCAAATAGATCATCAATCCTTGGCAGAGGATACTTGTTCCGCACTGTTACCCTATTGATTTCTCGGTAATCAATGCAGAGCCGAAGACTTCCATCTTTCTTTTTGACAAATAATACTGGAGCACCCCAAGGAGATACACTAGGTCTGATGAATCCCCGGTCAAGGAGCTCCTGCAATTGGCTCTTCAACTCTTTTAGCTCAGCTGGGGCCATACGGTACGGGGCCTTGGATATAGGTCCAGTGCCAGGGGCCAAATCAATAGTGAACTCAACCTCCGATCTGGGGGTAATTCGGTCAAATCATCTGGGAATACATCAGGAAATTCCCGAGCCACTGGAATATCCTCCAACTTGACCTCATCCTGCTGAAGATCTTTGACCACAGCAAGAAACCCTTGGCTACCCTTCTTCAAATACTTCGCGGCCTGTAGTGCTGACACGAACACTGAGGCCAGATGCTCCTGACTTCCAGTAAAACTGAATTCAGGTTGATTAGGAATTTTGAAGATCACCATCTTCCTGAAACAGTCTACTGAAGCATGATAGGAGGCCAACCAGTCCATCCCAAGGATAACATCGAATGATTTTAGTGGGAGGACGATTAGATCGGCCTTCAATCTCCTATCCCCCATGTTAATCAGGCAAGATCTGCATACTGAGTCTACCCTCATAACATCACCATTTGGGAGAGCAATGCACAACTCCTGCTCTAGGGGAACGGGTGTCAAAGATTCATCCTTAGCGAGATATGTGCCAGATACAAATGAATGCGTGGCACCCGGATCTACTAAGAATTGAGCATAAGCATTGCCTACTTTAATTATACCTGGTCACAAAATTTAGTTTATCTTAGATGTCATGAGGTTTAACAATACTTTTATCATTCATGATCAATGCATTCCATTGCATATGAATGAAGCAATCTTAAACGAGTACTTAAGTAACAGGCGTACCTGTCACAACGGAGTTGGAAGCGGCAGCATCCTGTTGTGTGAGAGTAAAGACCCTTCCCTGGGTCCTAGGCTGCTGCTGCTGGCCTCTGCCTTGATCCGCAGGAGGCTGCTGATCCCTCCGAAGGGGACAAGTGGCCATCTTGTGACCCACCTGCCCACATATGAAGCAGGCACCAGCCGTCCCGCGGCACCACTTGCCTGGGTGGGAGTTTCCGCATTGAGGGCAACGAGTTTCCGTACTCTTCGGTCCTGAGGGGGCCTGATAAGGACCTTTCTTCTTGGCCTGTCCTGAAGACTGGCCAGAAGGAGGCCCCTTCTTCTTCCTCTGTTGCTGCTCCCACTGCTTATGGACCACACCCATATCTCTCTCAATCACCAGGGCCTTGTTCACCACAGCACTGAATGTGGAGAGTTCAAAGGCATTGACTGCTTGCATCAGTCTAGGCCTCAGTCCCTCGGTGAACTTGATGATCTTGGCTCTCTCAGTGGCGGCTATGTCTGGAGCAAACCGAGCCAACCGGGTAAACTCGGCTTCATACTGGCCACAGAGAGATTTCCTTGCTCCAGTTTGACAAACTCCGACTGCATCTGCCTCTGCACACTATTGGGGAAGTATTTGTCATAGAAGACTTCCTTAAACTCTCCCCAGGAAACAGTCCGTCCATCCATTCGCTGCTCCACAAGTAGCCACCAATCATATGCCTCCCCCTGAAGGAGGTAGGTAGCAAATCTGATTCGCTCCTCCTCTTGGCTACCATGAGCTGCAAAGGCTTTCTCCATCTCCCTCATCCATTTTTCAGCATCGGCAGGGTTAGTAGATCCACAAAAGGGAGCAGGGCCAAGCTCTTGAACTCAGCAAAGCTCCGGCCCCCTCCCCGCCAGGGCTGGGATGGAGCCGACTGAGCAGGCTGCGGAGCGGGAGAGGCAGGCCGAGCAGGCTGGATTTGCTGAATCTGTTGCTGCATGGCTTGCATAGCCTGCGACATTCCCGCCAGAGTCTGAAGCAACTGGCTTGAAATTGTGGTTGATCATTGTCAGCTAAATTAACGGAACCAGAGCCTCCGGAAGCTTGCTGGCCTCCCTGCTGGCCCGAGTCACCAGCCTGGGAGTTCCCAATAGGCCGCAGACTCCTAGTGCGACGTGGCATCCTTAACTCCTGCCAGAGTTAGGTCCCAGTCAATAACCTTGTAAACCACAAAATTCAGGCTTCCAAAATATATTACTTGAAATTTTTAATAAAGTTATCACCCTCCCAATGTAATCCTAATGTTCTGCCTAGTGTCATCTGGTGTTTGTCCCTAAGGTTAAACCTAGGCTCTGATACCACATAAGCTGTCACGCCCCAGACCCTATATTGGATCTAGAGGTGGCAACCCGCCGCATGCCGGGCATGCAAGGCGTCCCAAATATAACATTTAATACAAGAAGGGGTAATAATTATATTTCGTCCAATTTAAATGGTTCTTAATACAAACCATAAACATATGTTTTAGGCTACATGCCAAAATACATAACTCAATGGGGTTACAACAAAGTACTGGATCTAAGCCACTCTGATAGCTGCTTCAACTACCCCATATCCCCATCTTCAGTTCTGTGGCTCTGAAAAACATTGTGAGATTTAAATGAGCTCACACTCAATAAGTAAGCCAACTATAATGTAAATAATCACTTTATGCTTTTATAAACTAAATTTTTCCACAATAAAATCTGCCAAGCTTCCATATTTAGATACATTTACCATGTTATCAAAACATGCATCATATGCTCAAAATAAATTTTGGAAGCAATTGCCATATATAGTATATCAAGAATATACAATTTCAGGATAAAACCACTGTAAATAGCATGTAAAAAATGTATTTTTATACCAATGTCCCACGGCCACACACTATGTACACAGAACACCCCCTCGGGTACACCCCCCTCGGGTGTATCCTCCCTAAATATCCCCTAGGAGTCAGGGTCCTGGAACCAGTGTCATGCACTCACATCCTGCCATATCCGGCTACAACACACCCCAAGAGTGTGTTCTCCATATACCCCCTATGGAGATGGGTCCGGTGCCATGTGGCATAATATTGCCATATCCTGTCACAGCACACCTCCTGGGTGTGTGTGCTCCATATACCCCCCTATGGAGTTGGGTCCCGGTGCCAAGTGAGTCATGCAACATATCACATCATACCATATCATAGCGGACCATAGTGGGACATATCATCATATACACAAAGTATCATTTGCTAAATAGCATGTATCATTGCAAAAATGCAATCCATATACTTTTCATAAAAACATGTCACATACACATGTATATTTATAAAACCTTTAACAATTTCAAAGTCATGCCAATTGATCAGTTGTCCACATAGATACCCAATATAATAAATAATAAACTAATCACAGCAAAGGCTCATTTACAAATAATAATACCAATCCATTTTCTTATTTTTCAAATAATGCAATATATAACAATATAACATTTAAATACATAATTTTCATATTTTAATAATTTATGAAAATTATGATAAATGACTTACTTACCTCCTGGCGCTAATCCAAAGATGTAATTCGGCTATTTAAGCACCTGGGTACCTACAGCATCAATTTCCAATTTTTAGTCCCCAAAAGTAGCATATCAAAATAGCTTTTAGCTCTACCCATTTTAATCCGGGGCCAACTTGGGGCTTGAATATCTCCCACTACATAAGCCCAAATGGGAAAATAAAATACCCCTAGAAACTAGAATCAACACTGATCTGGGGCATATTTTATTTTTCATTTTTGCTCAATAAGGGGTCCAAATCGTGGCCCAAATTTGCTCGCGACGGCCCAACAGGGCCCAAAAGGGGAACGGCCCAAACCGGCCCGCTCCCCCTTTCACCCCGCTTCCCCTGTTTCGATCGAAACAGGGGAAGGATTGTGCCGGCGGTCAGGGCCGCCGCCGGCCACCCCGGGGGGCCCGGCCGACGACCGGCCCGGAGCTGGCCGTCGCCGCAGCCGCCCCCCATTCCCTCTCTTTCTCCCTCTATTTCTCTCTCTTTCTCCCATTGCCCGCCACGGCTGCCACCCGTGCCGGTGGCTCGGCCGGCCACCATGGCCGGCCGGACCTCCACCGGACGCTGCCCCGGTGCCGTGGAGGTCCCGGTTGCAGCCCGGGCCCGGCGAGCCGGCGGCACTCCGCCGGGCCCGAACCAAGCCGCGGAGCGGCTTGGTTCCAAAAGAAGGGAGGGCCGCCCGGCGGCCCTCCAACGTCCTTCTCCGGCCGCCTCGAGCGGCCGGACACCACCACTCCCCGCTCCTCCGGCCACCTCGAGCGGCCGGGCACGGTAACGGAGGAATTCCTCCCGTTCACCCTCTCTCTGCCTCACAGTCACTGAGAAATCGTGGAAGAAGGGGGGGAAACCTTAGGATCGATGGTGACAGATGGAGGGAGAGGCTCCCCTCTCCTTCCCCATTTATAGTGGCAAGGGGAGGACCAACCCTCCCCTGCTGCTCGTGTGAAGAGGGGTGCCAACGCGCCCCTCTTCCTTGACCGACGGGCGCCGCCCACGTAATGCACACGGGTGGTGCCGCAGAAGAAACAGGGGCTCACAATAGTTGTGAAACGTGTTTGGGTAGAGGTCTACCTGGATTTGTATTTAAGTCTTACTTATGCCCGAAAATAAGTGTTGCTAGCTAGGTTGGCTAGTGGTGATTTATTTGTAAGGCTTGCTTGTACCCGAAATAAGTGTTGCTAGCTAGGTTGGCTAGTGGTGATTAGTGGAATACCCAAGTATTCTTGGGGAGTGGATGTAGGTGCAGGGTTGGCATCGAACCACTATAAATATTATGTTTGATTGTGATATATTTTCTGTGATTGATTGTATACTAGATTCACTTCACTACATGATATTCATTTGTAAAAGAATATAAGTGCACATACTTGGTAGCCGATTAAATTTTTAAGAAACCCAATTTACCCCCCTCTTGGGTTGCTAGATCTGGGCAACATTACGCTTATCAGGTTTCATCAAAATCGATACCTTCTTCTTGATTATATCCCTTTGTAACTAGTCTAGCCTTATTTCTAATAACAATGCCATCTTCATCTAACTTATTTCTAAATACCCATTTGGATCCTATAACAGGATAATCTTTGGGTCTATCAACTAAGGTCTATACCTTATTCCTAGTGAACTGATTTAATTCTTCTTGCATAGCTAACATCCAATAACTATCATTTTTAGCTTTCTCAATTGTTTTGGGCTCTATATGAGACACAAATGCAAGATGATTATTGATATTTCTCATGGATGATCTACTTCTAACACCTTGAGATGGATCACCTATGTTAGATCCTTTGGATGACCATAAGCATATCTCCAATCTCTAAGTAGATCTGTATCATTACGAGTAGTATCAACATCACCATCCTTAGGTGAGTTATCATCCTTAGCTTTAGGTTCATGATCTAAAAATACATCAACATTCAATTTTTCAAAATCTCTTCCAAGGATATTAGTATCTTCCTCATCATCTTTCTTTTCAGAGCTTGATGCTAAAGACTCATCAAACACTATATGAATTGACTCTTCTACAATCAAATACTTTTTTTAAATACTTATATGCCTTGTTAGATGTAGAATATCCTAAGAATATACCTTCATCTGACTTAGCATCAAATTTTCCTAGATTGTCCTTTTCATTGTTATGAATAAAACAACTACAACCAAATGCATAAAATAGCTAATATTTAGTTTCCTATCATGGTGTGGGCACCAAGATCAGGCAGAGGATTTTTAACCCTCTGTGGATATCTGATTAGTTTTGATTCAAATCTTGAGTTGAAATTAGGTTTAGTTTATTTTAATTTGAGTCCCATCCAGTTTAGTTTATTTTAATTTAAATCATGTCCAATTCATTTATTTAAATGTGAGTCATGTAGTAAGTTTATTTAGCTTACAAGAGGAGACCAGAATGGGAGAAGAAGACAAAGCCTACACATAGAAGCAGTAAAGGGACGCCCAAATGCATGCTGCCCAGATTTAAATTTTTAGCCCTGAATTGTAGCAGTGAAGGATGCCCATATTGCCGCCCAGTTCTTTTAAAGATTTCAACCCTGAATTCAACCCAAAGAAGCAAGTGAAGGACGCCCAATATGGCCACCCCAAATTATTGAATTTTGAATTTTCTTCCATATTTTCAAATTCAAAGGGCATCAATTAATCCATATTTTAGAAAGAAAGTAGGTGCCAATTTTAAAATTATTTTAAATTTTCTTTCATGAAAAGGGACGCCTCTTTGTATTTCCATATTTGTATTTACTTGGGCCCCAAGTCTCTTATCCTATAAAAGAGACCCTCTTGTATGAAAAAAAAGTATCAAACCTTTCAATCAATCAATATAATCAATCAGTTATTTTGAGTCATATTTTCCTTGGTGTTCTTGTGTTCTTGCTCCTGTGCATGCCTGCATCCAAGCCACCCAACCTTAAATCCAGCCGCCTTCTTGCCATCCACCAATGGATGCCCCAAATGCTAGCCGCCCCTTACACCCCTCCAAGCAGCCGTCCAAAAGCCCTAGCCGCCGCCTTGCCCCATCCAGGGGATGCCCAAGGACCTTCGATCGTCCCCATCTCCTTCTCTACTTCTTCTTCATCTCTTTACCTTTATTTTGATTTTCTCTTTTCTTATTAGCCCTTGTATGGTGATCTTGCAGATTCTTCAGTAGCCATGAATCCAGAATTCAAGGTGATCGTTATCCAGGTTAGCGGATACTTGGCCGCAGATCCATGGACTTAGGGCTTGATCATCTAGGACGCATCTGTTGGGAATTGTATCCTAAAGCCAATCATATGATGATTGTGCTAATGTTAAATTGTATATAAATTGATATATTAATAAAAGTTATTTGGCAGTTTATTCATTACAAGAACATCTTCTTAATACTCCTGAATAGTAATGAAGCCCTCAGGATCTTCCTTCACGATAAAGGAGGATTTATCTTTGAAGGTCCTTAAAAGAGTTCGCGACCAAATGATATACTATGACAGGGCCATAGTACTATCAATTATAGGACGTTGTATATCATATTTGTTGGTTGTCCTCTTAACCAAGGAGTGTAGAGACACTGGTATGACATACAGGTGAAAGTGTAGGAGTACATTTCACCGAACGTGACTCATTTTCGGATACTCTGCTGTCAAGAGTTAATCCGAGAAGATATAGGTATAAGTATCCTTCAGACCTGAAGATCACAACCAGTGGCTTACAAGCAACTCATTGTACTTAGGTGCCGGACCACCTGGATTTCTAATCCAGCTACGAAAGGTTACTGGGTGCAGTCAAGTACTTGTGGTAGTCAGTTGTGGATCAAGATGGAATTTGACCTATCCCGTTAAAAGGAGAAATGCTTGTGTTTCAATTTAGCAAGACCTTGGCCAAGGCACTTCATGTGAAAGTCACATGATCACTAAAGTTGAAATCACTTTATGGATTTGCTATTTAGAGTTGACAGGCTCTTAAGCCATCCTTAGCATTTGTGGTCAAGAGGATGAATTATACGGTAACTGTTTCTTAGGGTTCTTGGAGTTTGCTCGGCAACTCTTCGACCTATCCGGACGTCGGGTTCCATTGCTAGATGGGCACATCGATTAGTATAGAAAGTTGTTTCTATGCTACCGGCTTAGGTTCGAACCTAGAGAGTCACACGCATAGAAGTTTCCTAGGATGATCTATTTGCTGATCAACGATTGAGAATCGTATATGATTTAATTAATCAATTTGATTGATTGAATTATCTCAATTGGGTTAAGTACAAGTGAATAAGATTCAATTTGGTTTAAGTCTATTAGAAGGACTAAGTCAATTTCAAATATTGATTTGAAATTAGACTTGATTTGGATTTAAATAGATTCAGGACTAGCCAAATTTGATTTGGGCTTGGACCATGATCTATGTGGGTTTAAGTCCAATAAATTCAGATCAGAACCCAAACCTCTCGAATAAGGATCTCATATGATGAGATGGCTAAAATCTCATCTCATGAGAGATTAAATTCTCATAGAATTTAATGCATAACATTAATTTACCGAACGTCGGATTTAGCCTCGTCTCTTTGGTTTTCACCGAACGACGGGAATTAAACCAAACGCCGCGTCTCCTTGGTTTTCTCCGAACGTCGGAATTAACCAAGCGCCGCGCCTTCGGCGTCTCTTCGCTTTTGCCAAACGAGAATTCTTAAATGTCAGAATTCAATGTCAAGGCTAAATTGAGACTATAAATAGAGGGCATTCCCTCACCAGAAAAATAGAACAACAATACACGATATGTCATGGATTGTAATTCTAAAAGGTTAGAATAGAAAATCCTGGTGATTCTGGTGTTAGCGGAAGCTGGTGGATCTTGGAGGAAGATTCAAGTGGGAGGATTCAAGATCAGCAAAGCTATTTTTCCGCGAGCTAGCACTCCCGGAAATCCGATCATTCGGGGCTTCGCGTGGACGATACTAGAGGCCGGACGATTGAACGGCTGCAGAGCAATAAGGATTTACCTACTGTTCTTAAGGTAAGTGATTTGATCCCTAGATCTTAAGGCAGGCTTCAAGATAAGTAGTATGACTAGTCATCTTGAAGATCAAGATATGATCTTGATATTTTTTTATATGCATATTTTAGATCAAACGATCCTATATATAAGGCAAAGATATGATCTTGATGCATGTTAGATAGATTAATATGTAATCTTTAAATTTCCGTTGATAATTGTTATCAAATTTTAAAATATGCATGCCTCGGAGATTATTTCTCCCTACAAATGGTATCAGAGCCATGGTTTCGTTATTGATCTAATTTATTGCATGTAAATTAATGCTCCTATTAATTGTGTAATTATGGCTAAAATATCACAAGGCCTATTGGTCACAGATGGATTGAAAATCCAAATTACCCATTCAATGAGGTATTCTGTGACATATTGCCGTGATAATTTAAATTGATCTTTGGCATCAAAACATAGATTACACACACTCTCAAAAGATGTTTTATATTTGATACATATTGATGTTGTATAAAACATGATATTTGCATGTTTAGTATAAAAACATAGATATGATATATGATGGCATGATGTCTATGTTATGAAACATACAAATATTTATGAGAGTTTATTTGAATGTCAAATATTAATTCATAATTTTTTAGATATGATCTAAATATAGGAATTATGAGTAGTAACATAATACATTGATGCTTGATTGAAATATATGACATGTTAACATGAAATATATTTAATCATTTGGGTTAGCTAAATCGGGTCCATAAAGGGTTAGACCCTAAGGTTTAAATCAACTGGACTAAAAGAGTATTTGATCAAATCTAATTAGATTAGGTTAAGAATGCTCTAAATCAAACAATAGTTGTAGTTGATCATGTCCTTCTCTTTGATTAAACCAAATGGAAGTAGATTAGGCTCCGTGGTTGAGCATGAATCTCTTAGATGGTCAAATCAGAATTGGTTAACCATATGATGTCAAGGTGGGTTGGCAAGTTGCTCTAGGATCAACGATCGAATGGTTTTTAATTGGGAGCTACTCGTATTGATGCGTCTTTAACGAGTTAATGGCATATCCCTCCCATCGATCTCACTCACCTGGTCAATGTGGTGAACCATTTATGATTCAGATCATTTACCTGATTCGGGTTGACCCATGCCTGTAAGGAAATCAGTCTGACTGATTTAGGTGCCACTTAACCTGACTTAATCTTGTTTCATTCTACCGATTTCATAGATTCAGTGGGAGAACTTGATTAGTCAATTTATCTTCATATTATTAAAATCCTCTAAAATTATTAGGTCCTTAAAATGAAATAGTTATATGATAACTAGATCATAGCCTCCCATTAAGGTGGGTGATAATGAGTCCGATGTCTTGATAATCATTGGAGGCACTCCATGCCTGGTGCTTGTCAACCATCGGAATTATCATTCATTATATGATAAGTCAGCGTAACTATTAAATAAACAGTCAGGTGAGCCGAGCTTCACTCGGGCTTGGTTGTCTATTGATAGGTTACACTGATTATATCATTTAATGGTTGGACCTAACCAGAACTTTCAGTGGAGGCACTTCATGCCTGCTGAAGAGGTACATGGGGCAAAACTGAACACTAAGAATTGTTTGGGGAAACAATTGGTTTTGAACCTACTCTTAGATGCATATGGGTTAGCCAAGCTTCACTTGGGCCTGTATGTAGTTTATGTAGATCTTAGTGCCCGCTAAAGAATTAAGAATAATTCTTCGAATTGGGGTGTAGAGGCTGCCAATTTGAACAAAATAGTGGGAGAATCTTTAGACTAAAGTCCAAGTCTTTAGACTGAATCAATTTATATACTAATAAACTTTAGTTTTTCCTTATGCAGAACATGGCCACTAATTTATCATTAAGGTCCCTATTGGATAGTGACAAGTTGAATGGTTCCAATTTCAATAGCTGGTTCAGAAAACTTAAGATCGTCCTTGAGCATGAGAGGATTCTATATATTCTGAATAATCCTGCACCAAAGATACCTGATGCAAACACCCAAAGTTCTGAGAGAGACACTTATCAGAAGTGGCTCAATGATAGAACTAGCGTGCGTTGTATCATGCTAGCAGCAATGAACGATGAATTCGGTCGCCGGTTCGAGAATGCTCAGCCAGAAGAATCATTCAAGCGTTGAATGAATCTTTCGGCACACCCGACGATGTTGAAAGGCACAAGACTAGTTGTGCTATTTTCAATGCTCGAATGAGGGATGGATCTCCTGTCACTGATCATGTATTGTACATGATCGAGAAGATAGAACTCCTAAGCAAGCTCGGCTTTCCCTTACATGAGCAGTTGGGAAAAGATGCGATCCTGAATTCCTTGCCTCCATCCTTCCGACCTTTCCTTACTCATTTTCGAATGACAAAGCCTGCAGTCAACTACCACGGTTTGTTGGGGTTGTTACAGAACTTTGAGAAGGATAACCAGCTCTCTAAGGGTTTGGTTAATGTGGTTGAAGGATCTAAGGTAGGGCGTAAACCCTTTGGGAAAGGGAAGAAGAAAAAGAATAATAAAAAGGTGCAACATGCTAGGACATCTATAAGGGGTCAGATGCAGAAGAAGAAAGTTGATAAAAGTCAAGCTGAATGCTTTCACTGCAAGATGCAAGGGCACTGGAAGAGGAACTGTCCTCTTTACATTGCCACACTTGATCCAAACAGGCCAAAGAAGAAAAAGGAGCAAGATGTTGCTCAACAAGGTATTTATATGATAACACCTTGTAATTTTTCTGTATATGATAATCAGACCTGGGTATTGGATACCGGGAGTCCTTTTAACATTTGCAATTCATTGCAGGGACTACAGGTCACCAGAAGATTTGAGGACAATGAAAGATTCCTTAATGTCGATGGAAGATTAGTTCCAGTTCTGGCATTAGGAGTTCTTGAAATAGTTTTCAATAGAAATGTCATTATACTAAATGATTGTCATTTTTGCCCAACGTTCTTGTTGAACGTAATTTCTGTAGGCCTTCTGGCCAAAAGTCATTATGAAATTTCAATAAAGGATGTTACTTTGAATATCATTATGAATGGAGTCACTGTAATGACTGGGCATTTATCTAATGGCATTTATATATTATCACAGCCTGTGAATGTAGTGTACAATCAAGTAAGCGCCCTAGAACAACTGATGTCACAGATATTTATCTTTGGCACCATCGGCTGGGTCATATCAATAAGAACAGATTAAACAGGTTAACTCAGGAGGGCATCCTTCGAGTTGATGATTGTGAATCATTAACTACCTGTGAATCATGTCTTCTTGGTAAAATGACCAAGTCATCTTTTACTGGAAAAGGTGAAAGAGCCAAAGAGCTATTGGGTCTAGTACATACTGATGTATGTGGACCAATGAGCACTTGTGCCAAAGGTGGATATTACTACATTACTTTTACAGACGACCTTTCTAGGTTCGGTTATGTCTATCTTATGAGACATAAATCTGAGTCGTTTGAAATGTTCAAACTATATCATAAAGAAGTAGAAAAACAAACAGGAAAATGTATTAAGACCCTTCGATCAGATCGAGGAGGCGAATACCTTTCCAATGAATTTGTGACATATTTAAGGAGAATGGGATTCTCTCCCAATGGACTCCTCCTGGAACACCGCAGCATAACGGTGTGTCGGAAAGAAGGAATCGAACTCTGTTAGACATGGTTCGGTCCATGATGGGTTTTGCAAGCTTGCCAATATCATTTTGGGGATACGCATTAGAATCAGCTTGTCATATTCTTAATAAGGTTCCAAGTAAGTCTGTTTCTAAAACTCCACATGAGATGTGGTATGGACATAAACCGGTTATTACCTATCTGAGAGTCTGGGGGTGTCCGGCTTATGTGAAACGTGCAAAATCAGACAAACTTGAACCCAAATCTGACAAATATTTTTTCATCGGCTATCCGAAAGAAACCAAAGGATATTACTTCTACAATACTGAAGAACAAAAGTTGTTCATTAGTAATAGAGCAGTTTTTCTTGAAAAGGAGTTCCTTAGTGAAGGAACAAATAGCTCTAATGTTGAACTTGAGGAAGTTCATCAAGTAGAAGGAACAACACAAACCAGTGAACCCTTAGAATCTGAGTTGATTAGATCAAACTCAAAACCCATTTTAGATGCACCATTAAGGCGATCTGGTAGAGTACCACATCAACCGGACAGATACTTAGGTTTCTTGGTCCAGAACGATGATCCTGTTGAACTCGATGAGAACAACGAGGATCCGATCACCTATATGGATGCTATGCAAAGGACTGACTCTAATAAATGGCTTGATGCCATGAAATCCGAACTTGATTCCATGAAGGACAATAATGTATGGACATTAGTTGACCCACCCGAAGGGATAAAACCCATAGGGTGTAAGTGGGTTTTCAAGAGGAAAAGAGGCGCACGGAAAGGTTGAGACCTATAAAGCACGTCTGGTTGCTAAGGGGTATCGTCAACGTTATGGTATTGACTATGACGAAACGTTTTCTCCTGTGGCAATGCTGAAATCCATTCGGATTATGCTAGCTATAGCAGCACACTTCGATTATGAGATTTGGCAGATGGATGTTAAAACCGCTTTTCTAAATGGTGATTTAGAAGAACAGGTGTATATGATACAGCCTGAAGGTTTTATATCTGAAGACGAGTCTAAAGTGTGCAGGCTACAGAAGTCTATTTATGGACTTAAGCAAGCATCTAGGAGTTGGAACATACGATTTGATAAAGTGATCAAATCTTATGGCTTTATTAAGAATAAAGAAGAACCTTGCATTTATAAATGGGCTAACGATTCTGTTATTGTATTTCTTGTATTATATGTGGATGATATTCTCTTAATCGGGAATGATATCCCTGCATTACAAGGAATAAAGACATGGTTATCATCACAATTCTCCATGAAAGATCTGGGAGAAGCATCATACATCCTAGGGATGAAGATCTATAGAGATAGATCTAAGAGGATGCTTGGTTTATCCCAATCTACGTACATTGACACCGTGCTAAAGAGGTTTAGCATGGAGAATTCCAAGAAAGGCTATCTTCCGATAGGCCATGGAATTCATCTTTCTAAGAAGGATTGTCCGACAACTCCTAATGAAAGAGAACGTATGAGTCGAATTCCATATGCTTCGGCAGTGGGATCGATTATGTACACCATGACATGTACAAGACCAGATGTGGCATACTCACTAGGAGTAGTGAGTAGATACCAATCTGATCCAGGAGAAAAACACTGGCAAGTTGTTAAGACAATCCTTAAGTATTTGAGAAATACTAAGGACCAGTGGTTAGTCTATGGAGAGTCTGATTTGAAACTTGTTGGATATACTGATTCCAGTTTCCAATCAGATCATGATGATAGCAAAAGTGTATCGGGTTTCGTGTTTATCCTGAATGGTGGAGCTGTTTGCTGGAAAAGTTCCAAGCAACATACAGTGGCAGATTCGGTGTGCGAGGCAGAGTACATCGCTGCATCAGATGCTGCGAAAGAAGCTGTGTGGCTGCGAAAGTTCATCTCCGAGCTTGGAGTGACACCTTCCATAGATGGACCAGTCCTGTTGTACAGTGACAGCACTGGTGCCATAGCTCAAGCAAAGGAACCACGAGCACATCAGCGCACCAAGCACATACTGCGCCGGTTTCATCTTATTCGAGAGATTGTAGACCGAGGTGACATAAATCTTCAGAAGATTGATGGAAAGGAAAACCTAGGTGACCCATTTACTAAAGCACTCAGCATCAAGGAGTTTGACAACTATAAGTTGAAGATGGGTATTAGATACTGTAATGAGTGGCTTTAGGCTAAGTGGGAGTTTGTTGGGAATTGTATCCTAAAGCCAATCATTTGATGATTGTGCTAATGTAAATTGTATATAAATTGATATATTAATAAAAGTTATTTGGCAGTTTATTCATTACAAGAACATCTTCTTAATACTCCTGATAGTAATGAAGCCCTCAGGATCTTCCTTCACGATAAAGGAGGATTTATCTTTGAAGGTCCTTAAAAGAGTTCGCGACCAAATGATATACTATGACAGGGCCATAGTACTATCAATTATAGGACGTTGTATATCATATTTGTTGGTTGTCCTCTTAACCAAGGAGTGTAGAGACACTAGTATGACATACAGGTGAAAGTGTAGGAGTACATTTCACCGAACGTGACTCATTTTCGGATACTCTACTGTCAAGAGTTAATCCGAGAAGATATAGGTATAAGTATCCTTCAGACCTGAAGATCACAACCAGTGGCTTACAAGCAACTCATTGTACTTAGGTGCCGGACCACCTGGATTTCTAATCCAGCTACGAAAGGTTACTGGGTGCAGTCAAGTACTTGTGGTAGTCAGTTGTGGATCAAGATGGAATTTGACCTATCCCATTAAAAGGAGAAATGCTTGTGTTTCAATTTAGCAAGACCTTGGCCAAGGCACTTCATGTGAAAGTCACATGATCACTAAAGTTGAAATCACTTTATGGATTTGCTATTTAGAGTTGACAGGCTCTTAAGCCATCCTTAGCATTTGTGGTCAAGAGGATGAATTATACGGTAACTGTTTCTTAGGGTTCTTGGAGTTTGCTCGGCAACTCTTCGACCTATCCGGACGTCGGGTTCCATTGCTAGATGGGCACATCGATTAGTATAGAAAGTTGTTTCTATGCTACCGGCTTAGGTTCGAACCTAGAGAGTCACACGCATAGAAGTTTCCTAGGATGATCTATTTGCTGATCAACGATTGAGAATCGTATATGATTTAATTAATCAATTTGATTGATTGAATTATCTCAATTGGGTTAAGTACAAGTGAATAAGATTCAATTTGGTTTAAGTTCATTAGAAGGACTAGTCAATTTCAAATATTGATTTGAAATTAGACTTGATTTGGATTTAAATAGATTCAGGACTAGCCAAATTTGATTTGGGCTTGGACCATGATCTATGTGGGTTCAGTCAAATAAATTCAGATCAGATTAAACCATCATGAACCCAAACTCTCGCATAAGGATCTCATATGATGAGATGGCTAAAATCTCATCTCATGAGAGATTAAATTCTCATGTAGAATTTAATGCCTAACATTAATTTTCACCGAACGTTGGATTTAGTCATGACTCTTTGGTTTTCACCGAACGTCGGATTTAGCCACGTCTCTTTGTTTTCACCGAATATCGGAATTAAACCAAACGTCGCGTCTCCTTGGTTTTCTCCGAATTCGGAATTAACCAAGCGCCGCGCCTTCAGCGTCTCTTCGCTTTTATCAAACGACAGAATTCTTAATGTTAGAATTCAATGTTAAGGCTAAATTGAGACTATAAATAGAGGGCATTCCCTCACCAAAAAATATAGAACAACAATACACGATATGTCGTGGATTGTAATTCTAAAAATGTTAGAATAGAAAAACTTGGTGATTCTGGTGTTAGCGGAAGCGTGGTGGATCTTAGAGGAAGATTCAAGTGGGAGGATTCAAGATCAGCAAAGCTATTTTTCCGCGAGCTAGCACTCCCAGAAATCTGATCATTCGGGGCTTCGTGGACGATACTAGAGGCCGGACGATTGAACGGCTGCAGAGAAATAAGGATTTACCTACTGTTCTTAAGGTAAGTGATTTGATCCCTAGATCTTAAGGCAGGCTTCAAGATAAGTAGTATGACTAGTCATCTTGAAGATCAAGATATGATCTTGATATTTTTATTTATATGCATATTTTGGATCAATCGATCCTATATACAAGGCAAAGATATGATCTTGATGCATGTTAGATAGATTAGTATGTAATCTTTAAAATTATGCATTGATAATTGTTATCAAAATTTTAAAATATGCATGCCTCGGGGATTGTTTCTCCCTACAGCATCCGCCAGGCAAAGCGATCCCTTCAGCACTTTGATCTTTTTCTTATGCCAGGTATACCCTCTCTAATCTACTAGTAACTTTATTGAAGGAGAGCAAGCCTTACCGGGGCATCTTAGCCTTGCGGTCTTTCTTATTTACTTTTCTATGGAACTGTTTCGCATGCGGAGTTACTATGAGTTTTCCTGAATTCCTCTTAGGCTATTACTTCGGAAGACTAATCAACTACAATCATGAATCATATAAAATTTACTTGCATGCATCCTGCATCAGTTTAGTATCAGAGCATGGTTAGGGCTTGAATTTTAATTCACATTATTATCAGTATATCATATGTTAATAAAATTGTTTTTACCTGCATACATATCAAAAAATTACAAAATTTATTTCTCTAGATTTTTTATAATTTAAATTATTTTTTTTATTTTAAAAAATTTAATTTGATCTGTGAATTAATTGCATGCCTAATTACTCATTAAAAATATGAAAATTCCTAAGATTTTATTAATTGAATTATTTTTGCCTGTATACACATCAAAAAATTACAAAATTTATTTCTCTAGATTCAATATAATTGAAGGTATTTTTCATTAATTTTTGAGGATTTAATTCGATCTGTAAAAAAAATCTAAGATTTGTTGCTATTTATAGATTTCTGGATTAGGGTTTGTGTTTTGCGTATCATTCATCTGCATTAAATTACTCTTAAGGGCTCTCATTGATGTTAGATAAGGGAGGGATTGAGACCCCTTTCTTGCTCCAAAAACCATCCATGCATTCTGATCCCAAGCCTCTAATCTAAAATTGAGTAGCAACTCAATTGACATTTGCCCTAGAGGACTAGGGACACCAACAGTCGGTCTAGTGTACTAGAGGAGACTAGTAAAAATCAATCTAGCGCATGCTTTGAAATTGGTGTCTAAAAGAAAGGTCAAATATTAAACGACTTAAGCGAAGTATTGGAGTTATTCTAATTAGGCACCTGCAATTTGCGGGATGAGCCCCCCTTTCACCTATCCCAACTGACCAATTGAAGAGTGATTTGTGGGCCAAGAAAGGTGATGAAATCCTTACCTTATATTGATTAGGGCTTTGTACCCTTAAAGTTAATTATGAAAATACTATGCAACAAGAAAATGTCCCGCTCTTGAAATTATCAAACAAAATTAATCTAATTATTTTTTAAAGATTTTTGTGATTAAGTTTCTAATTTTCTAATAAATTATGAGATGTCAATGGAAGAATTTTGAGTTTTGCAGAAAATAAATTTACCTACGTCAATCTAAGCATAGAATAAAATATTTTATTTTTATTTTTTATTATACTTTATTTTTATTTATTTATTTATTATTATTATTTTATTTTCTTAATTATCTTTTATGGAAAGTGTCATAATGTTTTATTTCATGTTCTTTTTAAGGTAAGTTAATTAAAAGTAAAAGTTGATTAGGTTAAAAGTGGATTTGTGATAAGAAGGAAAGTAATTTTTTTATGTTAAAAAGAAAATAAGAAAATCTAACAATTAAGGTAACTATAAAAAAAGTAATAAGCTAAAGAGAGCAATAACTATTCAACAAAAAAAGGAATTTTTTTTACTCTTTTCTTTTATATAGAAGCAACAATAATAATGAAATAATAAAAAAATTAAAAATAAGAATAAAATTAAGAAAAATTTGTAATAATTTTTTTAATATTTTTCGTGAAGTAATCGTGCATGGATCCCCGGCAACGGTGCCAAAATTTTGGCCGCTGTCTGAATTGGGATCGTATCCTCAGGGATCAAGGGCAATTATTTCACGAAAAAAAAAAAAGAAAATTTATCTATAGAGGATTATATTAAGAATAACGGTTATTAAAAGATAACAACTAATTAATTAACAAAATTCAAATAGCAGGAGCAACCCAGGAATCCAAATCTACCATGCAAACAGGTTTTATCTTCTTTGTTTAATGTTGCAATAGTAATAATTTTTATAAATTTAAAATTAAAATAATTTATCTCTTGTAAGGCATGGACCGTATCAGGAGATCACGGTATGTCCGCTTAGAGTATAAACTATCTAATAATTGCAAGGTTAAGGGTCTAATCTATCATACTACGATCTGTCTCTCTTAGGTAGGTACCGTATCCTGAGATCACGGTACGTCGATAGAGGGTACAGGCCATGTATGCCAGATCAAAACCTCAATCAGAAAAATAACTCAAAGATATAATAAAGAAGAGCATAATTTTATTGCATAGAATTTAAGAACAAAAAGAAAGATAAAACCTGATTACAGGCTTCATCATCCTCCCAAGTTGAAGGAATCCAGCCACGCATTGCTGCTGCCAGCATCCCCTCCATAATTTTCTCTCACAGGCCTAAATACAATAATCTAAATAAAAGAAGAAAAAAGAGCTTTGTAGAAACTCCTCCTCTCAACTACTGCCTGAGGTCCTCCTTTTATAGAGCTCATCTAGTGTTTCTCCTGCCTTAGTTTGCATAGGGAATCATGCGAAATCATCTCTTTCTTCCTTTTTGGGGAAACCAAATCCTAATTTGAGTGTTGTCTGCATCATTGAACTCCAAAAATCAAGCTCTTTCATCTATAGACTCCTTTCCTGCAAACATCCATAAAAAGTATCAATTCTTAATAAATTCAAAGTAATTAATATTTATTTTAATAGTTAAATTGGGATAATAAATAGACTTATCAAAGAGTTAATGTTAGATTGGCTTGTATTAAGCCAAATCCTTTACTCTAGATGATTAGGTCTAGCATACCGTAGTCCGAGTCAGTTTGAGTCTTGTGTGCTTGATTATACTTGTATGTGCACTAGATCATGAGTATCTTTTTGCCCATCACCACCTCCATTACAGGCTAAACCCATGTCTAATCAAAACATTGAGGATCACTTAAGGATCATCACTGAACAACTAGCCCAAATGAACCAAGACATCAAGCAATCTGAGGCTAGATTAGGGTCCAGGTTTGATCAAGTCAAAACTAGGTTAGGCATCCTAGAAGAAGCCCATGAGGCCCATACTGAGTCTGATCATGAGACCCCACCTCATCCTAAGAGAGCCCAACAGCCTGACCTCTGCATAAGGCCAAACCCTAGGGGACCTCCACATCATGATCCTCACTTTGGGGAAGGGCCTAGGAGACCACCTCGACCTGATCCAGTCCTATATCCTCCCTAGGAGACCCAATCATGAGGCAGTAGACCAAGAAGAAAGAGCCCTTAGAAGTGTCAGACTTGAAGCACCTACTTTCGATGGCTCTATGGACCCTAAGGACTACCTAGATTGGGAGGAAGAGATGAACCAGTACTTTGACTGGTATGATATATATGAGGAGCGTAAGTTTAGATTTGCCAAGCTCAAGTTAGTACGATAGGCTAAGTTATACTGGGCCACTATAGAGCGAAGGCAAGCACTAGAGGGTAGGGACCCAATAGTCACCTAGCATGCCATGAAGGCTAGACTTCGGTCCAATTATGTCCCCACATCGTATGACCAGAGCCTATTGGACCAGTGGCAGGGATTAATTCAGGGTAGCAAAACTGTGAATGAATACATTGCTACATTCCAAGAGTATACCATGAGGTGTAATATCGTTCAGTCTGAGAAGTCACCCTATCCAAGTTTAGGTATGGCTTGAGAGCAGATATTCAAAGAGAACTCTACCTGAGAAGGTTACACGATTTAGAAGAAGCTTACCAAGTTGCTAGGGATTATGAACGTTTTCAGAGAGGGCCACCCTATCGTAGATAGAGGCTACCAAGAGCCCTAGCCCATATCCAGGATCTAGCAGGCCTATCCTAGTCATCCCAGACCTACCCAATACTCAGACCCCGCCAGACTTACCCGAGTTAACCCAACACTAGCCGACCCAGTACAAGCGAACTGAGTTGAGTCAACCCCAAATAGTACCCCTATACCTAGAGAGAGAATAAGGGAGAGAGAATAAGGGCAAATCTGTAGAGGTCCAGAGAAATCCCAACCCCAGATCAAATGCTTTAGATGCAACAAACCAGGACATATGATCAGCCAGTGCCCTAGTCAGATCCCTTCATATAGATGAGTTACCTGAGACTGAATCCGAGCCCCTAGTTGAGCCTGAGGGAGAGGTCTATGAGGCTGATACCCATCTGATAGATGAGTACGATGGAGAGGAGGAAACATTTGATTCTGAAGATCTACTAGGAGTGGTTAGATGTATCTTGACCCAGACTCAAACTAAGGACCAGGAAGATTGGCGTAGGACTAACATCCTATAGACTTTGTTAAGATAGGGGATAAGGTGCTCAAGATAATAGTTGATAGCGGAGTTGTGTCAATGCCATTTCTGCCAATACAGTTAAATCATTAGGATTGACCACAGTTCCTCATCCTAGTCCCTATAAGGTCTCGTGGGTAGATTCCACCTCTATCCCAATCAAGTCTAGATGCCAAATACTAATCAAATTGCAAAATTATGAAGAAAAGATCGGTGCGATGTAATTCCTATGGGTGTTAGTAGTATTATATTAGGTCGACCTTGGCTTTACGATCATGATGCCACCTTGTTTGGTCGATCCAACATCTGCTCTTTTAAACACATTGGAAACAAGTATGTAATACATCCAGTTCCACCTAGGGACCCAATCAAGAAAGGATCTAGTAGCCTTAAGGATAGCAAGCCAAGAGTTAATCTGATTAAAGCTAAGGAATTAGAAAAGGACATCACTGAGGGTAACTCTATTTGGATTTTGACCACTAAAGAGATCCATGAATCAGTCCAAAAGGAACAACCCACTGAAGTAATTGAGACCCTAGAGGAATTTAAGGATGTCTTCCCTGAAGAGTTGCCTGATCAGTTACCACCCCTGAGAGACATCCAACATGCCATTGACCTGATCCCAGGATCCACCCTCCCAAACCTTCCCCATTATAGGATGAACCCCATTGAGCATCAAGAACTACAAAAACAAGTGGAAGAATTACTTAGGAAAGGATTCATTAGGGAGAGCTTAAGCCCTTGTGTAGTTCCTGCACTCTTAACCCCTAAGAAGGATGGTACCTAGAGAATGTGCAGTTAAGTTTAGAGCTGAGGTTGTTGCATAATATCTGCAGTAGCATTTTATGTTCAAAAAACTGGTGGATTTGAGTTTGTTTCAAAAAGGGATGTTGCTATTATGGATCATGTGCTTAATGAACATCTAATCAACTTGGTCGGGATGATGATTGAATATATGGCTAAGGTTGGGACAAAGAAAAGATCTATCCTACGTTATGAAATAGTATTGACATTGATTTTTTGGAGCCAAAGGGTAGATATCCTAGACAATAAGCCTTAAAAGAAATTAAGTTACACTAATTATTACAACATTTCTACTCTACACCGAATGGGATTCAAAAAGATTAATGGTTAATGGAAAAGAAGGAGATAGTCTGATATGCCAGAGCCAATCAAAGGAGTCAGGGATGATGATGACATTGAGGAGGTCCCTGGGCCTTCAGCACCTGCACCTAGATTCTCTACTCCTGGACCATCTGTTCTCCACCTGGATCGAGTTCTTCATCTGCTCCACCACCGATAGCATCTTTTGGACCCTCCTCTTCTTTTCCTACCGAGTAAGTTGCACAATTTAAAGAGATAATGAATATTGCACTTGACGAGCAAGAGGAGAGAATTAAAGAAAACTTTCGGGATCAGCTTCTGGGTATAAGGCAGCTAGTTTATATTTTGGAAGAGAAGGTAGAGATGATAGAAAAGTCAATCAATACTTCGGCTAATGATCTGAAATCAGAGTTACAAGTTATTTTTATAAGATCAGAGGTATTGGTGATGACTTCGATACCTACTTCAAATGTAATGCAGAGCTTCAAGGCAGAATTGATGTAGCTGCTTCCATAGTTAGAAGTTATTGAATGAATTTCTAAAGACACAGAAGGATGGAATGGGACAGATCTTAGCAGAATTGAGAGACTTTTAAAGTTTTGAAGTGATATCTCCCTTCCTTTCCTGCTGATCCAATTCAAGCCAATCCAAGCCTAGCCAACCCAAGTCAATCCAATCCAACCAACTAATCAATTTATCTTAGTTTATTTTTAGAAATCTATAGTTAGAATTTTATAGTAATCCTAGCTTGTATTTAGGATTTCAACTGCTTTGTATTTGTTTTGTACTAAGTTTAAATTTTACTTGACTTGTACTTGATCTTTTATAATCAATGAAAATGTATGAAATGTTGTACTTCAACTAATGAAATTCCTTTGAACTTTTTGAAATGTTTACACTCTTATGGCATTCTGTGATGCTTGATTCTAAATTGGATAACTTGTATCTCATCCTGAGCAAGGCTACCTTATGCTTCCTTAATTTTTGTTGCTGACAAAAAAGGGGGAGAGTTGTATATGCACATACATAGGGGGAGAAATTACTCAAGGGAAGCTTATCTATCTAATTTGAATGATTTGAATTGATTAATTTGAACTATATGAATCATTAGATAAAATTTTAAATTTATGGAATAGTTGAGCAAAATTTTTGAAATGAAGTTATTGAAATTCTGTTGACTATCATTTTAATGAAAAGTTATTTAAGTTGAAGATTATGCTTCAATTATATATGCACATACTCAGTATTTTTTGTCATCATCAAAAAGGGAAAGATTGTTGATCCAATTATTGATTTTAATGCATAACAAAAACTACATGAATATATTTCTTGTGTTACTAATAATTTTGATTAAGTGTTTTAGGATTTTAAATGTTTATTTAATCAAAATTCAAGAAAAATTGAGTTTGAATCTTGGTCTAATGTCAAATGTCAATTTTTAGTCATTAGAGCCGACTCTAGAAGTATTAGAGCCGACTCCATAGTGTACCAGAATAGTTTGACATTTTGGGCACGGATTAGAGTCGACTCCTATAGAGATTAGAGCCAACTCTAATGGTTATATAGAGACTCTATTTTTTGGAGGTTTATTAGAGCCGACTTCGGCATTCACTAGAGCCGACTCCCGCACGAGAAGTGTCGACCCCTCGAAAAGCCAGAGCCAACTCTGCGATGAGCAAAAGTTTTCGTTTTGAGCATCCCGAGTTAGAGCTAACTCCATGTCGAGTTAGAGCTAACTCTAATATGTTAGAAACGGATTTCAGAAGTATCAGAGATAATTCCAACGGTTGACTTTTTTTCAACAAAATTCAAAGACTCTTTCCTCTTTCTTGCTTAACACATACACAAGTACTTTTTACGGCTAGTTTTTATCTAAAAGTAGATTTAGAAGAGATTATAAAAGGGGAGCCATCTGACCATTCTGATAAGACGAAAAAGAGTAAAAAGAATAGAATTGAAAATCAAAAAGGATAGAGTTCAAGTTTGAATCCTTTTGTTAGAAACTGAGTTTAGAGAAATCCAAAGCATTCAAAAGCCAACTTTGAAGAATTTTTATCAAATCAAAAGGAGAAGCTACGAGCCCTAGTTCTTCAAAAGCCTCTACATCAACGATTCTTCCAAAGCTTTAAGCTCAACCTAAGAAAGATCATTTCAGAAAAAAAGAAGAAAAGCCCAACTTTAGAAACCTTCTAAATCAGGCTCTTCTATTTCTATCTTGATCATATTGTTTTATTTGCATTTGAGGAGCTTTGTCACTGTTGTAACTATCTTACTATCATTCTTGTTGATTGATTCAATCAAGGGATTGAATCAAGGGAGGCAGATCAGTCTTGTTCAAGCTAAAAAGCTTAAGATAGGTTTTGTGCTGGTGATCATGTGAAAACCGGCTGGGTTCGTTGTGATCCCATTGTAAAACAATAAGTTTGAGTTATGAGCTTGGAAAATAAGTCTGATGTAATCAAGGTAATTATAGTATGGGCCCAAGAGTTCCTTGGGAGTGGATGTAGGTGTAGCTAACACCGAACCACTATAAACTTCTTGAGTTTGTCATGCTTGTCTCTCTATCTCCCACTCTATCTTTCATACTCTACTTTGCATTCTTAGCACCACACTCATTACATATATTCTTGAGCACTATCACTTTGTGAAATTATTTTTAAGAGCCAAAATTGTTAAGAACCCAATACATCAACCCCTCTTGGGTTACCATCTGGGCCAACAAAGGCTCTAATTGCTAGGCACGCTATGCGGTTCCTACTTGATCCACACTGTTTCTGAAGTTCTTTTATGCGTGCTAGATACGGTGATTGGACGCCTTTTATGGATTTTCAGCCTTTCCGTGATCATTCTTTCTTCTGGAAGGAGGTTTGTCGGCGTGCTTCGAGTATCCTAAATAACATCTCCTGGATGATTGGAGAGGGATCCTCGATTGATGTTGTTCAGGATACTTGGATTGATGATCTCTTCCTCTCTTGATGGCCCACCTTCATCAGCACTATGTTCCTAGCAGCATGAGGGTCATTGATCTGATCTCTTAGGATCTCTCTTTCTGGCACACTCCTATGGTGACCCGTTTATTTGATGAGCAGCTATCTCATCGGATTCTCTCCATTCTGCTCATTCCAGGGCACACATCTGACATCAGATTATGGCGGAGATCATGCCTATCTAGGGCTCCTACCAGGGACCTTATGAAGGTTTATAGGCCACAGCCTCGGTGTACGATGGATGCTACATGGATTTGGAAGCTTCCCATCCATCCCAGGGTTCAGCTTTTTATATGAAAGCTTACGTGGGGATGTATGCCTACCTGTTCTCTGCTTTATGGAAGGGGACTGCCCATTCAGGCTACTTGTCCACTGTGTGGACAGGTGGAAGAGACTACAAATCACGCCATCTTCATCTGCCCAAGAGCGAGACCAATCTGGCAGATGATAGGCTACTACTTTAGAGAGGATCATACAGGTCCTTGCTGATCCCTTTTCCTGAGCGATCTCCGGAGGGGTAACCAGCAAAAGGGCGCCCTTTGGGTTGCTACTGCCAATCAGATTTGATTATCGCGGAATCGGCTTATATTCACTGATGATATAATCTCTTCCCATAGGATAGTGCGGAATGCCATATCTTTATCGTCTGAATTCGCACTCCATCTCTATGCTTCTGATCCTGACAGTTCTGACCACTGGGGTTCCCCTACTGCTTCGACAGCGAACCGACATATGGTTTTCATCTTTTGGAAGCCCCCAGGGTTTGTCAAAATCAATTTCGATAGGAGTGTTCGGGAAAGGGTAGTAGGTTTTGCATTTGTTATTCGAGGGACCGATGGAGTTTTGTTGGCGACGGGAGGACTTAGCCTCCTAGACTCTTCTGTTCCTTTGGGAACTTTATGCAGCTTGGGCTGGCATTTTCTATGCTACTCAAATCATGCATGCTCATAGTCTCCTCATAGAACGGGACTCTCTTACTGTCATCTGATAGCTTTGGAAGGAGTACTGCAATCAAGTCTCTATCAATCTGCTGCTCCATGACATCTGATCTATCCTTCGGAATGTTCACAGAGCTCAGATCCGTCATGTTTATCGAGAAGCTAATTCTGCGGTTGACTGAGTAACGGCCTCTATGGCCTATCATTCTGGCTTTTGGATCTGAAACTAGGAAGACTCTATCCTTTTATATTTTAATAAATTTTATTTTTTAATCTATCTAAATTGATTCGTATTAGACTGATATGATCATCGGTTTATATAAAATAAATAGATAAATAAATAAAAAAAAAAAAAAAAAAAAAAAAAACAAAACAAAGGAGGTCGCGATTACGTGGCGCTTTGAACCGAGGAGGCCAATCGCGTGTTTGGCGTCCCTGCGACCCTTGGATTAATAGCGTGAAATTTGGCCGGCATCACTCCCTCTTTAGAGGGGACGCGTCTACCCTCGTCGTCGTCCTCATCTCTATTCTCCAAATAAAATTCATCCTTTCTCCTCGCCGTCTCGCTCATCGTCGTCATGGAGGCTACCGAGGGCGTCCGGCTTCACCACATCGCCAGAGAAACATCAGACGTGAAACGTCTCGCCAATTTCTACCAGGAGGTAGATCGAAATATATATATATATAAACAGAAATCCTTCATTCTTTTCACTTAATTCTCCGACTCATAATCGATTGGACTGAAATTAAACTGCTCTGAATCTTTTCTCTTCTTCTACTTCTTCTCAAGGTGCTGGGATTCGAGAGAATCGAAGCCCCCAGGTTCGAATTCCAGGTGATATGGCTCAGTTTCCCCTCCAACTCCTCCTTCGCTCTCCATCTCATCGAGAGGAACCCCCAGTCCAAGCTGCCAGAGAGCCACTCGTCCACCGTCGCCGATCCCAGTGCTCTAACCAGGGGCCATCACCTCGCCTTCTCCGTCTCCAATTTTGACTCTTTGCTCCAAACCCTCAAGGTCAAGGCAATTCCAGCCTTCTGTCCTCTCCTCAGCTTTCTGAATCCTTATGTATTGTTAGTTAATTCCCTTCTCTTTCTTTTCATTATTTTGTGTTGAATTTTTATATATAGGAGAAAGGGATCGAGACGTTTGAGACGACCCAACCCAATGGGAAGACGAGGCAGGTCTTCTTCTTCGACCCAGATGGTAAGTTTCTTTTCTGCCCCCTCTTTCTGCTCTTATTTACTCGTTCGGTTTGTTTTGGATCTCTTTATGCACAATCATTGAGATTTAGCAGGGATTTTGTAAATTTTTCCCTTTTTCATCGTGGCCTGATTCAATGGATAAAGTCTCTTAACAAATGAAAACTTTATTTGATTGCACCTTCTTGAGGGTGGTGGAACACGATGAATTAGTGGAGAATTCAAGACAGAGCAATAGAAACAGATGATGTCTTTCATGATATTTTACAGCACACTATTGTAAGAACCAGAATTTTTTTTTTTTTTTTGTCATGGTATTATTACGATGAAAGCATTAAGTTGTGCATAATCTATGGAATGCTTATATATTTTCATCACCTGATGTAGACATATTTACTTGGTATATTTTTTCTTTGATTCAAGTCTCATGTGATATGGTAGAAAACCAGGAAAAACCAAAACTTTTGGCGTTGTTTGAGATTGATTTTATGTTGCTGGCCAGCAAAAGAACTCAACAACTAGCCTTGCTATTATTGCATTATCTGCTGTATGTAGCTGGCAAAGTTCTAGAAGTTATGCCCCCCAATTACAGATACTGCTCTGTTTATGATGTTGTTGCTGCATCTTCTTGTGGTGTTAATTTTAATTGTTACAACATGGGTTTACTGTTTATGGCTGGAAAGAAGAAAATAAAGTTGAAGAGAACAAGGAAATGTGGGAAGCATAAGCATGAGGGAAAAAAAAAAAAAGAATAGAGGATGCTGTAAAAGTGAAAAAGAAAAAAAGGAAAAGAGAAGGATAGGGACAACAGTGAGGAGAAGAGACATGAAACATAGAGAAGGGGTTAGTCTTATCATTAAAAAAAGACGTTTTGTTTTTCTTTATTTTATCATAATGTGTTCATTTCATCTCTCTTGAAATGAATTTATGGGCAAACCCCTTCCTTATCTTGAAAAAAGAAGAAGGAAAAAAGAGCCTAGGGCTTAAGCTAAGTGAAGGGAGCATGATGAGCAGGTAAGATTGAAACAGTTTCTTTTCTTTTTGTTTCTTTTTTTTTTAAAACATAAAAAGGAGAACATTTTTCTTTTGAGAAATTCGGTCTGTTAATTCATTAAATAAAATATTGCTGATCACTGAACTGAGGATTCTATTCACTTCTTGAAAAACAAAAAACATAAATGAACTAAATTTCTGAATCCTACATATGAAAAGGAATTGTGAAATTTGGAAATATTGATAAGAGAGAGGGTTTACTGACCACAAATGAGGGTTTTTTCTTAATTTATTCCTAGACTGAACCAGACTCAGAATTCTAGTTCATGTCACTAAAAAATCCTAGATTTTTTGACAAAAAAAATATATTAATCCTTCATTTTACTTAAGACACATCAGAGATGGAATATTATTGCCTCTAGAGCTTTCCAGCCCTTAGATTAGAATTTCAACATACCCCACTTGAATGTATCCTGTAATCTGGACCAAAGATCCATCCTTATTATATACGATGACCTCATAAATGGGTATGAATGTGTCTGTTTCTTGAGCTAATTTCACTAAATAAAGAAAATTTAATAATGAAATGTAAAATAACAATAGTAAATATAGCCCCTAACATGCAACACAGAACCACATCTAGAGAGCCAATTGGATATAAGGTTTTGCTTTAGCCTACTTTTCCTCTAAGTAGGGCAACATTTAGTTTTAGAACCAAACACATGGTGGAGGGGTAAAATGGATAACACTTTGGTAATGAGGAGCTAGTACAATTAGCAGCCTATATAGAATGTTACAAAACACCAAATTAGAAGTTGTAATCAATTATTTGGCCTGCACATATGATTGTAAACTATATATCTGCCCATTTATATGGACGTGCTTTTATACCTCAAAATATGATTTCATAAAGTTTGACAATGTACTTTGATTTGCTAACCTCAGCCAACCCCTAACGAATGAGTGCTAACGCTCAAGCAACATGTCATGAAGACTGAGAAGTCAGTCCAGTTAGGGAGACCTACTGTAGTAGTCATATAATTTTACCTCATGCCATGAATTTACTTGCCAAGATTTTGCTATTATTGGTCATAACACTCTGTAGCTCACATGACCCTTTAATTTATTTTAGTTTGCTGATTCACTGAATCATGTGTTGATGCATGTAAGAAATAAGATATTGTTTCATTTATATATATATAAATTTGATGTCAATTTTGTTACCAATTCTGTGTAGGTAATGGCTTGGAAGTGCAAAGCCGGGAAGCCTATGAACAGAATGTATGTAAATAATGAGGAACTTGTCTTGTTTTGTATTTTGTAGTCCTCAACAAGTAAACATCAGCCAGTGTGGTCCTTACATTGATGAAAGTTTTCCTGGTTTATGTGCATCTTATTTTATAATTACATATGCCAACATCCTTTAATACTATGCAGCCATGCTGAGTAGGAAATAGAGGATTCATGTTAAGTATGGCTCCTCGTAGATCTTGGACTCAAGAGTAGGTAGACATCCTAAATGAAGAGTTAGGCTAGAATAGTTCTGAAAGCAAATGCTTTCTCATGGTAATTAACAGAATAAAAATCAGCAACATTGATTGTAAATTACAAAGCAACTGTAAATATGTTATTGGATAGGTATGGATTTGTATAATGGTAGTCACATGCAGCTGCTATACATGCACGTGAAGTAATTTATAATTCATTTTATATGGTAATATTAATTATATATGGTCATATACAATGAACTTTATTTACAATACCTATTTGATAACTTCCAAATAATCTTACAAAATATTCTTGAATTTCAACGTCTATGATGAAGGAACATAAAGATTTTGGCAACAACTTTTCAATCCTAAAATTTGATCAAATTTCTCCAAACAAAGAAGTTTAACATATTTTTGCCTCTAGTAGCTTTTAAGATATTCAACAAATCTAGAATGTTGGTGAATGATGGATAGAGGGGAGTCTCCTAAGATAAAAGGCAATACATGAAGAAAATAAAGATGTTCCTACAACTTAAGAAAACTTAGCTAAAGTTTTAAGAACCAACCGTCGGTATATATGCTACCATATAGAATCGGGGTGATTAACTTCACTCACAATACGCAGTGCTCTTAAGGAACCTCCCGCGTTCCAACCCAGAGTCTTCGAAGGGCCAGCTCGAGTCCCAAGCCATGGGCTTATTGTCCGCACAAAGGGGAAACAACAAGGGGAAACAATAAGGAAGACCAATGGAGGTAGGCCTTTTTTTTTCTCCTCCCATAGCATATCCTATATATATATATATCTATATGTGTGTGTGTGGCAGACCAACTTGACGAAGGATGAATAGAGCTCTCTCTTTCTCTGTGAAATTTATTACAAGGTGATTTTATTTTTGAATTACAAAATTTAAGCCAACCGACGATGATAAAAAATTGATATATATATATATACATACACGTATGAGAATTTGAAGTCATGATGCAATAAACTACATAAAACATTCCATCCAAATTGTAGCAAACAGTAAACCCACTCCATACATTCAAGTCTCTTGGAATCACATCGATCATCATCAGCATACTGTTTCACTTCTCAGATTCATTCATGCTACCTCCTGCTTGAAGTGAGGCATCTTCTCGCTCAAGTCCTTATCGTAAGTTGCAAGCTCATTCTTCTTCAATCTAGCAGGCGCCTTCGATGGCTCTCTCTTTGTATCGGTGTTGCTTCCATTGGCCAAGCCTTCACGAGAGACCACTACCTGCAGTCAAGTATTTGATTAAAAATTAAAATAAAAAAAAGAATTTGTTAGTCGAGCCATTCATCATCATTTTATATTATTTTTATTCTATAAAAAATTAACCTCTATGGTGCCCTCTTTATAACTAAAATATTTGCTTCCATCTAAGCAACGTCATTTCCGATTGAAATTAATGAACAATCATTGGCCCTGAGTAACCAGCCTTATATTGTATTATCTCAATCCAAGTCTCGTGAAGCTGAGCAAATTAGTAGTCTTAAGGTATTTCTATTATATTACAGACATTTGGTTCATGAAATGTAAGGTTTCATATGATTTCTAAAATTAAAATACTTAAGCATATAAAATACTCATATTTGATTCACATAGTAATCTAATTGCACATTATTTGATGTCTCATATCGACATATTTGATCAACATGCTACACTACCAAAAATTCAATTAAAATATATGTTAAAAATTCTAAAAACATCTTTATTTTCTAAATAAAAAAGAAACCAAAACAAAGCAATATTTTCAAATATAATAGTTATATTTTTAAAATATATAATAATTGATTGTTTCAGTTTTATATAATATGATGAAAATTATTATTAATAATATCATATAATTAACACATAAAATAGAATATATTGTAAATTATAATATAATTATTATAATTATGTATTATATAAAATTCTATAATATTATTTTTATATAAATAATTGTTTAAAAATATATTATAAAATTAAATGTAATGTACATAATATTGTTATAAATCAATGATTGTTATAACTATTGAATACAATTAAATATTAAAAAATTATTATTAATAATAGTACTAATACTATACATATAGTGTAATAATTAATGCATAATATTATCATAATAATAACTACTATATATTTATTATATTAATAGAAAATATTATTATTGCTATAATAATTTAATAATATGATTAACTTATATTAATTATTTGATAAATTTAATATTATAATATATATTATATTGCATAATATTAAATTTTGTTAATATATTAGTATTTAAAATACTACAATAGTCATGTAAATATAATTATATTGAAAATAATTATTATATATAATTGAACATAATATATTTTTACTATTTATATTAATATGTAATAAAAAATTAATATAATAAATTGCATTAACATTAAAATTAATTTGAGAGAAAATGAGCTTTTTATTTTTCTCCATGAATGATGTTTTACTTTGAGGAACAATTTGGATAAAAAAACATTACTAATTCTTTGATGGCATAGTTGTCAGAACTGGACCGGTTGAACTGGGACCCAGAGGCCAAACTGGTCCAGTTCTAACATAAAACCTAATGGATAAAAGACTCGGAATAACCCAGTCAATCCATCCCGTGAACCGGTCAATCCAATCTGAACCAATTTTTTATAGCATTAGATGTTAAAATTTATTATCATATTGACCTAATTTTTTTATTAAAATTTTATTTTTATTAATATAAATATATTTTATATTAAAATAATTGAACCGATGGTGATTTAACAGTTGAATCAATGACCCGATGGCCCAAGCCATTGGCCGGATTTGATAATTATGTTTGATGGTGATCAGGTTGCTGCTTTTGATTTCCAAAGCAATCTTAAACGTTTATCATTAAATATGTTAATATACCATAAAAAGATTGCGAAGAATCTTTAAACATTCCCAGCTAGACCGGTCATCAAAAAAAAAAATCAGGATTCTCATACAACAACGCACAATCAATCACACGAGCCAATAGCATTCCAGGTTCGTACTTGTGAGAATAAAGAGTTGGTAAAAAAAAAAAATCTGAGCCCCTATCAATCTACCACCTCAGGGGCAAGAACAACCCACTCCCCCCTCCCCATCCACAACCCTTTCCGTTCAGCATTCCTACACCTTCTATTGTGCCCCACTTTCAACTCCACATCTACCATCAATATTGACCACAGCTATAGCAATTAGCAAAGCAAGCATCACATCCGTCAGTCCGATTCAAGATCATTTTGGTGACTATGACAGATAATGCTGCAATTCCTCCAACATTACGAAAATATTGCATCAATGCTGAAAAGGTTTTTGCAAGCTAAGAAAGATTATTAGGGGTTGATGTCGCTAAAAAAATTATTTTCTCCCATTATTATCTCGCTGCAAATGTAAATCCTTATAAATATTATATTATTATTATTATTGTTATTTTACCCGAGCACCAGATAGAAATCTTCCGAGATATACGAATATACCTTAAAAAATATTATATTATTATTATTATTGTTATTATTTCGTCACCATAGCAAGGCTAGTAGGCTCTTATCCGAACGAAGCATAGAACGAAGCATAGACAGCCCTCAAAGCTGAAGGCCGACTGCCAACGGTATAATATTTGGGAAAAGGCTTAGATGAGTCGAGTTGAGTTGAAAATAGACCGAGACATATACACTTTCTTTCAGTACCAAAAACATCACATGAATAAATAGATCAATCAACCGAGACATGTACACTTTTAATACACTGGAAACGGTGAATAACAGAAATGGATCGATTAAAGGACATACGGGCTTTGATTTCATTAGAGATCCATCCCTCCTGCTGCTTCTCTCTTCCCAGCTGATCGACCTATCCCTGCATTCAGAGCCAACAAGTTGTGCTGGTTAATCAAGACTGAAGGAGATAGAATTGGGAAAGAAGAAATGCCCCTGATGAAAGATTTTCACTTGAATATTTGAACTGCTGCAGTAAAGATTTTTCATAGATTTTCGTTTTCTGTTGTTACCTCTCATTTAGAGGTATGGATTCACATTTCCTCCTTAAATTAGTTTTTTTGGCTTTGAATTCCTGGTTCACAGCTGGAGCACTGTGGTTCATGCTCATCCCGGCAATGCCTAGCTCAAAGTGATCCCTGAAAATTCAGAAATATTCATCAGCTATGGGGCTATATGCTGCAAGTTTAGATGTACAAAAAGAATGCTCTCCAGAGACTAAAAGGCACGGTTATTACAAAGAAAACGCTTTTCTGAAGGTAAATGGGGAAATAAGCACCCATGTGAGAAACCAAATTGGTTTGTTCTTGAATCAAACAGAACGTCAAAATACAATAGCAGATTGGTAATAAGCTGAATTTTATTTCTAAAAGAATAAAATTGAAGACTCGGAGACCTTTTTTTTTTTTTTTTTTTTTGAGAGTAGAAAGTGTTCTTGTGTCTGTATTAAAAGGAGCAAAAATGAAAACAAAAGAAAAAACTTTGACACCTCTGCATACCTTGGAGGGAAATATGGATAGCCTTGTTGCACTCCAAATGGATGCCATGGTAGATTTCCAGCACCAGTATCATCAAATGGTCCAGATGCATAACCAGCATAAGCCATGCTAGAAGTGAATGGTGTGGCGAATCCATCATTTCCCCAAGTCAACAAACCAGCAGACCAGTAGGAGTTGTAGTTTGGAGCAGCAAATGGGATTCCAGAATAATTTTCAGCATCAACAACTTGAGAAGCCCTCAATCGCAGGTCAGCAGCTGCAACAAAAACCAAGAAAAATCAAATATGGTTTAGAAATAAATTATACTAAGGTAAAATCAATAGCATGTATATGGCTCTAAAAACTGTTTCACTCATTTCCATTAAATATGATCCCTTATCAATAGAACAAAAGAATTGGTACAACCAACAGACGCAAACAAAACTTGAGGCAGTGCACTGACCACAGACAGACAGGTGCATCTTTTTCCTTTTCTTCTTACCTGCCAAAATAAAGTAAACAAAAAAATAAAATAAATAATAATCATGAAGATGCTCGTTAGCAATGAGGAGAAAAATGAAACTACTTTTGATGAATGAAGCATCAAAAATAGCGTTGCTTCTTTATTCCATGCGCCTCCTGCAATAAAAGATTAAACATCACAGCAGCTGCAAATAACTCAGTCTGCTCACCGTCAGTCTGCTTTTCCTGAACATCTGGAGGATTCTTTTGTGATTTCTCTTCTTTTTCCTTTGCTGATACTGGCACATCCTCAAAAGAATCCACATTTCCCAGGGCATTCTTCCCTCCACAGTGAGCGGCAGCATTATCAGTTTTCTCTTTCTTTGTGGCTTCACATTCCTTCACAATTCGAGAATCCTCCTCTTTACAGGAAACTCGGTCCTGCTCTCCCTTGGAAGCAGCAGCAGCAGCAGAACCAGTGGGAGATGGATACTTAGGCTGTACATGACGAGCAGATTCCATGTCTGAAACAAGCGAGCAGATTACTATGCCCATTCGATTCGAAAAGCACAAAAACATAACAACAATAATAATGATAAAGACTATAATGAACCAACCAGGAAAGTAATTTTATCATACCTCGCTTTTGTGCTGAGCTTCCAGCACTCCCAGAATAGCAGCTCTTTGATTTTGACATCAATATGCTACTGATGGTTTCCCTGAGTGTTTTATTTGGAAGAAGGTCGTCAGCTAGTACATTCCTGGCCCCACAGAAGCACATCGATTTGGACAATATGTGGTCTCTGATACCTGGGACATGAAATGGCACATTGGAGATTTATTTATTGACCACAGCACTTTGCAATTACGAGCATGTAATGTGAATAAGATGATCGTCGATGCTGTGAACTATAGCAGTACTAGGAGCAGAGTTGTTTGATGGAAAAAAAAAAAAAAAAATTTGAAGCACATCCTTTATGTAGGCCTCATGAATTACGTACCGGGAAAAGAATTCAAAAAACTCAGAAATAGACTGAGAGAAGACAGAAACATGAGCGTTGATACAGTATAAACTAATTTCCAGTTTTAAATTTTCACTTCTCTGGAAATACCTTGAAGATCTAAAACTGCAATAAGAATAAGTTTTGAACCAAAGGCCACTTACATTTATCGCAAAAACTACTGAAACAGCACTTGCTAGTAAACACTGCATCTCTGATAACTTCTTTACACAATGGACAATGCAGTTCTGGTGGAAGATCACTAACAGGACAAGTAAAAGGTATCCCCTCCATTTCCTTCTCAAAAGCAGCTCTGCATGGATGAAAGAAGGTCATGGTGAATCATGTTACCTTTTACAATGCACTAAGAGTGAGAGTGGGATGGCATTGCATGATGAAGAATTCAGCTTACTCATTTGGCTTCATTATGGCAGCAGCACCATTTGGCAATGTGTAGGAGCCATCTGAATTGGCAACCAACATTGACCTGGGAATGCCTGATGGTGGTTTTAACCTTTTAATGTCAAAATCAGGGTCACCATTTGTAGGGCAGTGCTGAATAAAGTGACCTGGGGAGAGCAATGGACAAAGACTTAGAAGATGTTAACACGTGCAAAGCAAAAACAGAAAAACTAATTGAAGGTTAGAAAGCGAAGCCCTGGGAAGTTATAAAGAGAAGCAACTCACCAGGCACTTTACATCTATGGCAGACGTAGCCTGGATGAGGTGTCTTGCATTGCAGCATAATTGGACCTTCAAGCATTCAAAATTATGAGTTCAGCATTCCAGTCAAGCTACAACAGATTAAAGCAAGGGCTTTGGATGCCAAGTGCATTGCTTTGGAATTAACATGTAATGCAAATCGTCCTGTCAACTAACTAAACTAAACTATGGCCATGCTACAAATGCTAGCTAAGGGAATGAAGTCAAATCCTGGAAATGATAGTGGAGGAAGATGCTTAGAAAAAGTAGCAGCTATAATATCATAAAAGCAGGGGGAAAAGGGAACCATTATTATTATTATTATTATTATTATTATTATCATTATTACTATTACAACAGGATCAGTATTTGAAGCACTACCAATTCCATGACCATGAGTAGCCATCATCCTTCCATCCCTTCTCTTTCCAATGCCTCCAAGGCAACGAGCATCTTGTAATGATTGACTGCATAGAGAGACATGACCCAAATCCAAATCAGACACAACATAAGGCAGCAGCACAATTCTTGGTACACAAAATAATATTCCCATACTCATCCTCTCACATTTTAGACACGTACTAAATTAATTCGATTCATAAAATTCTAATGATGTTACTCAAGAATTTTGGTGAAAATTGGCTCACCATTGCCATTGCCAACCAAGAGCAGATGTTTCTACTAAAGCCTTGATCTTCCTCTCCTCCTCATCAATGTCATCTTTGAGTGATATTTCTGCAACTGGATTACTCTGCTGAATGGGAACATCATGAGGAATAGCATATAAATCATCCCCAAAATCGCTCCATTCAGATTCTTCATGCTGAAAGAAATTTTGAAAATGCATCATCATCGTCAATGGAAGACATAATAAACAAAGCATTAATAAACATCTGATCTGCTGGGAATTTTGTATATTTTATATGAATCAAATTCATATAACACGCAGCGAAAGATGAAATAAATACGAATTTAATTCTCAATGCCCAAGATCCTCAGAAAACAGATTCAGTTAATAAAAAATTATACATGATTAAATAATAGATCTACATGTATTCTTTATTAAGGATGAAAACTGATGACGTCAGTAAACGATTTACTACTAGCCGTCCGTGCGTCCGACCTCAACGTGATCCACGTGAAGATCTTTGGATGATGACCTCTAGCTGGGTGCTAGTGCCTCTTTTTTTTTCAATTGATTTTTCAAATCAAAGAGAGAATAATTTCTTGATCAAAATCAAATCTTGATCAATCAAAGAGAAAAAAAATTTTGATCAAGATTAAATCTTGATCTATCAAAGAAAATAATTTTTTGATCAAGATCAAATCTTGATCAATCAAAAAAGAAAATATTTTCTGATTAAGATCAAATCTTGATCAACCAAGAAGAGAGAAAGCCTTTCTTCAACCATCCAAGAAAGAGGGACGTGAGAGAGAAGAGCTTTCAACCAATCCAAAATCCAAGGAATGTCCTAGAGAGAGAAAGAATATTCTAGAGAGAGAAAGTATGTCAAGCATTCAAGAGAAAGAGAAAGGAGTTAAGTGTATCTTTTCATAGAGGGTGTCTCTCTCCTTTTATATATGAAGAGGAGGTTGTGTGGTTCCATAAAAAAAGGTATTTTGTTTCAACCACCTAACCATTCAACCATAATAACTAATTATTCTAATAAATTTAGAATATTTGTTATCATGATAATGTTAGGATTACAACCACCAAACCACATCCCTAAAAAATAGAAAATTAGTTATCTCATAAAACCAACATCGCAATCTTAGATTTGGCTTCATGATGATGAAGCCTCAAATCATGGGTGTTCCCTTCTCCATGAGGTGGAGATGGATCATGTCCATTACATGGGCATGGATCCATCCTCCACGTGGCACGATCTTAGCCCTCGGTTCAATTGGGTTTCCACGAATCAAATCATGCCATCATATGAATCCAATTAAATATCACATTATTAATCTCAATTAATCTAAGCCATCCATCACATGGATCAAGCCTAATTGAGTATCTAATTAATGAATTTCATATATACATCACATGTACAAAAGGTCTCTTTCTTGAACACAAAATTCTTTTCTCTATGATAAATCATATTCATCAATTTTATGCTCTCTCATTAAGATTAAGTCAAACACAATCCTAATTAATTTGATCATCTAATATGAATTAAGTCTAACTTAATTTTTATTTTAACTTCATCCAAAATCTTCTTAATGCGTGTGACTCATTAGGTCCCTTGATATGTTGGCAATAATCATATCCCTAATATTGACCCTAAGAATGACCTAGTCAACACTTTATCCAAGTCAATTCTTTGATCAAATCAACCCCTTGATCAAATCAAAGAATTCATAATTATAGATCATGAGCGGCCTCTAGCAAAGCATCATGACCATCCAAATGTTAAGGGTTTTATTGACGTGGTCATCAATACCTGTCTATGAACGGTTACCGTACGATTCAATACCTTCATCACATATCCCAGATCAATCAGTGGTATAGAATGTGTCAACCCTGCAAATTGATCTTTATTTACTTGATCTCAGAAAAAATTAACTCACATGAATTAAAACTTCAAAACCATTTCGAATTCCAACTCAATCTTGCAAGGATTTAACAGTCAATGGGATATAACCCTTTTTATCAAGGAAGACGAATCATATCTTGATCAAACACTACAATTATTTGCTTCATATCATACCCAATCGACACCATATTTGCCATCCATGGCTAGAGCGATGTTTGCATGTCATCAAAGAATGATATTTCATGCACGAGGTGCAATGAAGATCTTAAGTCAAAGGATCACTCGCACCACTGTCATCAGAGATCAACTATCGACACTATACAGAATATCCATATGGGATCTCTGTGCAGGTCATCCAATGCATCGTTACAATAACGAGCATCCACACACCTATCCAAGTATCTTCATACTTCAGCTTGCGAGATCATATGCTCACCATAAGGGTGAAGATATGCAATGTGTGCTAGTCTCAACGGCGTTCGACAGTGTCCAGTCCTATCTACGCATCGATAAGAAAAAATTAAAGAATCAAACCATAATGTATAATTTCGGATCTCACAATTTGCAATCTTATTACAAATAAATTCCATATGCACACGGTTCACATTCTTTTGGACTTTTGGACTTTATCTCACGGGTAAAATATATCTAATATATTTATATAAGAATTATACCTGGATAGATAGATAAAGAAACTAATAAATTAGATTTGCATTCATAATGAAATGTGTACAAAATGGTATCTAATCTGATTGGATTTAGGATACACACTAACATGATCATCTTTCTATGGATGAAAGAAGGAGAAAAATAGACTTACGGACTTGACAGAAGAGGAATCGGTAATCAAAATGCCACTTTCTGATGGAATATGCTCTACCTTATTATTATTCTCCACATCTTTTTCCCTGCCAAGAAAATACAAAACACAAACCTTCGATATCATTCTCACTAGCTTTGCTTCTTATTTGAACTACAGGCATCATTTTAAACTTTTCATTCATCACTAGACAAAACAAAAGCATCGCGCAACGTAGAAAAAGAATTATGAAACTTTTCATTCATACTTGTCCCGTTCAACAACAACGATTGGTTTGCGAGGCCATCCCGGAATCCGACGAATCAAAGTCAACGTATTCTTTGGTATCATAGCTGCATCATCTTGATACTCTGAAATCAATCATGAAGCCAAAATCAAAAAAATTAATTAAAAATTAAATTACATTTTTTTTTTTTGAAAACAACATCAACAACGACGGGCATTAAACAGGGCCAATCCCATCCCAGACATCAAGATTGATTCTTGTTTTTCGAAGCGAGCGAATTCTAATGAAGGAACCAACCTTCATTGGTCTGCGCGTTCGAGACCACGAGATCAAAATCAGTTCCCGTGCCCACCAAGTACTTGGACTCGACAATTCTTTGCTTAAAATCAGCAACAGAGATGAATGGACCGTCAAGAAGAATAGAGTTGTAATCTTTGGCGCTCTTGAATTTATAATAAACAGCCATCGCGATTCAACCAACAAAAAGAAAAATACAATTCCGAACAACAAGTGGAAGACGAATCAAAGGCCGGATTCCAAGCGACAACACAAGAAGAGAAAGAACGCGATCACAAGAGATGGAGATCGAAAGGAGGCGCGCACAAGAAGTAATCGATCTCAATAGAGAGAAAGAACGCCGCCAGTACAAGAAGTCCCGATCTATCGTCGATGGCGAAGAAGGAGGACTTTCTTGCCGCAAGACGTAGTACGGACTTCCACCAACCAATCCTTCGAACAAGATATCTCTAGAGATCCAGCAATATTCTCGACCGGAGAAGACAGACCACCACCAATGCTTGGAAGAAGAACGACCGACCACCGCCTCCTCTTGGAGAAATAGACTTCGCTGCCAACAAATCTTGAATGGCAGAAGCTTAAATAGATGGCTTCAACTAATCCGTATCGAATCCTACCTACCGAATCGGTCCACGCAATCGCAATTTGATTCGTACACCAATACAAATCCATGATATATCCGGCTAATAATATTATTTAATATTACAATATATGTGCGTGTATATTAGAATATTAATAATAATATTAGGTATTATTTAATCTGTTTAAGTATCTAGCTGAATCAAATCAGATCGGATTGATTTATTTATTCAATTTACATATATATTACTAATTAACAGGTTAAGCAGATTAAAAAGATTAACGTTTGACTTTTTTATAAGTTAAATAGATTAAATGTTCGAATTAGGTTATCTGTTTATTAAACAAAGTAGCTTCAAATTTGAAAATTTAATTCATTTAATAAATAGATCAAATTCAGATTAATAGTTTTATGGCCAACCTGCATTAATCCGTTTGCCACCCTTACATTTCATATGGCGGTTCCCGTATCCAAAGGTATACCAAATCAAATATTATATGTGCTGATTACATTCTATGAGGTAGACTACATGGTATAACAACCTGTTCCCGTTCTAATGGGTTGAACATTAGATTATAATTTCTGAGAGAATTTATTTTGCTCACCTTGGTGATTTTTCTTTTCACATCTTTATTTCAAAGCAAAAGACAAAGCCAGCAAAAGATTTCTCTAGGGCAAACCACATGCCATAACAACATTTTCAAAGTCTAATGGCTTCAACATTATATTATAACTTCCATAGGAAATTGTTTGCTCACCTCTGCGATTTTTCTTTACACATTTTATTTGGAAGTAAAAGAAGTGAGACTTAAGTCAACATAAAAATATATATATTATTACTAATATTATATTTATTATTATACCTGTTAATGATAAATTATATATAATATAATATTAAATATAAATATTATACTTGTAGTATGCCTTGAATTATAATTAGTTGGAATAGGACAATGATACTATAATTTTGATAATTATAATCTTATTATTAATAGAGGATTAATTTTTGTGATAATCTTATGGCATTACCAAATCAAGTACGTTGTTGCGTTCATACTGTTGCAATTGTAGTGTTAGATTTCTAATATGGATGTGTTTGGAGTGTGTCGGGCCTCCAACTTCGTAGCCTTAAGCTTGCATGAAAAAGTTTTTGTTCGCGTGCACAAAGTGCGCATCAAGCATGGCCATTGATAGCGTGCTCGTGCGAGCGCACGTGCCACGACCCATTGAGCTGCAATGCATCTCACACGCACGCTCGCACAGGAGCACGGCTAATGCGCACCTGATGCGTGCTTTGTGCACCGAAGGCAGTGCACAAAGCATTTTCCAAGCTTACACATCTCTTTGTGCACTGATGGATGTGTTTGGAAAGTGTTAAGCCTTCAACTTCATAGCCTTAAAGCTTGCATATCTATTTGTGCATCGGCCTTCGATATGCACAAAGGGCGCATCGGACATGCAGATTAGATATGCGCTCATGCCACCGGGTATGCCGCATTCCAATAGGCTATGATGCGTACCATATGCACGATGATATGGGCGTATGGATTGAGGCGCACTCGGTGTACATTTTGTGCATCGAAGGCTAGTACAAAGACTTTTTCCCTTAAGCTTAGATGATTTACCCATTTGCTTGGGAGTCAATTTGGTTGGCTTAGTGTGCTATGAGCGTAAATTACAACTCAACCTTGGGCTTTATCCTCCAAGCTTCCTTGATTTTTATTGGCCACTTAAGAATCTCTATTTAACAAAAACAACCACATGACCAATTTGATCTCTTTGCGGAATACGTCACTAAAACTACTAAAGAAATTTTGTTCATTGCTTCGATCGGAGTACAGAAGTTCTAGGAAGTTCTACCATTAAAAGTCCGGAATGTGTGACCTTGTTTGCCTTAAAAAATTATATTTCAAATTTTTGTATTAAAATTTGCCTTTTTTTACATTATAAGAATATTTTAACTAGACAAAGGTACAAGCAAGGAACATACATAACGATTAATGTGTTTTTCTCCCTCCCATTACCATATGTAACGTATTAGGGAGCAGTGATAAATTTTGAAATAAATCAATAATAGTCTTTAATTTTGGCAATTCTCTTCTAACTTCCTCAGGGCTCATCTTTGATTCTGGACTCTTGCCTTACTTTATCAAACTTCATGATAAATTATAAGAAGAAAAAAAAAAAAAACTTCAATCAGCTAGGTTAGTGCCTGGCATTGAAAAATAGTGCATCATATAACCAATGGTGATGCATCCACATACACATCAGCTGCTCATGAGCAATGATAGGAAGAAATTAATTGAATATAATATGAACAGCAAATTTTTCAACATGGTATGTACTCAACTTTGTCTTGGGTTGTCCAGGATTACAATTTTGAAGCGTCATTTTATCAATCAAGAAATAAGGTAGTGTTTGATAGCCCAAAAGTTATCCCTGGATAAATGTACGGGATAGCATTTATCCAGGGGATAGCTGAGCATTTTTTTAAAATACAAGTTTGCCATCAAGGGATAACATTAGTTGTTCCTGGGTTCCCTAGGGAATAAGTTCAAGGGATAACCATGGGTTATCCTTTCTAGTTAAATTTTTTCAGACCTATCCCGTCTAGCTATAGCATTTGGGAATAAGAAGGGATATTCTTCCTTATCCACCATATCAAACACTACCTAAGAGTCTACCTTGACAATCTTTCACTGAAGGTTGTTAACACACACTATAAGATTTTGTAGTCATTGATAAACAGTTACCCTAGCTGTCCTTTGGTGTTCAAGCTTGATTTATGGGTCTTTTCAGAATGGACTCTGCATACGAGTGTACCTTTCAACTTAAATCATTTAACAGCATGGGCTCATCCTTGTTTTAGGTTGGCTAGGATCTCCCAATAAATCAATAATAGTCTACCTGGGTCATCCTCACATAAATGTTCACCTTAAGACAAAAGGGTTGCAAGTACCCTAAAATAAACTATTAAGATCTTATATTAAATGACAAGTAGTTACCTTGACCATCCTTCAGTGTATAAACTCTGTCACATTTAAAGGTGTGATATCCCTCCCAATAGTCCCATATCGGAAAATTCGGAGTTGGATGGGTAGTTTATAACCAGTTAAGGAGGATGGATAAGGCACCAATTGGATCCCATTTTGGACTGTGGTGGCCCAAGTTGGTGTGGACCTTGTCCGTCTTACTTTCTTGTAACGAAACGGGCCCGTGGGCCCGGGTCGTTACAATATGGTATCAGAGCCTCGCACCAGTCGGTCGGAAGTGCAGGAGCTAAGTGCCACACACACAGGATAAAGTGCTACATCCATGGAGGATGGGAGCCACCTCTTGAACCTATGGGGGCCACCTCTAGAATTCTGCCTGGTGGTTGTGATCAATTACCCTTGGCGACGAGGACGTCGCCTCTGTAAGGGGGGTAGATTGGGATATCCCTCCCAATAGTCCCACATCGGGAAATTCAGAATTGGATGGGTGGTTTATAACCAGTTAAGGAGGATGGACAAGGCACCAATTGGGTCCCTTTTGGGCTGTGGTGGCCCAAGTTGGTGTGGACCTTATCCGTCTTGCTTTCTTGTAACGAAACGGGCCCATGGGCCCGGATCGTTACAAAAGGTCTTTTTGGCAGATCCACCAGTCATAATCCCGATGTCACCCTCCTTTGTTGCATCAAAGTCCATAATTGTTGTATGGCCAGATAAAACCTCCTCCTTAGTTCAGGGACGACACCTACAAAACACCCTGAAATTGCAATTAGCAATCATTTTAGTGGTAAATACACAATGATCTTGCATGATCAAACTATACCTTTTGCTGAAGAGTGATGCATGCTTCTTTTTTCTGAAAGTTGCCAATGTTGCTTTTCTAATAAGCTTTGTAAATCTGCCTTTGACTCAAGTTGACCTTCAAGCTCTTTGTTCTTCAAGAAAATAGGATACAGAAATTGCATATTTACTAAGAACAACTAATAAATAACTTAGGAGTTCTCATAAATAACATGCAATACCTTTTCTTGCAAATTTCTGCAAAGTTGTTCTTTTCCTTTGATTTTATTCTCTAAATTTTGGCAATTCTCTTCTAACTTCCTCAAGGACTTATCTTTAATTCTGGATTCTTGTCTTACTTTATCAAACTTCATGATAAATTATAAGAAGAAAAAAAATAACTTCAATCAGCTAGACTAGTGCCTGGCATTGAAAACTAGTGCATCATCTAAACAAAAAATATTTTAACCAGCTTATAAGTGCTCTATACTCACCATCTGTTTCAACTTTTGAAGCTCGCTTGTGTCAACCTGCTTCCTTGCAGGACCCAACTCTATACTTCTGACTCGGCTTGCAAAGTTCAATGAATTGAGAGTTTCACTTAAGTCATTATCAGAGGGGCTGATTTGAACAAACAATAAAGCCACCTCCTGGATTACATAAAATAGAAAATAATTTTAGCTAAAGAATTCAATGAAAAAACAAATGACTACCATGAAATTTTGTTAATAAGGGCAGATATCTGAAAATAAACTGAAAGTTTGTAAATGAGATACCTAATGAATCTTGCAGCAAATGTGTCAGCTTGGAATTCCTGAAAGAATTTAAACTTTGTCAATTTGAAGGCAAAATAATAAAGTAATCTACATGGGATTTTGCAGATGTCAATATTGAACTCTGTTGGACATCATGCCCTACCATCAAATAAATGCATGTAGCGTGCGTAAAATTCCCACCATTCCCCAACAAATAATTATAATTAGTTGGAATAGGTTTGCAATTTTGACAATGATGCTATAATTTTGATAATTATAATATTATTAATAGAGGATTAATTTTTATGATAATCTTATGGCATAACCGAATCAAGTACGCTGCTGCGTTCATACCGTTGCAATTGTAGTGTTAGATTTCTAATCTCGATGTGTTTAGAGTGTGTCGGGCCTTCAACTTTGTAGCCTTAAGCTTGCATGGAAAATCTTTGTTCACGTGCATAAAGTGCGCACCAAGCGTGGCCATTGACAGCGTGCCCATGCGAGCGCATGTGCCATGACCCATTGAGCTGTGATGCATCCCGCACACACACTCGCACAGGAGCGCGGCCAATGCGTGCGCTCAATGCGTACTTTGTGCACCGGCCTTCTTTGTGCACCGAAGGCCAGTGCACAAAGTGTTTTCCAAGCTTACACATCTCTTTATGCACTGATGGATGTGTTTGGAAAGTGTCGAGCCTTCAACTTCATAGCCTTAAAGCTTGCATATCTCTTTGTGCATTAACCTTCGATGCACAAAGGGCACACCGGACGTGCAGATTAGCTACGCGCTCATGCCATCATGTATGCCGCATTTCAATGGGCTATGATGCGCACCGTATGTACGATGATATGGACGTACGGATTGAGGCGCGCCCGGTGTATGCTTTATGCATCGAAGGCTAATGCACAAAGACTTTTCCCCTTAAGCTTAGATGGTTTACCCATTTGCTTGGGAGTCAATTTGGTTGGCTTAGTGTGCTATGAGCATAAGTTGCAACTCAACCTTGGGCTTTATTCTCCAAGCTTTCCTTGATTTTTTATTGGCCACTTAAGAATCTTAACGAAAACAACCACATGACCAATTTGATCTCTTTGCGGAATTCGTCACTAGAACCGCCAACCTGCTAGTTAATGCCCCGTTGAAATAAACTTGAAGTAGAGGATGTCAAACTCCTCTAGCTACTAAAGAAATTTTGTTCATTGCTTCGATCGGAGTACAGAAGTTTAGGAAGTTCTACTGTTAAAAGTCCGGAATGTGTGACCTTCCTTATAATTGTAACAATCGTTGTTTGCCTTAAAAAATTATATTTCAAATTTTTGTATTAAAAATTACCTTTATTTTATTTTTTTGTATTATAAGAATATTTTAACTAGAGAAAGGTACAAGCAACTAACATACATAACGATCATTGTGTTTTTCTCCCTCCCATTACCATTATGTAACGTATTAGGGAGCAGTGAAATTGATATAATGGCCGTTACACTAGTTATAGCTCTTATCGGGTGAAATGCCTAATGAAAATGAATGGAAATTAATTGTGTTGAGGGGTAAAATCGCTATACATCAATAACCGTGTTCATGGTTAAGGCTAGCCTTGATTCCTATCAGCTGTGCAATACCCGCAAGAGATAAATCAACCTCGGTAGGTCAGAGCACCCTAGCCGCCACCGAGCCAAGGGTTCTCAAGGCGCGAGCTATCGTCTATCGTCTCTTGGCCTCTCGAGCCGAGCTATCGTCTCTCGGTCCCTTCGGCCGAGCTATCGTCTCTCGGCCCCTCAAGCCGAGCTATCGTCTCTCGGTCCCTTCGGCCGAGCTATCGTCTATCGTCTCTCGGCCCCTCGAGCCGAGTTATCGTCCATCATCTCCTGGCCCTAATCAATCCATCCCATCACCCGGCCCTTCTAGCCGATCTCTTGTATCACTTGGCCTAGCCCGAGCGATACCTATACCTCTACGGAATTCGGCGCGAAAAAGCTTAAAAGAGTAAGGTTCCAAACGGGAATCATATCTAAAAGTGGCCTAGAGCCCTGGAGCCTATGCCCCCACCGAATCTCGAGATGTCAACAAGCTCTCCCAGCCGTCGATCCTCTAACTAACCAGATACGAATCCTACCGATCTCATAACAAACTGGATTCAGATCTCAACGGCCTTCGGACCCATGACGCTCCCAAACAACCAGGTGATCCTCTATAAATACCACAGCCTCAGATCCCCTCAGGTACGCCATCTCTTATGCGCACACTCGCTCACTACCTTGGATTCTGCCATTATCGCTCTACTTAGAGCCCTGGGAGAGACTCTTCAGCGAGAGCCTTCTCCTCATTTTGTTGACTGTCGATCTCCACTGACCTGAGCGTCGAGGGTCTTCCACAGAGGGCCACCCCCAACGCCTCTCGCGTGAGTACTATTTTGCAGGCCCGCCCAGGAGGAAGCCCATCTCGAAGCCCGATGTGCCCGAGTCGGAGGATAAGATTTCAGCAGCAACAAATTGGCGCTAGAGGAAGGGCCCTCAAGTCCCTAAAAACTTGTGATCCGGAGACAATGATCTCAGTCTGCAAGAAAACTCCTCCCATGGCCAACCGAAAAAAGGCTATCTCTGAAGTCCAAGATCAGGTCGCTTCTCAAAGGCCTAATCCAGTGAGCAGTGTCGCCGCCACCACCGCCAGTCAAGACTCCATCGCCACCGGCAGCCCTGGTGACCCAGGACCAGTTCGCCTTACTGGTCCAGCAGGTCCAGGCCCTGGCCCACCTGATTCAGGGGTGCTCCGAAGCCCCCGGTCCGGCTTCTCCTGCTCCTCACCCTTCTGAGGAGAATGCAGCCCCCGCTCATCCAGCGATCTCTTCTTCCAGCCCGCATGGGGTTGCGGACCCCCTCACCGTCCCAGAGAAGCTGAGCTAGCTCCCAACGAGCCCGCGTCAAAGATCTCCCTAGATCTCGGCGGGCTCGATCTCTCTCCCGGTGTATTCTTGCCATGATTCAACACCGTCTCAGTACTCTCCTCGTCCTGCACCTTCTGCTCTTCCTGACGAAGAGATCCGCGCTAGCTCCAAGAAATGCGTCAAGAGCTTGACGCCGCCAAGCAAGCCCATCCGCTTCAAAATAAAGCGGAGCAGGGCATTCCCTTCTCTAAGAAGATCATGGAGGAAGTGATTCCCTCCTACATCAAGCTGCCTTCCATCGAGCCTTATCATGGCTCCTCCGACCTCGACGATCATCTCAGTAGCTTCCGATCAATAATGATGTTCCACGGGGCATCAGATGCGATCCTCTGTCGCGCCTTCCCATCCACCCTCAGGGGATCTGCCCGAACTTGGTTCAATGCTTTGAAGCCAGGTTCCGTTAATTCATTTGATGAGCTGAGCCACCTTTTCATTAGCCAGTTCGTCAGTAGCCGCCGCCACCGACGAAGATCCGACTCCCTCTCTAAGGTTAAGCAGAGAGAGAGGGAGTCCCTGAAGAAGTATCTCGACCATTTCAACATGGCCATGCTGGAGGTGGACCACCTTAATCATGAGGTGGCCATGTCGTCCTAGCAGGTGGAGTATTGAAGGAGAGCGACTTTTACCTGGCCTTGGAGGTTAGCTACCCTCCAAACCTCTCCAACATGATGGCTCTGGCAGACAAATATGCCAGAGTCGAAGAGTCGCGGAGAGCCGCCCGAGCCGAGCTAACAAAGAAGAAGGAGCCCAAGGGCTCAGATAAGCACCGACCTGCCCGCCGATCGAGCCCGCCTCGCCGCCAGAGGATTCCCCAGCCACCGCCAAGGAACCGCACTCGGAGCCCGCCTAGGAGGTTCCACCGGTTCACTCCGCTCACTGCCCCAAGAGCGAAGATCCTCATAGAAATCGAGCGCCAACTCCCTCGACCTCCTCCTCTTAGAGGAAATGCGGCCCGGAGAGATTCCGCAAAATATTGCTGCTACCACCGTGACCATGGCCACGACACTGAAGAGTGTTGGCAACTAAAGAATGAGATTGAAAGGCTCATCCAGCGGGGTAGACTGGATCGGTTCAGAGGAGCCCCCGAGCCAAGAAATGGGGGCGATCGCTGGCCTGAGCCCCAGCAGCAACCTCCTCCTCCTCCAAATCCTCCGGTCGCTGGCCACATTAACGTGATTGAGGCGGTCGGTAGTCCTTCAGGTGGGAGGGACGATGAAGAAGGTCTGGCGCCAAAGAAAGCACGACCTGACGAGATCTCTTTCTCCAATGACGACTTCCAGGGGATACAGTTCCCACACGATGATGCGCTAGTTGTATCTCTTAATTTGAACAACTATGATGTAAGCCGAATTCTAATTGATAGTGGAAGCTCCGTCAATGTTTTGTACCTTGATGTGTTTGTGAAGATGAAGCTTCTCATGGAGATTCTCTGAGCCATGGACTCCACCCTAATGGGGTTTACCGGCGACGTCATTATCCCGGAGGGGGTCGTCACCTTGACGGTCCGAGCGGGGACCTGGCCCCGCGTGGCTACTGTGTATGAAGATTTTCTGGTGACCAAGCTACGGTCGCCCTACAACGCAATCTTGGGAAGACCTAACCTAATGTCTCTCAGAGACGCCGTCTCCATCCCCATCTTGTTATGAAGTTCCCTACCGAACGAGGGGTAGGTGTAGTTTGAGGAAGCTAAGCAATAGCTCGGCAGTGTTTCGTCACCAGCCTGCAATCCAGACTACCCGAGGTCGATGGACTAGACGCTCGGGAGGATTTTTCTGAGCAGCGAGGAGAACAGCGAAGAGCTGGAGGAGGTGCCACTGGATGAAGCTCGGCCTGACCGAACCATAAGGATGGGTCGGTGCTGAAAGGGAAGCCCCGACTGTAGCTGATCGACTTTCTTCGAAGGAATGCTGATGTCTTCGCCTGGTCAGCCTCAGATATGCCTAGGATTAGTCCGGACGTCCTTGTCCACCATCTTAATGTGGATGAGATATTTCGACCCGTGAAGCAGAAGAAGAGGAGCTTCACCCCTGACCGGCAGAAAGAGATTGAAGAGGAGGTGGATAAGCTCACCAAGGCAAACTTCATTCGAGAAGTAAATTATCCGAGCTGGTTGTCCAATGTTGTCATGGTGAAGAAGTCGAACGGCAAATGGCGAATCTGCATCGACTTCACCGATCTTAATAAAGCATGCCCGAATGACAGCTTCCCTCTCCCTCGGATCGACCAGCTCGTGGATGCCACTTCCGGCTATCAGATGCTGACTTTCATGGACGCATATTCAGGCTATAACCAAATTCGGATGGCACCCGAGGATGAAGAAAAGACCGCCTTCATAACTGACCGAGGTACCTATTGTTACCGAGTCATGCCTTTCGGTCTGAAGAATGCAGGCGCCACCTACCAAAGGCTGGTGAACAAGGTCTTCAAGGAGCAAATCGGTCAGAACATGGCGGTATACGTTGATGACATGCTGATCAAAAGCAAGGAAGCTTCCCAGCATATCGAAGACCTCTCAGAGAGCTTCGCGACACTCCAAAAGTATCGGATGAAGCTCAATCCGACAAAGTGTGCTTTCGGAGTCACCTCAGGAAAGTTTCTGGGCTTTATGGTTTCTCAGCGAGGCATCGAAGTCAACCCGCAAAAGATTCAAGCCCTCCAACAAATGGCACCCCCGACATCTGTTAAAGAAGTCCAGCGCCTGACCAGAAGGATTGCGGCCCTCAACCGCTTCGTAGCTCGGTCGGCCGAGAGGAGACTTCCTTTCTTCAAAGCTCTCTGATCCGCTAAGAACTTCCAATGGACTCCTGAATGTCAAAAATCATTTGAAGACCTCAAGAAGTATCTCGGCTCACCACCTCTCCTCGGCAGCCCAAATCCGGGAGAGATGCTATTTTTGTACCTGGCAGTTTCAGAAGGCACAATTAGCTCGGTCTTGGTCAGAGAAGAGAAGAAGACCCAAAAGCCGATCTACTATGTCAGCAAACTGCTCTGGGACGTCGAGACGAGGTATACCCGAATTGAGAAGCTAGTTTTGGCCCTGATAACGTCGGTTCGGAGGTTGCGACCGTATTTCCAGGCGCATTCTGTAACAGTCCTCACCGACCAGCCCATCAAGACGGTGGTCCACCGCCCCAAGACATCAGGGAGAATGGCAAAGTGGGCCGTTGAATTAAGCGAGCATGATATCCGATATCAGCCTCGTCCGGCCATCAAAGCGCAGGTTCTAGTCAACTTCCTCCTTGAATGCACTATCCCAGAAGATGGCTCCGCTCTGGACTCCTCCGAGCATCCAAAGTTGAGCGCCCCGTGATTGCTTCATGTCGACGTATCCTCCAACGCCAATGGCTCCGGTGCTGGTTTAGTCCTCACCAGCCCAGAGGGGGCGACCTTCGAGTATGGCGTTAGATTCTCCTTCCCATCCTCTAACAACGAGGCCGAGTATGAAGCTCTGCTCGCCGGACTCCGAATCACCCGTGATCTAAAGTGAAGAAGCTAAATGCCTTCACCGACTCTCAGCTGGTAGCTGGTCAAGTGCGGGGCGAGTTTGAAGCCCGAGAGCCAAACATGACTCGGTATCTCCAAGAGGTGCGGAACCTACTCTCTCACTTCTCTAAATTTGAAGTTATCCAGATCCCCAGATCTGAAAATGCTCGTGCCGACCTATTATCCCGGCTACCAACTGTGGAGTCGATGGACTTCGAGTGGAAGTTCCCCTTGGAAATCCTGGAAAGGCCTAACATCGCGGAGGCGGATCGAGTGATGCAGATTGAGGTCGAACCGTCTTGGTTCGACCCTATATTAAAGTATCTTAAAGAAGGGTCGCTCCCAGCCGACCGCAGGGAAGCAAGGAAGCTGAGACTGCAAGCTACCCACTATGTGCTGATCGACGACCAGCTCTATAAGTGGTCTTTTTCCATGCCGCTGCTCAGATGCCTCCGCCCGTCTGAAGCTGATTATTTTCTTCGGAAGGTGCATGAAGGAATTTGTGGCAATCATCTAGGGAGTCGATCTCTATGCCACAAGGTGCTTCACCAGGGATATTACTGGCCAACCATGCAAAAGGATGCCGATAATCTCGTCCGAGTCTGTGACCCATGCCAGAGGCACTCCAACATCCAGAGGCTCCCCTCTGCCAGTCTGGTCCCTATTTCCTCCGCTTGGCCCTTTGCTAAGTGGGGGATGGACATTCTCGGTCCTTTTCCCCTCGCCACTAGATAGAGGAAGTTCTTATTCATCGTCATTGATTACTTCACTAAGTGGGTCGAGGTTGAAGCAGTTGCCCAAATAACCGAAGCCCGAGCCAAGGATTTCGTGTGGAAATCCATCATTTGCTGTTTTGGTCTCCCGCATACCATCATCACCGATAATGGCAAGCAATTTGATAATCCCAAATTCCAAGAGTTTTGTGAGGATCATGGCATTAGTCATCGCCTCACCTCAGTAGGGCATCCGCAAGCTAATGGAGAAGTCGAGGTAACAAACCGGACCCTACTTCAAGGGATTAAAGCCTGGCTCGCCATAGCCCGAGGCAGATGGGCGGATGAGCTTCATCATGTTCTATGGGCCTACTGCACCACCCAGAGAATTCCCACCGATGAAACCCCATTCCGGATGGCCTTTGGCACGGAAGCTGTCATCCCTGTGGAGATAGGCCTTCCCTCTCCGCGAGTGGAAAGCTACTCAGAGAGGCTAACGATGAGCAGCTCTGCACCAATCTTGACTTGGTGGAAGAGATCAGGAAAAAAGCTTGAATTAGAATGGTCGCGTACCAGCAAAGAGTGGCCCGCTATCATGCCTCCAGAGTCAAGGGTAATCCTTCTCGCCTGATGACCTTGTCCTCCGAAAAACATCCGTCTCCAAACCGCTAGAGCAAGAAAGCTCTCGCCGAACTGGGAAGGCCCCTACCAAGTAGCGGAAGTCATTGGACCTGGCACCTACAAGCTCCAGGATCTAAGCGAAAAATCCATTCCCCGGACGTGGAACTCGGACAATCTCCGCGTATACTATTAGTAGGGTACGCCTCTTTGACTTGCCCCATTTATAACTTTGGCATAGTATTCCTATTATCTACGACATGGTCGCTTCTTTGGAAAAACTGTAATGAGAATGGATACCTCTAGCTCACTCTCGGCACAACCGAGCTATTTCTCCGAGCTTTGAATTGAATCTCCGAACTTCGGCTGGATCAAGTCCTACTTTATAAAGACTCGGTATGGCTGAGCGCCCCCAGTATGATTAAGAGCTAAACATTCTCCTAAACTTAGCTCAGATTCGGGCAGCTTACAAGCCCCGGCCGACCTAAGCGATCTCCAAAGTTTCATTCGGATTTGGGCCGCTTACAAGCCCCGGCCGACCTAAACGTCCTCCTAAACTTAACTCGGATTTGGGCAGCTTACAAGCCCCGGCCGACCTAAGCGATCTTCAAAGTTTCGTTTGGATTTGGACCGCTTACAAGCCCCGGCCGACCTAAACGTTCTCCTAAACTTAGCTCGGATTCGAGCAGCTTACAAGCCCCGACCGACCTAAGCGATCTCCAAAGTTTCATTCGGATTCGGACCGCTTACAAGCCCCGGCCGACCTAATCGTCCTCCTAAACTTAGCTCGGATTCGGGCAACTTACAAGCCCCGGCCGACCTAAGCGATCTCCAAAGTTTCGTTCCGATTCGGGCCGCTTACAAGCCCCGGCCGACCTAAACGTTCTCCTAAACTTAGCTCGGATTCAGGCAGCTTACAAGCCCCGGCCGACCTAAGCGATCTCCAAAGTTTCGTTCAGATTTGGGCCGCTTACAAGCCCCGACCGACCTAGATGTGCTCCTAAACTTAGCTCGGATTCGGGTAGCTTACAAGCCCCGGTCGACCTAAGCGATCTCCAAAGTTTCGTTCGGATTCGGGCCGCTTACAAGCCCCAGCCGACCTAAACGTCCTCCTAAACTTAGCTCGGATTCGGGCAGCTTACAAGCCCCGGCCGACCTAAGTGATCTCTAAAGTTTCGTTCGGATTCAGGCCGCTTACAATCCCCGGCCGACCTAAACGTCCTCCTAAACTTAGCTCGGATTCGGGCAGCTTACAAGCCCCGGCCAACCTAAGCAATCTCCAAAGTTTTGTTCGGATTCGGACCGCTTATAAGCCCCGGCCGACCTAAACGTTCTCCTAAACTTAGCTCGGATTCGGGCAGCTTACAAGCCCCGGCCGACCTAAGAGATCTCCAAAGTTTCGTTCAAATTCGGGCCGCTTACAAGCCCCGGCCGACCTAAACGTTCTCCTAAACTTAGGTTGGATTTGGGCAGCTTACAAGCCCCGGCCGACCTAAGTGATCTCCAAAGTTTCGTTCGGATTCGGGCCGCTTACAAGCCCCGGCCGACCTAAACGTCCTCCTAAACTTAGCTCGGATTCGGGCAGCTTACAAGCCCCGGCCGACCTAAGCGATCTCCAAAGTTTCGTTCGGATTTGGGCCGCTTACAAGCCCTGGCCGACCTAGATGTGTTCCTAAACTTAGCTCGGATTTAGGCAGCTTACAAGCCCCGGCCGACCTAAGCGATCTCCAAAGTTTCGTTCAGATTTGGGCCGCTTACAAGTCCCGGCCAACCTAAACGTTCTCCTAAACTTAGCTCAGATTCAGGCAGCTTACAAGCCCCGGCCGACCTAAGCGATCTCCAAAGTTTCGTTCGGATTCGGGCCGCTTACAAGCCCCGGCCGACCTAGACGTTCTCCTAAACTTAGCTCAGATTTGGGCAGCTTACAAGCCCCGGCCGACCTACGCGATCTCCCAAGTTTCGTTCGGATTCGGACAGCTTACAAGCCCCTGCCGACCTGTCGGTCTCCAAAATGTAGAACATAGTTCAATGGAGACAAACATCTTGAGGATGTCAATGAAAATAGAAGTTGCAAAAAACCTTCCTTATTTCTCATAAAGGAAACAACAAAGAGGAAAAGAAAAGATAAAAAGAACCCTCACAGGGGCTTATCGTCTTTCCCAGGAGCCACCGAGCCCTCCTCATGCCGAGCCAACTCGGCGACCTGTTGACGAAGGGACGCTATTTCCCCTTCCTGCTGGCTAATAACACGGTGAAGGAGCTCGACCTCCCTCGTCGAAACGGCCAAATATCGCTCGGCCGTTCTTTGAAGCTGCTCATGGCTCGCGAATGCTGACGCCAGAACCACCCCATCAACAGTCACTGCAATGCGGCTCCCCCAGGGATCCCTACGGCTGTTAGCGCCGCCGTTCGGCCCTTGAGTCGATCGCCTTTCTCTGCTGGAGGCCATATCAACACTCAAGAATCATTGGGAGACTAGCTGAAAGGATGACCGGCACAGGCATCCCTTTTGTCCATATTAAAACCACTCCTGGCGAGAATTTCGATCACTCGAGTCATTAATCTCGGCCCGTGGAAACTCGCCACGCGTAATCGCCTCAGTAGGCGCTTGCGGGAGACAAGGGGTCGCGCCCCCTCATTGAGGAAGATCGGGAAGCATCAACGAGGTGCACGGGGAACTCCCCCTTTTTCTAGGGACCAGGCTCCCTCCGGTTTGCCAAACCCTTCTGAAATGAATGTCCTCGAGAACCTGCCAAACTCCCTCGAATTGGGCATCCTGGAAAAGGCACGTCAGCGATCAGCGCTAGCTCGCCTCCCTTGAGGATAACCAAGTCATAAACTTTGGATGCCCCCATGCGTTGCTCAGATAATCCTCATCCTCTTTGGCAGCCCGCACCAGAATCTGCATTTGCTACAAGAGCCAAACAAAATATTATACCTCGGCAACAACCGAGTGATATCCTTGTTGGCCCAGATGGCAACCCAAGAGGGAAGGGTGAATTGGGTTCTTTAAAAAAATTTAACCTTTTAAAAACTATGTGCTTGGAGATAGATGAAATTAAATGCAATGCGAATATTAAACACAACCAAAGAGATAGAGAAAGAGATAATCAAAGCACGGCAAACACAAAGGTTTTATAGTGGTTCGGTGTATCCAACACCTACGTCCACTCCCAAGATCCACTTGGGTCCACACTATAATCCTCTTGATTACAGTCGAGTTGTTTTACAAGATCACAACTCAAAACTTGTTGTTTCCCAGGGATCACAATGAACCCAGCCGATTTTTCGGGCTCACCAGCACAAAACCCTAAACTCAAGCTAATCTAGCTTGACCCGAGGTATACTACCTCCACTAGTTCAATCCCCTTGATAGAACTAGCACAAACAAGAAAGAATAATATTTTTTTCAATAATACAAAGCTCCTCAAATGAGCAAATATTCAAAATAAAGGAATAAGGTTAGAAAAGCCTATTTGAAGTATATTGGATTTGAGCTTTTCTTCTTTTCTTCTTTTCCTCTTCTCTTTGAAGATGTTGAATCAGGCCTTAGCTTTGATTCGTTGCAAATATTGCAGATGAGAAGTTAGAAAATCTCAAAAATAGAGCTTTATCATCCTTTTGGAAGTCCTTCAATTTTTCTAATATGAGCGCCTTGGATTTCTCTTTGAGCTTTTTAGAGTGGAAGGATTTGAGTTTGAACTCTTTTCTCTCTGATTTCAGGCTTGAGACTTCTCAGATTTTTGATTTGAAAGCACTCTCTTTTTTTTCGTTTTTCCTTCGTTCTTTTTCAAACGGGCGTTCTCCCTTTTTATAGATTTCCTTTAATCCATTTTTGGTGAGAAAACTAGCCGTTGGAATGTACCTGGAAAGTTTTTCCAAACAAAATATATCCGTTAGAAGTTAGGTAAAAAGAAAATATTACCGTTAGAGCTGATCTGGCATTTTAAAATTTTGTTCCAGATAGGTTGGAGTCGGCTCCAACTTTTCAGGTGTTGGCTCCAAGTCATTTATCCAAAAATAGAAAGTTCTGAGTTCATCGAGGAGTCAGCTCCGAAAAAGTTAGGTGTCGGCTCGCCATGGTCAGGTGTCGGCTCCAAAAGATTGTAAGTGTCAGCTCCAAGGTAGTCAAAAATCAAGCGTTCTATCCCCGCATCGGAGTCAGCTCCAGACACTGTAAGTATCGACTCCGAAACTCTAGGTGTCGGCTCTGAACCATATCAAAAATCAGAAGAATATTTGACTGGCCATGGGGTCGGCTCCAGAATTCCTAGGTGTCGACTCCAGGCTCTGAAACCTTGAAACTTATATTTTGCAATTGATTCAAAACACGTTTCTTAATGCCTTTAAATCAATCAAATATTTGTAAGCCCTGAAACACTTGTCAAATCTATTAGTAATCAAATAAATATACTTAATTCCTTTATTAATCATCAAAATCAATAATTGGATCAACAATCTCCCCCTTTTTGATGATTATAAAAACATTGAGTATATGCATATGATTTTTAAATCAAATTTTCAAGGAAGTGATCCTCATAAGTAAGCTCTCCCTGAATAAGGTAGCTCCCCCTATGAAGTTCAAATGAACAATTGTTCTCTCCTTTTGCTTTACATGTTTGATACTTAGAATTCATTTATATCAATTTTTATTATATCAGTGTCCACATAAGCTTATTTATGCATATTCAAACTAATTTGATACCAATCAAATAAGCTTCAATTAAATTCCTCCAATCAAAGCATAACTAATTAATGCATATACGACATAACTTTCTCCCCCTTTTTTGTAATCAACAAAAAGATAAAGAAGAGTTAAGTCAAAAGATAAAATTGATAGATCAAAGGATAATTTCATTTCATCAAAGGTCAAGTATTACAAAAATAAACTGTACTTTCATTACATTAAAAACTAAACTTTCATTTCAAACATTAAACAACATATCTCATTAAGTTAAAAAAAACTTAGACTTCATTACATGAAAATTACAAATTGGTTCTAATAATTCTTGTTAAATGATCTAAAATCCTTTGCATCCCTTCACTCTGAGTCCCTACAAATTCTTTTAATCTTCTGTCAATAAATGCACATGCAGTCATTATCTTATCTTGAAGCTCGGCATTGCATTTGGAGTAGGTCTCAGAATCTCCACAGATATCTTTAAGTTCTTCAAATATATTTTTCAGATCATTACTTAAGGAATCCGCAGATGAACTAAGAGTTGATTCTATTTTGCCAATGCGATCATCCAGGGAATAAAGGGTTTCTTTAAGATTCATAAACTGATTATCAAACTCAGTCTTCAATTCATCCTTCTGAGCAGCAAGTAAACATTTGAGTTTTCCAATTGAAGGTCTGAAAAACCAACTAATGAAGTGGATGACTGAACATGAACTTGAGCGGGTGCAGGGGCAGGAACAAGACTGCTAGGCTGCGGAGAGGGAACCCTCACAGATGGTCCAGCCTCAAAAGATGCAGAAGGTCTAGGTTCATGGGCTCTCTCATCCAAGCTGCCTTTCCTTTCCCATTGCCCGTTGACCTTAACAAATCTCATCGATGCAAGGTGGCCAAACTGTAGTAATCAGTATGCCTGAGATTCTTGGAAGGTTCATTGTCTAATATCATAACACCTTGGCTCCTGAAAACCATAGTTAGCATCATGCCGTAGGGTAAGGACGATCTTCTTTTCCCTCCAGCCTCAGCCATATAAAATATCATCATTGCAGCTAAATTTATGGGTTGACTGGTCAACACACTGTCCATCACAACAATGTCTCGCTCGGAGACATACTCAAATCGACCAGTTTTGGAAATAATATTCTACTGCAAATATTGTGAAGTAATCTTAATTCCAAGGGCAGTTGGTTAGCCCTAATCTCTTCAAATTCTGTAACTTCTCTCCCTAACATCCTCGATAGAGCGGCTGACCTCTCACTGTGGATCGGCAACTAATCTAGTAATGGGAATGCTAAGGAGGTTTCCTAATTTCTGAAAAGTAGATGGATCCTTTTACCTCTGACTGAGCTCATGATTCCACCATCACCTCTCGACAGATTGAAATAGAATTCCTTGATAAGGGCTGGATATGTAGGAACATCTAGAGAACACACTTTATCCCAGTCTAGTTCCATGATTTGATTCCAATAGAGAAGCCCTCGGATTGAAAGAACTCGAAATCAACTTTCCTACCCATTATTATCACTCTCCCTGCTAGGTATCTACCTGAGGAGATGAAGGGTCTGGATTGTCCGAAGTAGTTGAAGAGGAATCACTCGGAGACGGCTCGCGCACGGATCGTCTCGCCGATCGTTTTCCGGTTGCCACGGGCACTCCAAGCACTGATCTCCTCTTCTGTGCCATTAGATCCTTAGGAAGGCTTAAATAGGGTGGAATTAGAGATGGGGAGGCTTTGAGAGAGTTTGGGAAGAGTTTGGTTAAGGATTTGAAAAGAGATGAAATGACGAGGTGTCGACTCTGTCCTAATAAAGTCGATTTGGGACCCCCAGGTGTCGACTCCCGCAAAGTCGGGTGTCGACTCCAAATCGCTAACACAGTCAGCGCTCGAACTGGAGTTGGCTCCACTTATACGGGTGTCGGCTCCAAGGTCAGGGACCGAGAGCGACACAGACAAAGGTGTCGACTCCTCAAACTGAGGTGTCGACTCCACTGACAGTTTCAGAGAAAAATAATTAAGATTCAAACAACTGAAACTTGTCACAATAAATTCTATAAAATTTAAAAAAATCTTTGGAGTATGAAGAATCAAATTGCTAAGATGACTAGATAATTTGTCCTTAAAATTATGAAAGGAATATCAAGAAATTAATAGAAATCTAGATAGTCATTCCTTAGAGTTTAAAATCAATCCAAAGGGTCACATATCCCTAATTCACCTCTAAGATAACAAAATCTTTCTTCACTCAAAGGTTTTGTAAATATATCTGCTAATTGTTCTTCAGTATTAACATATTCAAGACAAATTTCATTATAGCTACATGTTCTCTTATAAAGTGATATCTAATTTCAATGTGTTTTGTTCTTGAATGTTGAATTGGATTTTTAGTCAAATTTATTGCACTTGTGTTATCACATCTAATTGGAGTTTTATCAAGTGTTATGCCATAATCTTCAAGTTGTCTCTTAATCCAAAGGATTTGAGCACAGCAACTTCCAGCTGCAACATATTCTGCTTCAGCAGTTGATAATGCAACCGAATTTTGCTTTTTGCTAAACCAAGAGATTAAGTTACTTCCTAAAAATTGACATGCACCACTTGTGCTTTTTCTATCTAATTTACATCCAGCATAGTCGGAATCAGAATATGCAATCAAGTTTAATGTTGAGTCTCTAGAATACCATAAACCTACATTTTTAGTTCCACTTAAATATCTTAAGATTCTTTTTACAGCAATTAAGTGAGATTCTTTAGGTTCAGATTGAAATCTAGCGCATAGACAAACAATAAACATGATATCTGGTCTACTAGCTGTTAAGTAAAGAAGAGATCCGATCATACCTCTGTAATATTTTTGATCTACTTTCTTACCATCTTCATCTTTGTCCAATTTGCATGAAGGGCTCATAGGTGTTCCAAGTGGTTTGATTGACTCCATTCCAAACTTCTTGAGAAGTTCTTTGTGTATTTTTCTTGATTGATGAAAATTCCCTCTTTGCTTTGCTTGATTTGAAGTCCTAGGAAGAAATTGAGTTCTCCCATCATGCTCATCTCAAACTCACCCTGCATTAACTTAGCAAATTCTTGACATAAGAGATTGTTAGTAGCACCGAATACAATATCATCAACATATATTTGTACTACTAATAAATCCTTATCTTTTCTTTTCAAAAATAGTGTTTTATCAACATTTCCTCTTATAAAGTCATTTTCAATCAAAAATTTACTTAATCTTTCATACCAAGCTCTAGGTGCTTGTTTTAAACCATAGTGCTTTGTGCAATTTAAAAACATGATTTGAAAATTCATGATCTTCAAAACCAGGAGGTTGTTCAACAAAAACTTCCTCATTTATAAATCCATTTAAAAATGCACTTTTAACATCCATTTGAAATAAATTGATATGCATATGACATGCAAATGCGAGTAATAATCTAATTGCTTCTAGTCTAGCTACAGGTGCAAAGTTTCATCAAAATCAATTCCTTCTTCTTGATTATATCCTTTTGCGACTAATCTAGCTTTGTTTCTAATTACTATGCCATTTTCGTCTAATTTATTTCTAAATACCCATTTTGATCCTATAACAGAATGATCTTTAGGTCTATCTACAAGAGTCCAGACATTATTCCTAGTAAATTGATTTAATTCTTCTTGCATGGCTAACATCCAATTATTATCTTTTTCTGCCTCTTCAATAGTTTTAGGTTCAATTTGAGATACAAATGCAAGATGATTATTGATGTTTCTCATTGATGATCTAGTTCTTACTCCTTGAGATGGATCACCTATAATTAATTCTTTTGGATGACCATAGGCATATCTCCAATCTCTAGGAAGATCTACATCATTATGATTTGCATCAACAACATCAACACTAGGGAATCATTATCTTTAGCTTCTTGTTCATGATCTGAAGATACATCAATATTTAACTTTTCAATATCTCTTTCTAGAATGTTTGTATCTTCCTCATCATCAATTTTTCCTGAACTAGATGCTAAAGATTCATCAAAAATTACATGAATAGATTCTTCTACAATTAAGTTTCTCTTGTTAAACACTCTATAGGCTTTACTAGATGTTGAATATCCTAAGAAAATGCCTTCATCAGATTTTGCATCAAATTTTCCTAGATTATCTTTACCATTATTATGAATGAAACATTTACAACCAAATGCATGAAAGTAGCTTATGTTTGGTTTTCTATTGTTCCATAGTTCATAAGGAGTTTTCTTAATGATTGGCCTAATCAAAGCTCTATTAAGAATGTAACATGCCGTGTTTATAGCTTCCGCCCAAAAGTATTTTGGTAGGTTGCTTTCACATAGCATGGTACGGGCCATGTCTTCTAAGGTTCTATTTTTTCTTTCAACTACTCCATTTTGTTGTGGTGTTCTAGGTGCTGAAAAATTATGATGGATGCCATTTTCTATGCAAAAGTTTTCAAATAGATGATTTTCAAATTCAGTGCCATGATCACTTCTAAGAGACACTATGGTGTTATTTTTCTCATTTGTGACCTTTTTGAAGAATTTCAAAAACAATGGAAAGGTCTCATCTTTATGAGCTAAAAACAATACCCAAGTGTATCTAGAGTAATCATCTACAATCACAAGACCATATTTCTTTCCTCCTAGACTTGTGGTTCTAGTAGGTCCAAAAAGATCCATGTGAAGTAGTTCAAGTGGCCTAGAAGTGGAAACAATATTTTTAGTTTTGAAAGAGTTTCTAGTTTGTTTTCCAAATTGACATGCATCGCAAATTTTGTTATTTTCAAAATCTAGTTGTGGAAGTCCTTTTACTAAATCCATTCTTATTAATTTTGAAATTAGGTGTGTGCTTGCATGACCTAATCTACGATGCCATAACCAACCAATCTCATTCATATTAGCATTATTAGCAACTAAGCAATGATTACTAGTAGACAAATTGTCTAAATCAATCAAGTATACATTGCCATTTCTATTTCCAATAAAAACAATGCTATTATCAATGGGATTAGAAACAGTGCAGATAGATGCTTCAAATGATACTTTAAAACCTTTATCACATAATTGGCTAATACTTAATTAGATTATGTTTTAAACCATTGACATATAAAACATTTTCAATATGTGGAGGGAGTTATTTGAATATTACCAAACCCATGATTTGGCCTTTGCCATTGTCACCAAACGTAACAACTCCTCCTCTTTTGCTTTCAAGGGTGATGAATTGATCCTTGTCACCCGTCATGTGTCTTGAGCAGCCACTATCGAGATACCACTTTCGCTTTGATTTTTGGCCGCAAGACACTCCTGCAAAAATAATTAAGTCTTATATTTAGGTACCCAAGCCTTCTTGGGTCCTTCATGGTTAGTAGCATAAAAGATTGTTCCTTTGGAACCCATATTTTCTTTCCTTTACTACTTAAATTTTTGTTACTGTTTCTCACATTACATTCATAAGATTTATGGCCTTTCTTGTTACAATAATGACATGTAACACTATCTCTATTTTGTTCTTTTCTAAAGAAGTTTTTGACAAATTTTTGTTTTATGTTAGGTCTATATCCTAATCCAGCCTTATCAAATATAGCTCTTTGATTACCTAATAATAAATTAAGTTTTTCAGAACTATAAGTAAATTTATCAACAATATTCTTATATTTATCAACTTCCTTCTTTAATTTATCATTTTCATTGGAAATTGACTCTTTTTCTTTTGTCAAATTTTCATTTTTAGATTTCAACATCATAATCTCATTAGTAAGATTATCTTTTTCTTTAATGAGAATTGAATTATTATTTTTTAGAAATTTGTATTTCTTTTTTAAAACTTTAAAATCATCAACTAGTTCATTAAAAGCTTCAAACAATTCATCAAATGCAAAATCATCACAAGGGTTTTCAGAACTTACCTCATTCGTCGTTTGCCATAAAGCAAATGTTTGCAACTTCTTTTGATCTTCCTCTGAAGAGGATTCATCGCTGTCATTCCAGGTTGCAACATAGGCTTTCTTCTTCTTCTTGTAGGCTTTCTTTAGTAGAGGACAATCATATCTAAAGTGCCCCGGTTTCTTACACTCATAGCAAATTAAGGGTCTTTCTCTTTGTCCTTGTCTTTGTCCTTTTCTCTTTCTCCTTCAATCTTAATTCCAGATTTCTTCTTGTGGAAGGGTCTCTTTCTTCTCATGAATTTTTTGAATTTCTAGCTAGAAGAGCTGTCTCATCATCATCATTATCATTACTGCAGCTCTCCTTACTTNTCCATCTTAATTCAGATTTTCTTTTATGAAAGGGTTTCCTTCTTCTCATGAATTTTTTAAACTTTCTAGCAAGAAGAGCTGTCTCATCATCATCTTCATTATCACTGCAGCTCTCCTCACTTTCTGCAGCCTTAAGAGCTATAGTCTTCTTCTTTTTAACTTCTTCCTCTATGTGCTGCTTCATGGTTAACTCATGAGTCATTAGTGATCCAAGTAGCTCCTCCAAAGGTAAAGTGTTGAGGTCCTTGGCTTCTTGGATGGCAGTCACCTTCGCTTCCCACGATCTTGGAAGTGACCTAAGAATTTTGCGAACAAGTTCAAAATTAGTATAAGTCTTACCAAGACTTTTCAGACCATTTACAATGTCAGTGAATCTAGTATACATGCATGCTATACTTTCAGTTTGTTCCATGCTAAATAATTCATACTTATGAACAAGAATATTTATCTTAGATTCTTTAACTTGATTTGTACCCTCATGGGTAACCTCTAATCTATCCCATATCTCTTTTGCGGAATTACATGTAGAGATACGATTAAATTCGTTAGCATCTAATGAACAATATAAAACATTCATGGCTTAGCATTGAGCTGCCATTTTCCTATCATTCTCATTCCAATCCCTTTCGGGCTTAGGAACAATAGAACCATCAATTACGTGTGTGGGTGTGCTAGGTCCATTAATTATGACACTCCATAATTCATAATCTGAAGCTTGAATGAATATTCTCATTCTTGCTTTCCAATATGAATAGTTGGAACCATTAAATAAAGGAGGTCTATTTGTAGAATGACCTTCAGCAAATGAAGATCCAGCTTGAGCTGCCATTTGGATCTTTAGCTCTTGATCGTTGGATCAAATTCAAATGAGCACTTGCTCTGATACCAATTGTTGGCCCAGATGGCAACCCAAGAGGGGTGGTGAATTGGGTTCTAAAATTTTAACCTTTTTAAAACTATTGACTTTGAAATAATTAAGTGCAGAATAGATTTCAATCACAAATGAAGAGATAGAGAGAGAGACAATTAAGCACGGCAAACACAATGATTTTATAGTGGTTCGGTGTATCCAACACCTACGTCCACTCCCAAGTTCCACTTGGGTCCACACTATAATCAACTAGATTACAGCCGAGTTTTACAAGATCACAACTCAAAACTTGTTTTTTTGGGTGCACAACGAACCCAGCTGGTTTTTCGGGCTCACCAGCACAAAACCCAAACACAAGCTAATCTAGCTTGCCCCGAGGTATACTACCTCCACTAATTCAATCCCCCTGATTGAACTAGCAAAAACAAGAAAGAATAATTTATATTAACAAAAGCTCCTCAAATGAGCAAATATTCAAAGTAAATAAACAAGTTTAGAAAAGCCTGTTTGAAGTAGATTGGATTTGAGCTTTTCTTCTTTTCTTCTTTTCTCTTCTCTTTGGAGATGTTGAATCAGGCCTCAGCTTTGATTCTTCACAGATGTTGCAGATGAGAAGTTGGGAAATCACAAAAATAGAGCTTTTTCTTCTTTTGGAAATCCTTCGATTTTTTCAAGTTGAACGCCTTGGATTTCTCTTTGAGCTTTTTGGAGTGGAAGGATTTGAACTTGGATACTTTTCTCTTTGATTTCAGGCTCAAGACTTCTGGATTTTTGATTTGTATTCACTCCGATTTTTCTGTTATATTTTCAAACGAGCTTTCTCCCCTTTTTATAGATTTCTTTAATCCATTTTTGGTGAGAAAACTAGCCGTTGGAATGTACCTGAAAGTTTTTCCAAACAAAATATATCCGTTAGAAGTTAGGTGAAAAGAAATATTACCGTTTGAGCTGATCTGGCATTTTAAAAATCCGTTCCTGACAGGTTGGAGTCGGCTCCAACTTTTCAGGTGTCGGCTCCAAGTCGTTTATCCAAAAATAGAAAGTTCTGAGTTCGTGAGGAGTCGGCTCGAAAAAGTTAAGTGTCGGCTCGCCATGGTCAGGTGTCGGCTCCAAAAGACTGTAAGTGTCGGCTCCAAGTAGTCAAAAATCATACGTTCTGTCCCCGTGTCGGAGTCGGCTCCAGACATTGTAAGTGTCGACTCCGAAACTCTGGGTGTCGGCTCGGACCATATTAAAAAATTAAAAGATATTTGATTGGCCATGGGGTCGGCTCCAGGCTTTCTAGGTGTCGACTCCAGGTTCTGAATTTTAAAACTTACCTTTGGCACTTGATTCAAAATACGTTTCTAAATGCCTTTTGATTAAACAAATATTTTTAAGCCCTGAAACACTTGTTAAATTCATCAGTAACACAATAAATATACTCAATTCCTTTATTAATCATTAAAATCAATAATTGGGTCAACAGAGTAGGTGCGGAGCCCTCCTGACCCTCGCTCATGAACCAGGGCCACAGGGCCGAGCAGCTAATGGCTCGAGTCTGCCTGCCCAAGTTTCAAGGGGAGCTCCACTGCCAGGGGGCTTCCTCTTTCTTCCACGACCTCTTCGTGGCCCAGCTATGGGTAAGTACCTCCTTCCACTTTTGCATATATTTTCCTACTTGATTTAGTACTGACAATGACCTTTCGGTGCAGACGGTGAATTCGATAGCCACTATAAGAGACGTCCTCACGCAAAGCGAGATCGTGCTCTGCCAAACTCGTCGGGAGTTGGTTGAGGCGGAGGCTGCTGAGAGGGCTGAGGAAGCGATAGGGGCGGCCCGCACCGAGCGAGCCAAGGAGCTCGAGGAGGCCAAGCGCCAAGTGCCAAGCTACGGCCAAGCGCGAGCGTGCTCGGCTGGCAGGAGAGATGTTGGAGGCTCCAGGACCACAATCAGCGCCCGTGACTTGCGCATCGACTCCTACACCTTCGAGGTGAAGGCAGCCGAGCTATAGGCCACCAGGGTGGAGGAGTTTGCCCAGGCAGCTGAGGTGAGGGCGGCCGAGAAGGAGGCAGAGGCCCGGGCAGCAGAAGAGAGGGCTGTGGCCACCGAGGAGAAGGCTGGTAGGGTGGTGGACAACTTCAGGAGGTCCACGGCCTTCGAAGATGAGCTGGCCGAGGCCTCTGCTGGTGCCTACCATCTCAGGTTTTGTGATGGGAAAGAGAAGGTTGGTCGCATCCTCGGCCTCACCGGCCTTGACGATATCGAGCCGAACGAGGTGCCGAACGAGGCGGCAGCGTTGCCAGGGCAGGCCGACGATGGGTCAGGACCAACCAAGGCCTAAGCGTATTTATACTTTTTTATTTCTTTTTGTACTGAAGTCTGACCTATGTCGGCATTTTGTAAAACTTTTTAAGTATCAATGAAAAGTAAGAAATTTTATTCAGAGTGTCGATCTTTGGATCTCTTCTCGAGTACTTGGTCTTGCTAGCCCATCATCCCTTGTGAGGTTGAGTGAGCTCGGAACAGCGGCTCAGCCCATGGTCAAAGTGGACTCCAAAGTGAAGACCAAGGTCGGCCAAGAAGCTGGGCTGTGTTCTATGCGGGTGTCGGTCTCCCAAGGCCAAGCTGACTCTAGTTCTTGGTATTGAGCTAGCTTTGGACTTCGATGCCGAGCTGGCCTCGAGCTTTCAGTGCCAACCGGAGTCGGGCTTTCAGTGCTGACCGGAATCGGGCTTTGGTGCCAAGCTGGCCTTGGGCTTTCAGTGCCGACCGGAGTCGGGCTTTGGTGCTGAGCTGGCCTCAGGCTTTTAGTACCGACCAGAGTCGGGCTTTGGCGCCGAGCTGGCCTTGGATTTTCAGTGCCGACCGAAGTCAGGCTTTAGTGCCGAGCTGGCCTCAGGCTTTCAGTGCCGACTAGAGTCGGGCTTTGGCACCGAGCTAGCCTCAGCCTTTCAGTGCCGACCAGAGTCGAGCTTTGGCACCGAGGTGGCCTCGGGCTTTTAGTATCGACCGTAGTCAGGCTTTGGTGCCGAGCTGACCTTAGGCTTTCAGTGCTGATCGAAGTCAGGCTTTGGCGCCGAGCTGGCCTCGGGCTTTCAGTGCCGACCGGAGTCAGGCTTTGGTGCCAAGTTGGCCTCGGGCTTTCAGTACCGACCGGAGTTGGGCTTTGGCGCTGAGCTGGCCTCGGGCTTTCAGTTCTGACTGGAGTCGGGCTTTGGCACCGAGGTGGCCTCGGGCTTTTAGTATCGACCGTAGTCAGGCTTTGGTGCCGAGCTGGCCTCGGGCTTTCAGTGCCAACCAGAGTCAGGCTTTGGTGCCAAGCTAGCCTCGGGCTTTCAGTGCCGATCGGAGTCGGGCTTTGGCACTGAGCTGGCCTTGGGCTTTCAGTGCCGACCGGAGTTGAGCTTTGGCGCTGAGCTGGCCTCGGGCTTTCAGTGCCGATCGGAGTTGGGCTTTAGTGATGAGCTGACCTTGGGCTGTCAGTGCTGATCGGAGTTAGGCTTTGGTGATGAGCTAGCCTTGGGCTTTCAGTGCTGACCGGAGTTGGGCTTTAGTGCCAAGCTAGCATTGAGCTTTCAGTGCTGACCAGAGTTGGGCTTTGGTGCCGAGCTAGCCTTGGGCTTTCAGTGCCGACCGGAGTCAGGCTTTGGCTAAAAAGATGGGTTACTCGAACACATTTTTATTAGTCAAGAATATGAGACAAGTAAGTCCAAAAGAATACAAACACTTAATTAACTCAATATAAAAAGGGTACATTACTAGTAGTACCGACAGAGGTTGTTCGAATTTCAGATCCGAGGGAGCGACTTCCCATCAAGTACCTCAATTCGATATGCTCCATGGTGGAGGGCTTCGGTGACCCGATAGGGTCCTTCCCAATTTGGTGATAGCTTGCCTCCTTACATCGGCTTTGAGACCTCAACCCGTCTGAGGACTAGGTCCCCTGGCAGGAACATTCTAGGATGGACACGGGCATTGTAGTACTTGGTGGTTGCTATTGATAGGTAGCCATCCTAAGCTGCGTTTGATCACGTACCTCTTCCACAAGGTCAAGGTTGGCTCGCAGTTGGCTCGAGTTGTCTTCCTCATCATAATACTTCCTTCGGGGGCTTGGGACGCCAATCTCCATAGGGATGATAGCCTCTGATGCGAAGACGAGGCTAAAAGGGGTCTCCTCGGTGGGAGCTCATGGCATCGTGTGATTGGCCCATAGTACATTGGGGAGTTCCTCCACCTATCTCCCCTTGAAGTTGTCTAGTCGGGCCCTGAGCCCCTAGAGGATAGTATGGTTTGTCACCTCAGTCGCCTCGTTGGTCTAGGGGTGACCGACAGAGGTAAACAACTGATGGATGCCCAACTCCGTGTAGAATCCTCTGAAGGAAGCATTGTCGAATTGCCGGCAGTTGTCGGTGATGAGGGTATATGGCAGTCCGAACCGATAGATTATGGATTTCTAGAAAAAGAATCTTACCTTGCTCTTGGTAATCTTGGCTAGTGCCTCGGCCTCAACTCATTTGGTGAAGTGGTCGACGATGACAGTAGGAACCTACGCTGGCCGGAGGCCAGGAGGAATGGTCCTAGGATATCCATCCCGCACTGAGCAAAGGGCCATGGGGCCACCAGGGGGCTCAGCTGAGAAGTCGACTGCCGCTGGATGTTGGCATATCATTGACAGCTGTCGCACCTCCAAACTAGCTTGGAGGCGTCCTCCATCATCATGACCCAGTAGTATCCTTGGCACAGGGCCTTGTATGCTAGTGTTCTGCCCCCCAAATGACTCCCACATATCCCTCGTAGATCTCGGAGGATGTAATTGGCTTCCGTAGGGCCAACGCACCTGAGAATCGAGTATGAGAAAGACCTTTGATAGAGTCGCCCGTCCATCATCAAAAATTTAGGAGCTCACCGCTTGAGTAGCCTGGCCTCAGCCGGGTCTTCGGGGAGGGTGTCATCGGTTAGATACCGAATGTAAGCGTCTATCCAAGAAGGCTCTTGGGTGATTGGCAAGGCTTTCTCTGCAGCTTCGATACTCGGGATCTCCAGGTGCTCTACGTACGTTCTCCCCAGAGCCCCGTCGGCCGAAGTGGTCAAATGGGACAATGCATCAGCTTTGGCGTTCTCACCCCTGGGAATGTAACTTGTTGACCCTACATTGATTTTGATACAAAACAATTAAGCAATGATTAATTCTATTTATCAAGCTTGTTGCAAGGAAGTTCAAATGCTCTACAAGTAAGTATCTTCATGTAAAATTTTATGTGAGTATATATCCATTTTATTTTGCCACTAGATTGATATTAAATGAATATATTTTAGCCCTAGCCATTCTTTTTGGCTTGGGAGTTAGCTATTTAGCTAGCTTGCTCTTTCATTTAGCTAGCTGGCATAACATTTAGCTAACTACCAACTATGTCTATGACTGGCCAAACGGTTGATTTTTTGAGCTAGCTGGTTAGCTAGCTTGTTGCTTCATTAGCTAGCTGGAGTTCCATTTTAGCTAGCTGAGGTGCCTGTTACAGTTGCTAGCCGAGCCGTTCTATTTTTGAGCTAGCTGGCTAGCTAGCTTGCTCTTTCTTTGGCTAGCTAGAATTCCTTGTTAGCTAGCTTGGCATCTTTGTGAGTTAGCTGGATTTCATTTTAGTTAACTATGGATTTGAATGCCTCTGTGCTAGCCGATTGCTTTGGGTATCAGTTAGCTAATTAGCTAACTTAACTTCCCTGATAGCTAGCTGGTTTGCCCTTTAGTTAACTATCATTCCCTGTTAACTTGTCTTGGCCGAGCGCCCCTCTTTTTCAGTTGACTGGTGAGCTAGCTAATGCTTCTCTTAGCTAGCTAGCATCCCTGTTAGTTGACTGCTTTGTTTTGGAGCTAACTGGTTTCTTTCTTAGCTAACTGTTATATTTTCACAGAGAATCCAAGCCGAGCGCCATTCAATTTCAGGTAGCTGGAGAGTTAGCTGACCTTTGGTTTAGTTAACTGGAAAGCTAGCTCCTCACTGGGCGTATGGCTGCCTTTTTTCATTAGTTAGCTGACGAGCTAACTCTCCTGGACGATTGCTTTATTGCCTTTTGAGCTTAGTTAGTTGGGAAGCTAACTACCAGTTGCTTAGTTAGCTGAAAAGCTAACTCATCACTCTCTGACGTGTTTGTTTTTCCTGGACGACCACGAGCCATTCAAATTTAGTTAGCTGGAGAGCTAACTATCTGTTGGCTTAGTTAGCTAAGTAGCTAACTGATGGGACTTGACTTTTTTCTCCTGAGCCGCATGAATTGCTTGCTAGTTAGCTGAGAAGCTAACTAATCATTGCTTTAGCTAGCCAAGGAGCTAGCTCCTCCTCTCCTGAGCCCTTTTAACTCATGGTGTGTGATCTCTTGGAAGCTAGCTTGTGAGCTAGCTGAGGACTCCTCCTCCTCTGATGGCCAACTGTCTTCATCTCTCTCAGATGCCTGGAATTTATTCCAGTTAGTTGTGTTTCTGGCCATTTTGGGTGTGCTCTCTCTCTCTCTCTACTTTATTTTGATTGCTATTTTCAGCTAGACTAACTTTTGATTTTTGAATTATGATATAGTTCTTCCTACCTCAAATGGATTCATGCATTCAATGCTTAAAGGAATTAATCTCAACGGTTATCTTTTCTTCCCGTTTTTATTTCCATTTATTTCAATTGTATCTAACGGATCTTTTGCTGTTGGATTGTTATATATAGCTGAGATTAGAAGCAAAACATGACGGAAATTTTGAAAAAGAAAAATACAAGAGAGATATCCAAGAAAGAAAGCTTTTATTGCATATTTTTGGAGTGGTTGAAAGCTAGTTGCTGTGCATTGAAGATCATTCATTGCTGAAAAGTCGTCCAGATATTTTAAAGCCTTCAAGCAAATCAAGAGTCCAGCAACCTCAACTTTGTTCATTTATTGCTGAAGATTTGCTACAAATTTGTAAAGTATTCTCTAAATATTTTGCTCATTATAGGAGCTACTTGTCATCATTTACTTTGAATCTTTTGTAAAAGGGTTAGTGTTAACCCTTTGATTCTTGTTGGCTTCCTTGTGCCGCCAAACAAAAGGACTAGCCTGGTAAGGCTAGGGGTTGGCTTACTTGTGCCGTTAAACAAGAGGACTAGCTAGGAAAGGCTAGGGGTTTTGCTGCCTTATGCCTTGTAAAACAAGAGGGCTAGCCCAGGAAGGCTAGAGGTTGTAATCGTTGTGATACGATTAGTGAAATTCCCAAAGGTTTTGGGGAGTGGACGTAGGTGCTGAGTTTGGCACCGAACCACTATAAAATCTCTTGTGTTTGTGGTTGTTTGATTCTCTGATTACTATCTTGTGCACTACACTACACCGCTGCAAATCAAGTTTAATTAGGGTTAAAGCACATACCTGCATAGTAATTAATTTTTAATAACCCAATTCACCCCCTCTTGGGTTGTTACATCTGGGCAACAAGTGGTATCATAGCAGTGTGCTCTTGATTTCTAGCTTTGATTAGTTTGAGCCAAAGATCAGTAGTAATCCAAATGGGATCTATGTTGATTGAAGGATAATCAACTAATAGACCACCTTTGTTCAGTGGAATAAATTACATATATTGGAAAGCACGAATGAAAATCTTCATTCAAGCACTAGATTATGATTTATGGGAAATAATAATTAATGGACCACACACACCCACTATTATGATTGATAATATTAATATTGCAAAACCTGAATCTGAATGGGATGAGCAAGATAAGAAACTAGCTCAATTAAATGCTAAAGCTATGAATGTTCTTTATTGCTCTCTTGATGCAAATGAGTTCAATCGCATATCTACTTGCATGTATGCTAAAGAAATATGGGATAGACTTGAAGTCACCCATGAAGGAACAAATCAAGTCAAAGAATCCAAAATAAATATGCTTGTTCATAAGTATGAATTGTTTAAGATCGATTATACTGAGAATATTACTGATATATTTACAAGATTTACTGATATTATTAATGGACTAAAAAGTCTTGAAAAATTTTATGCTAACAGTGATCTTGTTAGAAAAATCTTAAGATCTTTACCTAGGTTATGGGAAGCCAAAGTCACTGCAATACAAGAAGCAAAGGATCTCAACACTTTATCACTTGAAGAGTTAGTCGGTTCTTTGATGACTCATGAGCTTCAGCAATGACAACATATTAATGAAGATGAATCAAAGAAGAAAAGAACTATGGCATTAAAAAGTGCAACTCAAGATGATGAAAGTGAGGAAACCACAAGTGACAGTGAGAAAGATGATGAAATGGCACTTATCTTAAGGAAATTCAAAAAGTTCATGAAAAGAAAGAAGTTTGGAAAAAGAAAACATTTTGTCAAGGGAGACCATAGCAAAGATAAGAAAAAGAGTGAACCTCCTACGTGCTATGAGTGCAAAAAGCCTAGACATATCAAACCAGAATGTCCACTATTAAAGAAAGGATCTAAAAGAATAAAGAAGAAAGCAATGATGGCTACATGGAGCGACAACGAAGCTACAAGTTCAGAAGATGAAGAGAAAACTGAAATGCAAATGTTTGTTTCATGGCTTGTTGACCCAATTATTGATTTTGATGATTAACAAAAGCCATGAGTATATTCCTTATGTTTCTGATATATTTGATAAGTGTTTCAGGAATTAAGATTGGTTATTCATCAATATGTTACTTAGAAAATCAGTTTCAAGTTGAATTTAAATGAAATTTATGTAAGTTCATAACTTGAGCCGACACCCCAAGTCCTCGGAGCCGACACCAGAGAGTATCAGAACAGTGTTGTTTTTGGCATGGTTCGGAGCCGGCACCTAAATTTTTGGAGCGACACATGAAAAGTTAGAGTCGACACCTGCAGAGTGTGGAGCCGACTCCAGACCAGTTACAGAGAGTGATTTTTTGGACACTGGCGGAGCCGACACCTTCAGAAAGTTAGAGCCGACTCCAGATCTCGCCGAGCCAACACTTCAAAATCTTGGAGCCAACACCTTGATGGACAGTATATTACTATTTTTGGAAACCCGATTTGGAGCTGACACATGAAGACCTGGAGCCAACACCTCCACATCAGAAACGAAATTTCAAGTTTTCCAACGGATATATTTTTCTTACCTAACCTCTAATAGATCTATTTTCTTTTGGTAAGGTTCATCCAAGGACAACTCCAATGGCTATTTTTACCTACTCATGGATTGAAATGCCTATAAAATAGGATTGAACTGTTTGAAATAACAAGAACGGGAAAAACAGTGAAAAAAAAGAAAGAAAGAGAAATCAAAAATCCCACTTCAAGAAATTTTCTGAGCCAAAGCCTATCCACTATTGAGAGTCAGAAGAGGAATCCAAAAAGCGCCAAAAGAGCTATTTCAAAGGATTTCCCTAGTTTTGAAGAAGAAGGAGAAAATCCCTAACTTTTCAACCGTTTCTTCACCAAAATTTCTTCAAGTGTCTAATTCCATTGAATTCAGAAGAGAAGGAGAAGAGAAGAAAAGAAGAAAAGCCCAAGCCCTACATTGCTTCAGAAATAAGGCTTTTCTATTTTCATTTACTTACATTGCTTATTTGCTCATTTAAGGAACTGTTATTGTTGTAAACTCTTAATTGATTTGTTGTTTGTCTAATTCAATCAGGGGATTGAATTAGTTGAGGTAGTTTACCTTGGGGGATAAGCTAGTTTAGCTTGGGTCAAGGTTTTGTGCGAGTGAGCCTATGAAAACTGTTGAGTTCGTTGTGATCTCGTGTAAAACAACAAGTTGGAGTTGTGAGCTTGTAAAATAACTCGACTGTAATCAAAGGATTATAGTGTTGGCCCAAGAGTTGCTTGGGAGTGGACGTAGGTGTGGGATACACCGAACCACTATAAATCTTTGTGTGTTTGTCGTGCCTTTGTCTCTATCTCTCTATCTCTCAATCTCTCTCATTTATATTGTGTTCTTTACTTACTGCATCACCTTCACTTGTACACCTAATTGACTTTAAGTTTTAGAGTGTTTAAATTTTTTAAAAAGAACCCAATTCATCCCCCTTTTGGGTTGCCATCTGGGCCAACATGGCTGATAATGATGAGGTAAGCCCTAGCTTTCTAGATGACTTTACTTTTGATGAATTACATGGTACATTTTATGAACTTGTAGATGATTTTGCTAAATTAAGTTCAAAGAATAAAGACTTGAGAAATGAAATTAAGGAACTTACTCTTGAAAAAGAAAGAATTTCAAATAACAATGATTCTTTACTAAAGGAAAACCAAGATTTGAAAGATGAAGTAAATAAATTAAAACCTATTATTGATAAATTTACTTTGAGTTCAGAAAAGTTAGAAATGATATTAAATAGTCAAAGGGCTGTTTACAATAGAGCTGGTCTTGGATACAATCCTATTGAAAGACAAAAATTTTTGAAAAATATTTATGTGCATGCTGATGATTCAACTAGAATTACTTGCTTTAAATGTGGTAAATTTGGACACAAAGCATATACTTGTCACACACACAAAGTTAAACAAATATGGGTTCCAAAAGGAACTATTTTAACTAACCCGAAAGGACCCAAGAAAGCTTGGGTACCTAAGAGCAAAACTTAAAATTGTGTATGCAGGTGTGTCTTGCAACCCGAGCAACTAAAAGACAATGGTACTTGGATAGCGGGTGTTCAAGACACATGACGGGTGATGAGTCTCAATTCATCACTTTAGAGGCAAAAGATGGAGGTGTTGTTACTTTTGGTGATAATGGCCAAGGAAAAATTATTGGCATTGGAAAAATAGGTATCACACCTCATACTTTTATTGACAATGTCTTACTTGTGAAAGGTTTAAAGCATAATTTACTAAGTATCAGTCAATTATGTGATAAAGGATTTAAAGTTACATTTGAATCATCTTTATGCATTGTTAAAAATCCTACTAATGATAATCTGAAATTTGTTGGTCATAGGCATGGTAATATACATTGTTGATTTAAATGATTTGAATGATAGAAATGTTGATTGCCTAGTTGCTATGAATAATAAAACTGATAATAGTTGGTTATGGCATCGTAGGCTAGCTCATGCAAGCATGGATTATTATCTAAACTAATCAAAAAGGATTTAGTAAATGGTTTGCCAAAACTCTCTTTTGAAAAAGATAAAATCTGTGATGCTTGTCAATTTGGAAAACAAACTCGAGTATCTTTTAAATCGAAAAATGTGATTTCAACCACTAGACCTTTAGAACTCTTGCACATGGATTTATTCGGTCCTACAAGAACAACTAGTCTAGGAGGAAAAAGATATGGTTTTGTCATAATTGATGATTTCTCTCGTTTTACATGGGTTTTATTCTTAGCCAGTAAAGATGAAGCATTTCCATCATTTCAAAAATTATTTAAAAGAATTACAAATGAAAAGAATTCTTCTGTTTTATCGATACGAAGTGATCATGGAAAAGAATTTGAAAATCAATATTTTGAAAATTTTTGTAATGAAAATGGAATTGAACATAATTTTTCTGCACCCAGAACACCTCAACAAAATGGAGTAGTAGAAAGAAAACAGAACTTTAGAAGAAATGGCTCGTACCATGTTGTGTGAAAGCAATCTCCCAAAATATTTTTGGGCTGAAGCAATTAACACTGCATGTTATGTTTTAAATCGTGCATTAATTAGACCTGTTTTGAAAAAGACTCCTTATGAACTTTGGAAAGGAAGAAAACCTAATATCGGTTATTTTCATGTCTTTGGATGTCGCTGCTTTGTTTTGAATAACGGAAAAATAAATCTTGATAAATTTGATGCTAAATCTGACGAAGGGATTTTTCTTGGTTATTCATTGCATAGTAGAGCTTTTAGAGTTTTTAACAAAAAGACATTGGTAGTTGAAGAATCTATTCATGTGATATTTGATGAAACTAATGATCTTCCCTTAAGGAAGAGAAAAGGTATAGTTGATGCAGATGAAATTGAAGATCAACTCAAAGACATCACTTGAAGGACAAAGATGAATCAGATACAAGAGGTAAATGAAGAAAGCAATCCTAATCCACCTGAAGCCTCACAAGGTAATGATGACTTAGAAAGAGGATGGAGGTATGTTCACAGTCACCCTAAAGATCAAATTATTGGTGAAATATCTCATGGAATTAGGACAAGATCGACATTTAGAGATACATATAATAACTTAGCATTTGTTTCTAAAATTGAACCTAAATGTTATGATGAAGCTAAGAATGATATTGATTGGTTAAATGCAATGCATGAAGAACTTAATCAATTTGAAAGAAATAATGTTTGGACACTTATTGAAAGACCTAATGATTATCAAATTATTGGAACAAAATGGGTTTTCAGAAATAAGTTAGATGAACATGGTAACATAATAAGAAATAAAGCAAGACTAGTAGCTAAGGGTTATAATCAAGAAGAAGGAATTGATTTTGATGAAACATATGCCCCTGTTGCTAGATTAGAAGCTATCAGATTACTTCTTGCTGTTGCTTGTTTTATGAATTTTAAATTATATCAAATGGATGTTAAAAGCGCTTTCTTAAATGGATATATTGCTGAACAAGTATTTGTGGAACACCACCCGGTTTTGAAAATCACTTGTTTCCAAACCACGTATTTAAATTAAACAAAGCTTTGTATGGTTTGAAGCAAGCTCCCCGGGCTTGGTATGAAAGATTAAGCAAGTTCTTGATTAGTAATAAATTCATTCGAGGAAATGTCGATACAACCTTATTTATTAAAAGACAAAATGATGATATTTTAATTATTCAAATCTATGTAGATGATATCATATTTGGTGCCACTAATGACTCGTTATGCAAAGATTTTGCTGAGCTTATGCAGGGAGAATTCGAGATGAGTATGATGGGAGAACTGAATTATTTTCTCGGACTCCAAATCAAGCAAAGCAATGACGGGATCTTCATAAGCCAATCCAAGTACATCAAGGAGATGATCAAAAAGTTTGGCATGGAGACATCTAAAAGTATCGGTACCCCTATGAGCTCATCTTGTAGAATTGATGCTTGTAATTCTGAAAAATCTGTAGATCTAAAACTTTATAGAGGAATGATAGGATCTTTGTTATACTTAACTGCCAGTAGACCTGATATCTTGTTTAGTGTTTGCATGTGTGCCAGATATCAAGCTAATCCTAAAGAATCACACTTGCTTGCTGTTAAAAGAATATTTAAATATTTAAATGGAACTAAAAACTTAGGACTTTGGTATGACAGACAATCTAGCATTGACTTAATAGGATACACCGATTCAGACTTTGCTGGATGTAAACTAGACAGAAAATCAACTAGTGGAACTTGCCAATTCCTAGGTGTTAACTTAATCTCATGGTTTAGCAAGAAGCAAACTTCAGTAGCATTGTCTACGGCCGAGGCCGAATACATTGCAGCTGGAAGTTGCTGTGCTCAAATTTTGTGGATTAAGCAGCAACTAGAGGATTATGGTATCAAACAAAAGGGAATACCAATAAAATGTGACAACACTAGTGCAATTTGTCTAACTAAAAATCCTATTCAACACTCTAGAACAAAACATATAGAAATCCGACATCATTTTATTAGAGATCATGTTAATGATGGCAACATTGTATTGGAATTTGTAAACACTGAAAAACAACTCGCAGATATATTTACTAAACCTTTAGATGAATCAAAATTTTATGAAATAAGAATGGAACTTGGAATGATTGATCCATCTAATTAATTAAGTAAATGTTTGTGACACTTGTTTGTGATTGGACATCTTGATTGAAATGTATTGATTATCTAATTCCATCAAATCAATTAAATCTTTCATGAAAATTCCTTAGAATGACCTAAATGTTTTTGTCTTCTAGTGAGTAAGTTAGCTAGGTAGTTAACTACCCACATTCCTTTTCATGAAAGCTTGTCCACTTTATTCCACGCCACCTATCCTTTTGACCTTTTATGGGACTATTCAAGAAAGCTAACTAACCAGGTAACCAAATAGTCACCTGGCCAGTTAACCAACTAGGAGACCTCCCTATATAATCTTTTCACCTACCGGCTTCATTCAAATCCATCTTCACTCTTCAACCGGTCGTCCTCTCCACTTCAACTCTTCACGTCTTCATCCTTCATCAATCACTCCTCACTCATTCCATCAAACATTATTCCATCTACCTTCAAGGATCGTTCCTACATTTCTATCTTTTCAAGAGGATCATTGATGGCTCCCAAGAAGAAAGCAATCTCAAGGGATGATGATTGCTCTGATCTTCGAAGGAAGTCTTCGTCATCTTGTTCTCATATCAACACTCTAATAGCCGCCAAATCTTTTGCTCATGGTAGGTTAGTTGATTTTAACTTCCTAGATCAAGAAGGTTTTAAAATTGGAAAACTTTTTACAAATCAAGGTTGGGCAAAATTATTATCTACCAAAAGACCTATATATCCTGAACTAATTAGAGAATTTTACGAGAATATAACCTTTGGTAGTGGAACTATTTCTTCCTGTGTCAAAAATACTAGGATTGACCTTGATAGTAAAACGTTAGGTTTCGCCTTAAACATTCCTTCTGATAGTATCTTAGAAATCCTTCCTAGTGAAAAGGGTTATAAACTTGGTATGATCCTTAACATAGATGACAATGAAGCTAGCAACATAGATAATGCAAACATGTTGTCAGTAGAAAATAGACTGTTTCATAGTATCATTGCCAAGATTCTTGCCCATAGAGCTGGATCATTTAATGTAGTAACAGATAGAGACATATGTTTGATGTACGACATTCTAATAGAAGACCCAGTAGATCTACCCTATTTTATGATGACTATAATGAAAGAATCTCTAAGTAGGTTGAAGGATGCATTGCCTTACGGTATGTTTCTCACATATGTGTTTGAGTTTTTTAATGAACTAGGAAATAGAGTCTATGTACTCCAATTCTGTCTAAGAACTTGTAGATCCATCTGAAGATGGACCCGATCTGAATCTCCTCAATGCGGTTATCTCCACCAAGCAGCTACTCATCAAATTCCCAACTAACAATGGGATAGGTGAGATGCGAGGGGAGATCAGTCCGGTCTTGCCATTCTACCACACAGCCTCAAGCCCCCAAGAGGCAGCAGTCATGCCGGCCTCAGAGGCACCAGACCCTAGAGAGTCCGGTAAGGTAGGAGAATCAGTCGAGTGGCTATTGACTTTCCCGCTTAGAGACGACCCGACACGAATGGTGCAAGTTGGCGAACTTCTTCCTAAGGAAGCTAGGAATCATCTCGTGGACTTCTTACGGACTAACTTAGACATCTTTTCTTGGTCGACATCTGACATGCCTGGCATACTATCAGAGGTGAGCCCATAAGCTCAACATCAACCCAAAATATTGCCCGATCCGCCAACAAAAGAGGCTTCGCCTCAGAGAGATAGAGAGCCATTGATGAGGAGATTAGCAAGTTTCTTGCTGCTGGCCACATCTGGAAAGCACACTACCCAGATTGGTTGGTGATGAGGACATCAGTTCAGACCAGAGTTCGGGTCAGTCGAACCAGTCCTTCAATGTTCCTGTACCAGCAACCCAGAGTCAGCAGGCCACGTCAGGGAAGACCACACCAGATAATCTACGAAGGTCCAAAAGGTTGCAGAACAAACGGGCTTGAAATTTTCTGTGTCGGATTGGGCCCAAACTTGGCTGGTCACATGGAAACGGGCTGATGATTCAAAGTCATTGCCTTTGGCCATGAGCTGCTGTGGATTTTGGCCATCCGGGCTCGTTTGATAGGAGTTTTGGGCCTATTTCGTTTTTAATGGCATAGTTGTAATTTTTCTGAACTTATGATGTTAGGGTTTTCTCTCTTATTTAAGTTGGTTTTGGGCGGCCGTCAGAGGCAGAGAAGAAAAAGACGCTGTTTTAGATTTCCTTTTTTTTTTCCTCTTGAATGAAGATGAATGTTTTCTTGATTCAAAACAATTGAATTGAAAATTCAATTGCTCTTCCCTTTAAATTTCGGATTGAGAGTGATCAAAATTCGAAATTTTCCCCTTTTCTTGTCAAGATTTGAACCAAACCTGGACGAATTCTTTTCTCGCAGATTAGATCGTTCTTGAGTTGCAGGCGCTTTGAATATCGCCCTGCATCAACTTGGTATCAGAGCCTTGATCCATTCCTTCCATTACCATCTTGATCCATTCCTCCCATTACCATCTTGATCTATTCCTTCCAAACCCAAATATCAACCCTAACTGAAATTTGATCCAATGGAGCAGAAGAACAATGATCAATCCCTGAGAGACGCCGTGAGAGATGCTATGCAAGACGCCATGCGAGACCAGCACCAGGTGATGCAACAGATGATGCAAACCATGCAGGCGATGATGGCGCGGCTGGAGGTGCAGAATCGTGCCCAACCCCTTCGCGTGGAGGAGCGTGATGAAATTGATGAAGGTAGGGAGAGGGGTTTCGAAAATCTGGAGGCACCACCAATTCGAAGAGGGCAACAGAGGCCTGATGTTGGACTTCCAAGGCACATGCAGCGATCCGGCCACCACCAGCGGCGGTACTCGTCGGACCACTTCCTCCTTGAGTCTGCCGCCTCCGGAGGCGGCGGTGGTAGCAACAAGCGGCTCCAGTCCGCTGGCCTCCAGCACCTCCAGTCCTCCAGCTTCTCTTCATTACAGCAGGTGGAACACTCGAGGATGCTACGGAGTATGTACAGGGGCATGAGCGAGGAGTTCTTGTTCTCGATGGAGCCCTCGACGCCGCCCTTGAGCTCTCGGTCTTCCAGCATGAGGAAGGACGGGGATGATGTGTCGCCTAGTCAGCTCAGTCCTGGGATCTTGGATGTCCACTCCTTCGACGCAGAGCTTCTCCCTGAAACGCCAGTTCCTGGGATTTATGACAGTGCCGATCTGTTTCGCTATGCTCGGGGCAGAAGTTTTGATGATCCAGAACCAAGCTTGTCTGCAAGCAAACAGATGAATAAGTCTCGGATTGTACCGGAAAACAATATCTTGAAAAGTTTTTCAGTTGATAAAGAGGCAGATGCACAGGATAAATTAAATGGGATAGATGATCAAATGGATCCCTTGATAAGACAAGATGATTCCCAGAACTCTCATATGGGAGATATTGTACACCCAGATCCCACCTTACTGCCTGATAAATCTATTAATATTCTTCCAGGGTCAGCTGAGGATGCATTTAGGGGTCAGTCTCAGGTTGAAGGTATGTCTCAAACCTCAAAAGGTGAAAAATCTGAAAGAGATTTGGATGCAAGTTCTTCTGGTGAGAAGTTTGGCTCTGATGGAAAAGTTGTTCCTGAGAAATGCATTGCTGATAGAACTTCTGATGATGAAGTTATTAATGAGTTTTTTGAGACTGTTCAGAGTGATGTTTCTTTGGATAACGCATTCATGAGGAAAAGCACACCTGATGATCATGGTTGTCCTCCAAGTGCGGGTACAAAAGCAACTTTTGCATACAGGAAGACTCAAGATGACCCTGCAGCCATTTCCGTTGATAAATCTGGTATGTCTTCTGGCAAGGAATCATTCTCAGCGCAAATAATGGAGGGAAACAAAGAGGTTGGCATACTTGAGAAATCTGAAGGTCTGCAACATGATAGTCTTCAGAAAGCATATAGTCAGATTACATGCAAAGATGATAAAGTGATTGATCGGCATTCTGAAGGCCATGCACTTAACAATGATTTTTCCAGCATAAATGATTCTTCACGTTTGGAACCATCAATGGATTCTTTGATATATTTAAATGAAGGGTGCAATGAGTCTGTGTTTTCTGAGAATTCTGATGGATTGTTGGAAGCTATTGCTTACCAGGGTAAGGCCTTGAACAAAGACAATGAGACAAGCGATAAGGTTGTGATGCACATGAATGAAAAACCTTCTTTAGAGGTGGAGGGAGACAGGAAAGTTGAGAGGCATTCTCTTGAAGTCAGCAATGAAAATATCACTAACGTATCTCATATGAAAGAAACATCTAAAAATGCTAGCTGTGATGAAACTGAATTTCTTCCAAGAGATGATCTTCATGCAAGTATTCTGTCCATTAAAAACACAAATGTAGCTGATTTTGGAGGGGAAAGAGAACTTTCTCCTTTAAAGGAAGTTAGTGAAGAAAAACAAAAGCCTGAAGGCCAGTCATCTGACAAAAACAACAATGATTCTGGTAATTCCAAACCCACTGTTATAGAAAAAAGTGTAGAGGATGAAGATGTTAAACATACTAGGGAAAAATCAAGTGTTACATTGAATGCTTCAGAAGATGCTGCTTTGGAAAAATCTCCTTCAACTCCTATGCAGCATGATATAGAAGTAAAGGTCTTGTCTTCATCTCATGACAAATCAATTGAGATGGAGAAAGCAAGCACTTCAGAGGCTGGATCCAATGATGACAATTTGATTCCTCTGCATATTTCTGTTACTGGAAAGGAACACACAGCACCGTCCATTGATTCATGTGGTGCGAGCTCAAATGCTGATGCTTCTAATGTTATTGAGAAGATAGAAGAGACTCCATTTGCATCCCAAAATGATGGTATTGTAACAGATGGGTCATCAATCAGGAAACTAATTCAGGATGAATCTGTCACTAATCCTGCTACAGTTGGTGTAAAGTCAACTTCATTAAATGATTCAAATGTTACCCACCAGCAACGTTCTGAAGATCCTCTTGCTGTGGACACGGTTGTGGAACGGAAAGAAGCATTAGTGCCACCTTTACCTGCATCAGAGTGTATCCACTCTGATGAGAATGAGTTGAAAATCTCAGCATCAGTTAAAAAGAGTAACCTAGACTCACAAATATCAAGTGAGCCAACTACAGTTGCTGATGCAATTCTCCATGGCTCATCACCAAGGAAAACTGTTTTGAAAGATTCAGAAACTGCCAAGAAAGATGAGAAGCAGCTGATGTCTGTCCCTCCATCCGAAGGAGAGTCTCCTCTTGGTTTTATTCGAAATGGGCAGCAAAATAATGAAGCTAATATAACTCCAGGTGATGACTCTGGTAGGCAGATCTTGTTGTGGAAACCAACAGTGACGCCTCAGGTGGTCATGCCAATGAATCTCCCCAGTTGACCATGTCTAGAAGCAATGTTGAATCCCATCTGCTAGAACCTGAAAGTGGTATTCATAGTTCATTTGAACCAAGTTGTGGTTCACCCACAGTAATCAGCTGCACTGAACCTTCTCAAGACGGCGTGGAGCATCAAGAGGGCAGTAGAGGGCCGTGGGAGCGTACCGATCCTACTCCAGATGACCCACCTCGTATATCTTCTGATCTAATGGTTAGTGCTGGTAATGTCAAGGCCGGTGATCGTGATTCCAAGGAGGGAACATTGCTGGCTGTTTCTACACATGATAATGGGATAAAAATCTTGGCTAATGCTGATGGACTTCGTTTGTTGCGCACATTTGAAAATCGTCCATTTGATACTTCTAGGACTGTTTCAGAGTCAGTAACAAAGCCTGTGATAAGCCCATTATTTGCTGCTGCTATTGCAACAAGTTCTGGAATAACGGACAGAGCTGCTCCTGCAGTTGTTATAGCTGGAATGAATGGAGACAACAGAAACTTGGTGGATGTAAAACCTAGATTGACTGATGAATCAATGGACAAATCAAAGATCTGGAAGCTGATGGAAATCAGTGAACCAAGTCAATGTCGATCCTTGAGGCTCATGGATAATTTGAGAACAAGCAAGATTTCAAGATTGATTTATACCAATTCTGGAGTTGCCATCTTGGCTCTAGCATCCAATGCCATTCATCTGCTTTGGAAGTGGCCCCGTAATGAACGAAATTCTAGTGGTGACAATGCCTATCGGGTTGAGTTACCAGATGATGTCTTCATTTCGGATGTGTTCAACATTCGGCATCTGACCCCTTATGCAGGAGAGAATTCGAGCTTGAGGTCAAGCTTTTCAGAGGAAGGGGAGAGTGATGAGGACATCAGTTCAGACCAGAGTTCGGGTCAGTCGAACCAGTCCTTCAATGTTCCTGTACCAGCAACCCAGAGTCAGCAGGCCACGTCAGGGAAGACCACACCAGATAATCTACGAAGGTCCAAAAGGTTGCAGAACAAACGGGCTTGAAATTTTCTGTGTCGGATTGGGCCCAAACTTGGCTGGTCACATGGAAACGGGCTGATGATTCAAAGTCATTGCCTTTGGCCATGAGCTGCTGTGGATTTTGGCCATCCGGGCTCGTTTGATAGGAGTTTTGGGCCTATTTTCGTTTTTAATGGCATAGTTGTAATTTTTCTGAACTTATGATGTTAGGGTTTTCTCTCTTATTTAAGTTGGTTTTGGGCGGCCGTCAGAGGCAGAGAAGAAAGACGCTGTTTTAGATTTCCTTTTTTTTTCCTCTTGAATGAAGATGAATGTTTTCTTGATTCAAAACAATTGAATTGAAAATTCAATTGCTCTTCCTTTAAATTTCGGATTGAGAGTGATCAAAATTCGAAATTTTCCCCTTTTCTTGTCAAGATTTGAACCAAACCTGGACGAATTCTTTTCTCGCAGATTAGATCGTTCTTGAGTTGCAGGCGCTTTGAATATCGCCCTGCATCAGTTGGCCAACGTGGTAATGGTACGCAAAGAAAATAGGAGCTAAAAATCTGCATCAACTTCATTAACCTCAACAAGGCCTGCCCAAAGGATAGCTTCCCATTACCTCGGATCGACCAATTGATGGACTCCATATTCAATCATGAACTCCTCAATTTCATGGACGCCTTCTCTGGGTACAACCAGATAATGATGGACCAAGATGATGAAGAGAATACATCCTTCATGACCGAGAAGGGCATCTATTGTTACAAGGTAATGTCTTTTGGCCTTAAGAATGCAAGAGCAACTTACCAGAGGCTGATGAACAAGGTCTTCAAAGACCAACTTGGGCGTAACATGAAGGTATACGTTGATGATATACTAACAAAAGCATTCATGCCTCCGACCATATCTCTGACCTAGAGGAGACTTTCAATAATCTTCATCGCTACTAAGTAAAGCTAAACCCATGAAAGTGTGCTTTCGGGGTGACAGCCGGCAAGTTTTTGGGCTTCATGGTGACCCAGCGAGGGATTGAGGCAAACCCAGAGAAGATCAGCGCCATCCTTGATATGAGAGCACCGGCCAACAAGAAAGAAGTTCAGCGACTCACCAGGAGGGTGGTGGCCCTAAGTCGTTTCCTTTTCAAGTCGACTGAGAGATGCTTGCCTTTTTTCAAGGCCCTGCACAAGATGAATGGGTTCGAGTGGATGGAAGACTGCCAAAGAGCCTTTGAAGGACTAAAGGTGTTCTTGTCTATCCCGCCGTTGCTGTCCAAACCAAGGGATGGGGAGGATCTTTTCCTCTATCTCACCACCTCCTCGGAGGCCGTCAGCTCCATCCTGGTATGCCTTGATGCCGATGAAACTCAGAAGCCCATCTACTACGTGAGCAAAGTACTCCATAATACTGAGGTCAGGTACTCCAAGGCAGAGAAAATCATTTTTTCTATGATCATTTTTGCCCAGTTCTCAGGCCGTATTTCCAAGCTCATCTCATCATGGTGTTCACGGACCAGCCCCTTAAAGCTATTCTGGCTCGTCCTGACATCTCGGGCCGGCTAGCCAAATGGGCGATTAAGTTAGGAGAGTTCAACCTCTCATTCTAGGCAAGGCTGGCTCTGAAGTCCCAAGTCTTGGCCGACTTCTTGGTCGAGTGCACCTAGACCGAGGAATAAGCAAAAGAACCTCCTATGATGCAACCAGACGCTGAGCTCAAGGACGTGGGGAGATATTGGATCCTCCATGTGGACGGCGCCTCAAACTCTCAATGAAGTGGTGCTGGTCTTATCCTTATGGGTCCGAAGGATGAAAAGGTGGAATACGCCCTTCGGCTCCTCTTCAAAGCCACAAACAACCAGACCGAGTATGAAGCCATGCTGGCCGGGGTAAGACTTGCCCAAGAACTTAGGGTTCAAGTGTCTCAGAGACTTCACCAACTTCTAGCTCATCTCCGGATAAATCAACGGAGAGTACGAGGCACGGGATCCCATCATAGCCCGGTACTTGGAAAAGGTTCAGCTCCTAGTCTCTTTGTTAACTTACTTTAGCATCAGTTACATCCCTCGAAGTAAGAATGCCAAGGCCGACGCCCCTTCCCGTCTGGCCACCTCGGCGGACAACATCCTGGAGGGAACTTACATCGAGCACTTGGAGAGACCTAGTATTGAAGACAAGGAGGAGGTCCTCTCGGTCATGCAGGAACCAACATAGATGGATGCCTACATCCGCTACCTTATAGACGATACCCTCCCCGCTGATCACGAGGAGGCCAAACTGCTCAAATGGAGGGCCTCCAAGTTCACCCTGCTGAATGGGCGACTATACATAAGGTCATTCTTCTACCCTCTTCTCAGGTGCATTGGTCCTGCACACCGATTACATCCTTCGAGAGATACATGAAGGCATCTGTGGAGA
>UESW01001327.1:282502-324518 GCA_900491605.1 Calamus simplicifolius
CGCGGCCACGGCCGTGGCCGGAGAAGAAAAAAAAGGGGGGGGCGGGGGGTTCCCCCCCTGTTACCAAATGTTTTTTTTTTTTTTTTTTGACAGTGGCCTGGCCACTGTCGGCCACGCCGCAGCAGGCCGTGGCCGGAGAGGACGGCCACTGCAGCAGCCGTGGCCGCCTTGTACGGCCGCGGCCACTACCGTTGGCCGGAGAAGAAAAAAAGGGGGGGGGGGGGGGGGGCCCCCTCCCCCCTGTTACCAAATGTTTTTTTTTTTTTTACAGTGGCCTGGCCACCGTGGCCAGGCCACTGCTGGCCACGGTAGCGGCCGTGGCCGGAGAAGACGGCCACGGTCTTGGCCGTGGCCGAAGGGAAATTATTATAAAATTTTTTTTTTTTAGAGAGTGTGGGGGCTTACCTTGGTCGAGAGAAGACGCCAGGGTCGGAGGAGAATGCCGGGGAGCGGAGGAGGGGGGGTGCCGGAGCAGCGAGGTGGGAGCCGGAATTTTTTTGGGGAGGGCGGCGGCTAGGTCAAGACGGGGAAGAAGAAGAAGAGAAGGCCGGCTTATATATAAGTAATTAGTGACGCAATAAATTACGTTGCTAAATGGTCGCAATATTTTTTTTAAATTTATTATGTATTAGCGACACATTAATGCATCGCTAATCCATCATTAATTTGGTTTTATTATAATTTATGAAAAAATAGCGACTCAAATAATTGCATCGCTAATGCGTCGCTAACTTGGCGCCAATGTTCGACGGAAAAATTATTTTTATTTTCTAGGAATTGCGTCGCTAAGGCGTCGCAATATTTTTTTAATATTTTTAATTGATTAAAATGATAACTTATTACAATAATTGCGATGCAAACAGTGCGTCGCAATAATTTTTAATATTTATAAATGATAATATTTATAATTTATGATAATAATTGCGACGCAAAATTGCATCGCAATATTTTTTTAATATTTTTAATTAGATATATTTATTTAAAAAACATTGTGACGCAAATATGCATCGCAATATTATATTTCTTTTATTTATTAATGCTGATAAAAATCATATTTACTTAAAATAGTTGCGACGCATATATTCGTCGCAATATTTATTTATTTTTTTCTAAAATGCGTCGCTACGGCATCGCAATAATTTTTTAATATTTATAAATGATAATATTTATAATTCATGTTAATAATGTGATGTAAAATTGCATCGCAATATATTTTATAAACTTTTTAATTACATATATTTATTTAAAAAACATTGCGACGCTACTTATGCATCGCAATATTATATTTCTTTTATTTATTAATACTAAAAAATTTATATTTACTAAAAATAATTGCAACGCATACATTGCGTCGCAATATTTATTTATTTTTTTCCTAAAATGCATCGCTACGGCATCGCAATAATTGTTTAATAATTTTTTAAACTTTTTCATAACTTTTTTTTGAGTAATTATAAATGATCCGACGGTTGCGATCCATCCAAGCCATAATCGATCCCGGTCGGCGTCGACCTATCTTGGACCATCGTGATCGATCGGATCGGCGACGATCCGACGGTTGCGATCGATCCAAGCCATGATCGATCCCGATCGGCGATAATCCGACGATTGCGATCGATCCAAGCCATGATCGATCCCGTTCGGATGATCCGACGGTTGCGATCGATCCAAGCCACGATCGATCCCGATCGACGATGATCCGACGGTTGCGATCGATCCAAGCCGTGATCGATCCCGATCGGCGATGATCCGACGGTTGCGATCGATCCAAGCCATGATCGATCCCGATCGGCGACGACCTATCTCGGACCGTGGTGATCGATCGGATCGATGATCCGACGGTTGCGATCGATCCAAGCCATGATCGATCCCGGTCGGTGTCGACCTATCTCGGACCGTCGCGATCGATCGGATCGGTGACGATCCAACGATTGTGATCGATCCAAGCCATGATCGATTCCGTTCGGCATCGACCTATCTTGGACCATCATGATCGATCGGATCGGCAATGATCGACGGTTGTGATCGATCCAAGCCATGATTGATCCCGGTCGGCGATAATCCGATGGTTGCGATCGATCCAAGCCATGATCGATCCCGTTCGGCGACGATCCGACGGTTGCAATCGATCCAAGCCATGATCAATCCCGGTTGGCGACGATCTAATGATTGCGATCGATCCAAGCCATGATCGATCCCGATCGGCGATAATCCGATGGTTGCGATCGATCCAAGCCATGATCGATCCTGTTCGGCGATGATCCGACGGTTGCGATCGATCCAAGCCATGATCGATCCCGGTCGGCGTCGACCTATCTCGGACCATCGCGATCGATCAGATCGGCGATGATCCGACGGTTGCGATCGATCCAAGCCATGATCGATCCCGGTCGGCGTCGACTTATCTTGGACCATCGCGATCGATCGGGTTAGCGACGATCCGACGGTTGCGATCGATCCAAGCCATGATCGATCCCGGTCAGCGATAATCCGACGGTTGCGATCGATCCAAGCCATGATCGATCCCGTTCGGTGACGATCCGACGGTTGCGATCGATCCAAGCCATGATCAATCCCAGTCAGCAATGATTCGATAGTTGCGATCGATCCAAGCCATGATCGATCCCGGTCGGCGATAATCCGATGGTTGCGATCGATTCAAGCCATGATCGATCCCATTCGGCGATGATCCAATGGTTGCGATCGATCCAAGCCATGATCGATCCCGATCGGCGTGACCTATCTCGGACCATCGCGATCGATCGAATCGGCGATGATCTGATGGTTGCGATCGATCCAAGCCATGATCGATCCCGATCGGCGATAATCCGATGGTTGCGATCGATCCAAGCCATGATCAATCCCGTTCGGCGATGATCCGACGGTTGCGATCGATCCAAGCCATGATCGATCCCAGTCGGCGACGATCCAACGGTTGCGATCAATTCAAGCCACAATCGATCCCGGTCGGCGATAATCCGATGGTTGCGATCGATCCAAGCCATGATCGATCCCGTTCGGCGATGATCCGACGGTTGCGATCGATCCAAGCCATGATCGATCCCAGTCGGTGACGATCCGATGGTTGCGATCGATCCAAGCCATGATCGATCCCGGTCGGCGTCGACCTATCTCGGACCATCACGATCGATCGGATCGGCGATGATCCGACGGTTGCGATCGATCCAAGCCATGATCGATCCCGGTCGGCGATAATCCGATGGTTGCGATTGATCCAAGCCATGATCGATCCCGTTCGGTGACGATCCGACGATTGTGATCGATCCAAGCCATGATCAATCCTGGTAGGAAAAGATCCGACGGTTGTGATCGATCCAAGCCATGATCGATCCCGGTCAGTGATAATCCGACGGTTGCGATTGATCCAAGCCATGATCGATCCCGTTCGGTGATGATTCGACGGTTGTGATCGATCCAAGCTATGATCGATCCCGTTTGGCGACGACCTATCTCGGACCATGCAATCGATCAGATCGGCAACGATCTGACGGTTGCGATCGATCTAAGCCATGATCGATCTCGGTCGACGAGTATGCGATGGTTGCGATCGATCCAAGCCATGATCGATCCCGGTCGGCGACGATCCGACGGTTGCGATCGATCCAAGCCGTGATCCCGATCGGCCATGACCTATCTCAGACCGTTGCATTTCGTCCGAAATCGGCGACGATCTGACAGTTGCGATCGATCGAAGCCATGATCTCGATCGGCCACGACCGATCTCGGACCGTGGCGATCGGTCCGATCGGCAACGATCCGACGATTGCGATCGATCCAAGCCCTAATCCCGATCAGCCACGACCGATCCCAGACCGTTGTGATCGGTCCAAGATCGCTGGCGATCCGATGGTTGCAATCGATCCAAGCCCTGATCCCGATTGGTCGACCGATCTCGGACCGTTACGATCGGTCCAAGATCGCTGGCGATCCGACGGTTGCAATCGATCCAAGCACTGATCCCGATCATCCACGACCGATCTAGGACCATGGCGATCGGACCGATCGGCGTCGATCCGATGGTTGCCATCACTCCAAGCCCTGATCCTGATCCACCATGACCGATCTTGGACCATGGCGATTGATCCGATCGGCGACGATTCAACGATTGTGATCGATCCAAGCCCTGATCCCGATCGGCCACGACCGATCCTGGACCGTTGCGATCGGTCCAAGATCGCTGATGAACCGATGGTTGCGATTGAACCAAGCCCTGATCCTGATCGGCCACGACTGATCTCGTACCGTGGCGATCGGTCCGATCGGCGATGATCCAACGGTTGCGATCGATCGAAGCCCTGATCCCGATCGTCCATGATCGATCTCGGACCGTGGCGATCGCACCGATCGGCGTCGATCTGATGGTTGCCATCGATCGAAGCCCTGATCGATCCTGGTCGGCGATCAATGATCTTGGACCATCGCGATCGATCCGATAGGCGACAATCCGATGGGTTGCGATCGATCCAAGCCGTGATCCCGATTGGCCACGATCGATCTCTAACCATGGTGATCGGTCTGATCGGCGACGATCCGACGGTTCGATCGATCCAAGCCCTCATCCTGATCGGCCATGACCGATCCCAGACCGATGCGATCGGTCGAGATCGCTAACGATCCGACGGTTGCGATCGATCCAAGCCCTGATCTCGATCGGCCATGACCGATCTCGAACCGTGGCGATCGGTCCGATCGGCGACGATCCGAGGGTTGCGATCGATCCAAGCCCTTATTCCGATCGGTCACGATCGATTTTGGACCGATCGCTATTTAACATAATTAATTTTTTTAAATACATTGCGATGCAAAGGGTTGCGTCGTAATTTTTTAATATGATAATTATATTATATAAAAATTAATTTTATTTATAATAATTACGATGCAACAAGAGCGTCGCTAAATTAAAACGAAATTTTTCTAATTAATTTTTTGGTTTATTGCGTCGCTAATCGTCGCTATTTAACATAATTAATTTTTTAAAAACATTGTAACGCACTGTGTTACGTCGCAATTATTTTCTCATATTTATACTTTATAAAATTTAATTTTATTTAAAATAATTACGATGCAGTTATTGTATCGCTAAATTAAAAAATATTTTTTCTAATTTTCTGATTTATTGCGTCGCTAATGCATCGCTATTTAATATATTTAATTTTTTTTTAAAACATTGTGATGCACTGAGTTGCGTCGCAATATTTTTTTCTAATATTTATACTTTATAAAATTTAATTTTATTTAAATTATTTGCGACGCAATTGGCGTCGCTAAATTAAAAATAAATTTTTTAATTTTCTGGTTTATTGCGTCGCTAATGCGTCGCTATTTAATATATTTAATTTTTTTAAAAACATTGCAACGCACTGAGTTGCATCGCAATATTTTTTTTAATATTTATATTTTATAAAATTTAATTTATTTAAATTATTTGCGATGCAATTGGTGCGTTGCTAAATTAAAAATAATTTTTCTAATTTTTTGATTTATTGCGTCGCTATTTAACATATTTAATTCTTTTAAAAATATTGCAACGCACTGTGTTGCGTCGCAATATTTTATTTCTAATATTTATATTTTATAAAAAAATTAATTTAAAAATATTGCGATGCATTATTTGCGTCGCTAAATAAAAAATTAATTTTTTTTATTTTCTAGTTAATTGAGTTGCTAATGCATCGCTAAGGCCGTTGCAATATTTTGTTGTCACAGAGGCGTCGCAAAGTGGTCGCAATTTAGCGATGCATAATTGTATCGCTAAATTTGCGTCGCTATTTCAGTATTTTCTTGTAGTGTATATTTGTTAAAAAGAAAAAAGAAATAAATCCCATTTATAAGATGCAAACCTATAATTGAATGAATAAAAAAGAAGTGATAGCAAAAAATCCTTTTGTTCAAAAAAGTTTACCAAAAATTCCTTTGCTGGTTCAAAGAAATACACATAAGATATTCATTTAAAAAAAAAAGTGAAAACAAAATCAAGAATAAAAAAAATGCCAAATCTAAACCCAATTTTTATCTATGTTTTAAACTATTATGGACGATTCTTCAAGTTATCTATTTTTTCATTAAATTTTCCTTCTTGATTAGATAGAAGTAGAAGAGACATTTTTTATTTGTTAAAAGGAAAATAGAAAATAAATCCCATTTACAAGGGATAAACTTATAATTGATTGAATTTAAAAAAGAAATGATTGTGAAAAATCCTTTGGATCAAATAAATCCATACAAAATATTTTATCAAAGCCAATAAAAGTGAAAAATATGTCAAAACCAATGAGAAAACTGAATCTAAACTTAATTTTCACCTTGATTTTCACATTGATATGGTTGATTTTTGTATATCTTTGGCTATCTATTGTTCCAAAATATTTCATTTCTTGATTATAGATAGAATGAAAAAGAATTAAAGATTTAATAAAACTTTAGGGAAGTTCTTCCTCGAATTTTTTGTCAAAAAAGAAGAAGAAATGAAGGAATAGAAAGAGAGGGGGATGAGAGAGGAGAAGAGAGAACCTCTTGAATTTAAAAATGAAATGATAATGAAAAATCTTTTGGGTCAAAGAAATCCACACAAAATATTTTGTCAAAGACAATAAAAGTGAAAAGTATGTCAAAACCAACAAGAAAACTAAATCTAAACTCAATTTTTACCTCAATTTTCAAATTGACATGGTCGATTTTTGTATATCTTTGGCTATCTATAGTTCCAAAAGTTCTATTTCTTGATTATAGATAGAATGAGAAGAAATCAAAGATTTAATAAAACTTTTCAGGAAGCTCTTTCCCTAATTTTATGTCAAAAGAAAGAGAATATATCAAAGAATAGAAAAAGGCAGAGGGAAGAGGAGAGAACCTCTTGGATGAGATCAGTTGTAATAAAGCAAGGAGAAGCAATCATTTTTGCATATCGATTTATCTACTTGATGTGATGTTGCATTCTCTCTGAGTCTCAAACCCTCTCTTCCTATCGAGTATTCTCTTTTACTTATTATTCTCCCCTGTTAGCCTTCACATTTAAAAAAGATGTGCAGAAACAAGGGGAGGGTTGATGGTTAAATGAAAAGTGATTTTGGTTTTTGGTTTCATTTAAGTCACCATACAAAATAAAGTTAAGGTTTTTTCAATATAGCCAATTGAAAAGTATTATAGGGTAAATCACTAGTCATAATAAAATCTCTTCTGTCTACTTTTGTGTTTTACTCTTACCATTATGGAAAAGTCCTCTTGCACCGCACGTTGTGCAAGAGTGCGCACATGCATCTGCGCATGCAGTGCACGAAAGGACAAAATTATCCTTGGCCACATGTAGTCGCACGAGCGCGCGACCAATCACCGCATGTAGTCGAGGTCGCTTGCACCATGCGCAGTGGACAAAGACCTTTCCTACCATCATATGATAGTAGAATGCTTTTCTAAAGCTAGCTATCCTCATGTGCTTGTTGGGATGTATTGGCCTCTCCAATTTCAAAATTTTAACATGTAATTGGATGTTTCCTTCTTCCTAACTTTTAAAACACAAGAGCATAAAAGCTTAACATAATATAGCTTCTAAGAAGGTGTTTTAAGGAATTATTATATATAAATTTTGTATGCTAGATATTACTTTTTATTTGATGCTAGCATGTATGAGCAAACTTTTTAAATTTATTTATTGCTTAATTCAATCAGAGAGAGAAAAGCAATTCTTTATATCTTATCGAAATGTATCTCTCAAAAAGAATAATAGATAATACGAGAACTTTGAAAGTAAGTTCTAATTTTCTTTTAGTTTCTTTAATTAGAGATGAATCAAATTTCTATATAAGTCTTGTCTTTATGCTAGTGAAATATAGAATTACAAAATCTATTTGATTCATTTTTTAACTAGAAAAGGTTAAATTTTACTTAAAAAGCTATGACTAGAACAATTTATCAAGAATTCCTCTTGAAAATAGATATGAAGCTTTAAATATATTTGTCATTTGTCATGATGTTAGATTCTCCCTAAGATGCACCATCTCATATCTTACTTTAAAAAATATATATTTTTTCTCTCTCCATTAGCTGTATCTAACAAATCATTACTATGCCATTTTACCTCATATGTCTCAAAAAATTACCTAATTTGAAATATCTCATGAAGTTTTGATGCATAATTCATTTTTCAAAATGATGGACATTCTAATTATATTCTATCCGAAACCTATCCAAAGTGGCCAGACTATGACTAACAAGAAAATAATGCATTGAAATATGGCAACTAAAATTAGATTCACTTGAAAGAGTATGAAGGAAAATGTTTATTAAATTATATGGTAACATTATGTTTGGATGTGATGTCATTTTATAGGCTATATGGCCTCAGTTTTGTAAGGCATTAATAGCTAGAAGAAATATGGAAATTTTCTATAATAGATGTAATTATGGAGTCATTTTGTCATCACTTAAATATGAATAATAGGTATTAGTTCTAGCATTGAAATCAATATAAAATGAAATACTTAATGCCATTCCTAACAAAGAAACCATATAGGTTGAAAAAAATATCACTTACTAATTCTATAACGTTATTGTAGTTATACTTGGCATGAAATGTCAACCGCATTAATTAATTTAAGGTTTCTATTTATTTATTTATTATTCATTCCCTCAAAACAAATTTAAACACAAGAGTTATTATGTTCGTGTTATATTGTCCATTTATTTATATAGAATATACCTAAGGCATCTTTTTATGTAAAAAATGCTATAGTATTCCAATTCACTATATGAAAGTTTGCTTTCGGAATCCTACTGGTATGCCACTTTATTAATCATTACGTTTTCCTTGAATAGTTTTCTTAATCAATTACTACTCTTATATATTGCACCAACTCCCAGAATTTCCTTCACTACTTGTTGGACCTAATGTGGTGCTTCCAAGGACTTGGAGAACATGGAAAGACCAAGATCCACACTTCATGAGGCATTGTGGAGGGTTCTAGAGTTGTTTTGAGCTCTAGATTATTTCAAGCTCATGATAGGCTACGAGCTTTGAGGGGGCTAACTTGTATTGGGCTTGATGTGAGTCCAAGGATTTTAAGAATGAGTCAAGTTATGGGTGTACATGAGCTTAGGGTTAACTTAATCTCATCGGGTTAGTCATGAAAGTTTTTCTGAGTTAGGAGCAAGCTAGCTTGGCCATGTATTTAAACCCTAGACCCTACGATTTATGTAAGATCTCCCAAAAAAAGAGTTTCTCTCTCTTTTCTCACCAAGCCACCACCCTCTCTCTCACTAAAGGATGTGAGAACCTTAGAATGTCGCCTCCTCTCTCTCCTCATGTCTTCTCTCTTTAGGACGAAAGGATGCTTTTCTCTCTCTCCTCTTGACCCATTCTCTCTCTAGGATGCATTTTCTCTCTGTTACAAGAGGGGATGCATTAATTTAAAGAGATGAATGGCTTTTCTCTCTCTTTGCTACTTTCTCTCTCTAGCACTACTTGCTCTCTCATCCAATTTTTTCCCTCTATGTGTGTTGTTCTCTCTCCCATCCACACATATTTTCTCTCTTAGTGATTAAGGAGATATGAGATGTTTAGAACATCACTCCTAGCATGACTGCTGAAGCTATAATCACTCTGCTCAAGATACCCAAGTGATACCAGATTCTTCTTAAGCTCTATGATATGCTACATTGGTAAGAATTTATATTGTCCTATCAAACATCCTTATCGTCATTGTGCCAATCCTAGCTACCTTGCAAATGTGATCATCTCCAAGAGTCATACTTCCCTCATCAACCTCAGTATATGTGCTAAACCAAGATCGATTTGGTGTGTAGTGATGTGAATAGGCTGAACCTAGGGTACATAGTTTTGTGCTATGCCTATGGCCCTATGACCATCTGATACCACCAAGATGTTATCCTCCACCTCCTGATCAGTAACTATTCTCAACGATTCAGATCCTCACTTTCCTTCCTTAGTTATCCTCTTCCTTTGCTCATTCGTGCATAACATTGAGATTATGTCCTTATAATATAAAGTTTCCTTCTCGTAGAACAATGTTGTGGCCAATAAATCATAAGAAGGTAGCGAACACAACAATAGCAAAGATTTATCTTCCTTCTCCATCTTCATCCCAACATTCAGCAGTTCATTACTAATCTAGTCGAACACCTGGATGTGAGCTACCATATCTGAAGGCTGAAGAGGTGCTTCTTCAACATTAGTTTATTGCATATATTCTTCCTCAAGCAGAGAGTATGCAACTTCAACCAGAGTCCCTTGGTGGTCATTTCCTTTAGTACTGAATTGAAGATTTGGAAAGAGGTAGAAGAGGGAGGCGATCAAGAAGATCATAGCCATGATCTCAGAGAGGGTGAAGGCATGGGAATGAGGCTAGTGTGCCGGTCTCATGGCGCCACCATCTCGAGAGGTGGTAGATCGAGGCAAAAAGGAGGATGGCGAAAAACCTTGTGGCATAGCAGCTGAGGCGAGGAGGGACATTAGCGTCCCAAACTGGTGGCCATCAAGGCTCTTGAAGGTCTCTTCTGCCGCCATCGTGGTTTTTCATCAGAAGTTGAATAGGTGGGGGTTGTTAAACAGATTGAAAAAGTCTTGCTGCACAGGATGCGATGCAGCACCCACGCACAACGCATGATCACGCATTCTAAAGTAAAATAATTTATGAGCTATAATGCATTGGATGCATAAAAACTTTTTCTAAATGCAAAGGAATTGTGTAACATCATAAAAATCTTATAATTTTGGTAATATTAATGGTATTTTCATTTATAATAAAAGTTGGATGGTTTCAATGACATGTGGGTGTGTTGGTGTTGACCCTATTATTGATTTTGATGAATAACAAAATCACATTAGTATATTCTCTATGTTACTAACAATTTTGATTAAATGTTTCAAGAATTTAAATGTTTTATTAATCAAAATCAAAGAAAAATTGAGTTTGACCATATGTCTTATGTCAAGTGTTGAATTTTAGTATTTATAGCCAACTCTAGAAGTATTAGAGCCAACTCCAGAGCGTATCGAAATAGTTTGACACTTTCGGCACAGATTAGAGCCAACTCCTACAGAGATTAGAGCCGACTCTAATGGTTATACAGAGACTATTTTTTTGGGGCTTCATTAGAGCCAGCTTCCGATTCTTCTAGAGCCGACTCTAAGACGGCAGATTTTATGAGTTAAATCTTTAAAACTTCATATTTATTTTGTTTTAAGTCCAATTTGAGTACCGTTTGAACCATTGGATTTCAAAAATTGAACTCTTCAAGTTGGCAAGGACTTTTCCTAAAAATATTATATAAAAGTATTTATTTAAATAAATAACAATAATCTGATTTATAAATGGATTAAAAAAATACATGTTCAAGGGCAAAATGGGAAAAGACTTCGATGTCAATTACTAATTGTGCTAAGGATAATTTGGAAAAAAAAAATCTAAGGGCAAAATAGCATGGTTATGAGTGAGCCATGTGTTTTTCAAAAAGCATACTTTAAGAGTATGCAAGGGTAAAATGAGAATTTACCAATATCTTAGCTTCTAAGTTATCCTTCCTTAGCCCCTAAGTCATCAGAAAAAGGAAAAGAAAAGGGAAAAATGTGGGTTTTAGCAAGAGAAAAAGAAAGAAAGAAAGAAAAGAGAGGAAGAAAAAGAAGAAGAAGAAAAGAAGAAGAAGAAGAAGAGAAGAAGAAAAAGGAAAAAAGAGGAAGGAAAGGGGAAGCTTGGGGTTTATTCTTGGCTCTAGGTAAGTTATAGCTTCTCTAGATCTTATATGGCTTTAGATTTTCTTAGATTCTTATATTTTGAGGTAATAGTGAAAATAATCTTGAGTAAAAAAAGGATGAAAGAAAATAATAAAATATTAGAGGTTAGATCATGTATGCATGCATGGTTTTGAGGGAAAACCTCATGTGCAGGTAACCCTAATAGGTATTATGTCTGTATGTTGACATAGGTCAAGAGGGTTATTCTAGAAAGTAGGAACACTGGATTTGAGTACCAGTTAAAAATATATTTTGCTAAGGTGAGTGGGTTTCCATCTAGCAATGAAAAGTTTATTTTGAGCCAGCATAATGATATTAATACCGAGCTGTGTTATGTTATGTTTAGTAGAATATTGTGTATGTTTTAAATCTGGGAAATAAGAACCTAGTATATGATATTTTGGTGCTTAGGTTTTTGATGCATGAACTTTGAGCATGAGTTTTATTATAGGATTTAAAACATAAGTTTTGAGCATGAGTTAAAATCTGAGTTTATGAGCATGAGTTTTAAATGCAAAGGAACTAAGCCTCAGCTTTGATGTATGAGCTTCAGATGCATACATGGCATATATTAATGAAAAAATGTTAAAAATAATATGTTTTGATGCATGAGTCATATAGAGCATTCAGGCAGCTATGAGACTGATCATCCTGCAGACTGTGCTGTAGCATGAGCATTGCATACTACTATTGAGATGGCACCTCCTTGCGATTCAATCGTATGATGAATCCTAGGAACATGGGTGAGTGTACGATAGATTAGGTCTAGTAGGGTAGGTTGTAAGCAGCCCATAGGGGCAAGAATCATAGCTAAGTGGGCAGAGTAAAAATCTAAGATTCCAGGGTTAACAAAGCACTTTGCTAGGTGAACCATATGGGTAAGGGATGCTATTTATGCGAAGATCCTGTTGCTAGTCATATTTTGATTGATTCTGGATCTACGCATTCATTCATCTCATGTGAGTTTGCTAAGTATCTAGATAGAAATGTGGGTTAGTTGGATAGCCAATTGGTGGTACATATGCCCATAGGAAGGCCTTTTATAGCAGACCGGGTGTATAGAGACTGTGATATTTCTGTAAAGGGTCATAAATTAGCAGTATATTTGATCTATTTGAGTTTGAAAGAGTTTGATGCCATCTTGGGGATGGATTGGCTATTTGTGCATAGAGCCAGAGTAGATTGCTTGAAAAAAGAGATAATATTACAAACTTTTGATTGTAGGAATGTCAGTTTCTTGGGTGATAGGAGGGGGTTGCCCTCAGGAATAATTTCTGCCTTGTTAGCTAACAAAATGCTAGCAAAGAGATGTGAAGCCTATTTAGCTTATACGGTGAGCTTAGAGGGCAATGGTTTAGAGCTAGCGGATATCACTGTGATAAGGAATTTTTCAGATATATTTTCTAAGGAGCTTCCAGGGTTATCTCCTGATAGAAAGATTGATTTCAGTATAGATTTAGTTTCAGATACTAGACCAATAACCAGAACACCTTATAGAATGGCTCTAGCTAAATCGAAAGAATTGAAAAGCTAGTTACAAGAATTATTGGATAAAGGGTTTTTTGATCCAGTATTTTTCCATGGGATGAACCAATGTTATTTGTAAAGAAAATGGATGGTACCTTGAGGTTATGTATAGACTATAGATAGTTGAACAAGGTGACCATTAGAAATAATTATCCATTGCTAAGGATTGATGATTTGTTTGATCAGCTGTAAGGGGTAGCAGCATTTGTTTGATCAACTCAAGTAAATGTTTACAGCAATTTAAAAGCTTCTCAAATGAGCAGATAAATAATGTAAATAAAATGAGAATAGAAAAGCCTGACTTGGAGCTATTTGATGTTGAGCTTTTTTTTTTTCTTCTTTTCCTCTTCTCTTCTGAATGATTTTTCAAAGCTTGAACTTAGGCACTTGAAGGAAGCTTGGTGAAGAGAAGGTTGAAGAACTAGGGCTCTTGCTTTTCTTCTTCAAATCGATTGAAATCCTTCAGATTTGATCTTAGAAGGCTTTTGGATTTCTCTTCTATCTCTTTTGAACAGTTAGGCTTTGAATCAAAGATTTTCCTCTTTAAAATTTCTGTCTTTTTCTTCTCATGAGTTTTGAACGGTCAGAATCCCCTTTTTATAATCTCTCTTAATTCATGTTTTTGATGCAAAACTAGCCATTGAGAGTACTTAGATTAGTTCAACACGCAAAGGTAAATAGCCATTGAAGAGTAGGTGAAGAAATATTACCGTTGGAGCTGATTCTGACAAATCAGAAAATCGACTCTGATAGGTTGGAGTCGGCTCTAATCTTTCAAGGTGTCGGCTCTAATTTGGGTTTCCCAAAATACTAAGAAAAAGTTCATCGTGGAGTTAGTTTTGGAATTCTGTGGGGTCGACACATTGCGAGCTGGAGTCGGCTCTAATTTCCTTGGGTGTCGACTCTAACAGTATTCCGAAAATATAATCTATGTTCTTAGGTTAGATTCGGCTCTAATTTTGCTAGTGTCAACTCTAAATTCTGAAGCAGAAAAATAGTTCACTGTATCTCAGGTTAGAGTCGGCTCTAATTTTCTGAGTGTCGACTCTAAACCATGCCGAAAGTGCCAAACAGTTCCAATACGCTCTGGAGTCGGCTCTAATGACTCTGGGTGTTGGCTCTAAACTCTGAACTTTGACACATACCATTAAAGACTGATTTAAGCCCATTTTTATATAAATTTTGAATATTTAACCTTTCTAAATTCCTGAAACACTTATTAATTTATTAGTATCATAGGGAATATACTCATAGCTTTTGTTAATCATCAAAATCAATAAATGGGTCAACACAACTGGACCATTTTTCTTGCCAAAAAGTATCACCCAAAATTTTCATAATGACCATATCTATTTCTAAAAGCAATCTTTGGCACATCCTGCCTTCTTTATTCTCAACAGATGAATCCAACTCTAAGATCCAACCTTTAAAACACTTCTATCCTTTTACAGCAGTCCACCAAATTATCCATCCTTGGCAATCTTGCCAATTCCTTAAAAAATTAATCTAGTAACTCACATATCATTTGTATCTTTCAAGCTCTGGACCACTATCCTCTAAATTTACCACATATACTAGGAATGCCTTAGATCCCTTTTTCTTCATTTTATCAGCCATCCAAGCTAAAATTTATTACTCAAACGAAATAACTTTTTTTCCAACTATAATACAAACCTCTCTACCATTAGAGGTACAAGCACTATTTCTCTCCCTGAATAACTCACCTAATTCCCAGGTATTAAAATCAATCTATCTCCACATAAAATATTGATTTCTTCAATTTAACTAGAATCAAATCCATGAACAATTCACCAAATCTCCGGCCATAACGGCACAACCTCTATACATTTAATCTCAACTAAACCAATTTTCATTATCTTTAAACTCTACCTTTCAATTCTAAGGTAGCTATTTTAAATCTTGCTCCACTGAGCATTTCATTCCATCAAGAACTCTCTATCTATTCTCAGCAACTAGGCCTCTACCTAAATAGAATCAAAGATTTCTTAAAATTCTAGAGCCCTTATTTCCTGGCTCTCTCTATAATTCTCTTAGCCTCCATGTTCCTAGGCTATATAAGCCCCACTAGCGCAATGCCTCAAACTATGAATACAACTCATGCATATAAGCTAAGGGTACCATCTACACTTACCTTATCACATACCAGTTTTGTAAAATTGCTCTACTAGGCTGGTCCTCTCCCACCAACCTCTCTAGGTCAATCCTAACCCTCAACCTTTACCTTTGCCTGAGGATTACCTTCTTTCTTTACTTGTCTATAAATTCATCGATTCTATAAGTCACAATTCATCTGATCAATCTCACTATCCAATACTATACTCAACTGACAAAAACCTGTAAACCTATGTAAATTGGGTAGTGTTCAACTAGCCTTTATGTTGTGCACCATAAAGTATTAATGAACTCTATCTAATTGCCATAAGTTGCCTGCTCAAAAATCTATCTTGAAAAGAACTTTTCATACCAGTTTATTTAATTCATTCATATATTCATAACGTCATATCACAGTATCATTTATCCCTATTCATATTTTTTTTCTGAAACATCCTCAGGCAATTTATAAGATCACATTTACAAGCGGCCCTAAGGCGGCCCTAGTTCATAAGCGGCCCTAAGGTAGCCCCCGCTCCTAGGTGGCCCTAATTTATAAGCGACCTTGAGGCAGCCCTCGCTCCTAGGTGGCCCTAGATCATAAGGGGCCTTGAGGCGGCCCCAATTCATAAGTAGCCCTGAAGTGGCCCCAGTTCATAAGCGGCTCCTGCTCCTAGGCGGCCCCAGTTCATAACGGCATCAAGGTGGCCCCCGCTCCTAGATGGCCCAAGTTCATAAGTGGCCCTAAGGCGGTCCCTGCTTCTAGGCGGCCCTAATTCATAAGCGGCTATGAGATGGCCTTAGCTCCTAGGCATCCCTTGTCCCTAGGCAGCCTCTTCTCTTATCTTATATTCAAGATCAATTTCAACTTCACAAGCAAGCCTTCACTTCTTACAAGGTTGGGCTCACTAGCTACCTTTTATTCATATATGTTTGATAAGACAAACTCCATTGGTTTTGGCACAAGCCTAAAAAGCCATAATCCATTATGAAGTATTAATGACTCTGTTCATATGAGCCCAAAAGCACAAGACTGAAGTCATAGTCCATTATGAAGCATTAATGACTCTGATAGATGAACCCAAAAGGTCGTCATCTGTCATAAAAGTACCAATCACCCAGTTCAGATAGGATAAATCCCACTAATTTTGATACCAATCACCCAGTTTAGATAGGATAAATCCCACTAATTTTGATATTCCATTCACAAAGTGTAGCTCATCATGAGATTCTAAAGCTTCTAAAGCAAGTTACACAGACCTCAAGTATCAAAAAAATGGGTAAGAGGGACCCCTGACCAAAGTATGAACACTCAAGCACTTAGGAAATTTTCTCATCTTCTTCCTAACTCCCATTAACTGGAGCTTCTTTACGCTAATGACTATGATTCTGACCACTAACTTGAGCATCGAAGGGTTTCCATCAATATCCAGTCCCTAGGACTTTTTGCAGATCTTGGAGTCGAGGTGAATCATTTTCATCAAATTCACGGCACGCCCAATATTGATGCTCAAGGATGTCAGCTTAAGGTGATAGGCATCATTAGATAACATAGAAGAGGAGTGTGCCAAGCTATGATGGCAATGATGGAAGGGTAGTGGCACGGAAGCGGTGGTCTTGGTGCTGGTCCAAAAAGGTACCGCTCGAGGTGTTGAGTCAGAGTGTGGACTAATTGGACATGATTCTTGAAAGAGTTGGGCTCACAACGAAGGATAGGGAATTGGTCCCATAGTGTGCCATGCAGTGAAAGAATATATATATATATGTGCATGATCAAACTTGTGCAAGGGAAAGGCCTAATTAAGGATGAATACACGAAAGTTTAATCTCATCAACAATATATTATTAGATATATTTTTTTTTGTTGCAGCAGCTGGGACGTTTCTCTATGTGTAGACCTCATGGAAACCTGTCAATAATTTATTCGTCATTCTTTGTAGATATTCATCAGTGGAAGAGTTCTGCTCAATTCAAGTAGATTGATCTCTCCTCGCTAAATGTGCTGCAAAACCTATGACATGTACAGGTGGGTTATTTGTGTTGGGGAGCGCAGAATACCCCCAAGATCATCGCTATAGCATATATGAGTAATACAAAAAATTTTTAACGTTCTAATCTATGAGTATAAGATCATACCTTCATATTTGAACTTTGGAACACTTTGATTCGATTGCTCGATCTCAACCTTTTAGCCTTTGTCGTATTCCCAAAAATACCTTCCTTCTCTCACAAGATGGTGGGATCTCTCGGCTGACCTAGGGTTTCTTGTTTTTCTTTTTCCTCAAAAACGTTAACCCTAGCAACCAACTGAGAGGGTATTTATAGGGCTACAACAGGGACCAATAGGCAAATATGAAAAAGACTTCCCACGTAATTAAATCTCCCAATCCTACCCCGGGTTAGGATTCAATTACGTAAATTACAATTCATTCCACTAAAGAATTATAATTGTACTCCTAATCATATTCGAATTTATATTTTCGAGCCTTTAATATTAAATACTTATTATCTCCCCACGTTAAGATTACAGATATCCACCAATTAAATTTAATTACTGACAATATAATTTAATTGGCTGTTATTATCCTTGAGACTTATCCACTTAACTTATTTGATGTATCGGATTCAAAATCCACTTGCAAGATTTGATACAATCAAAACTTATAAGCTTTCTCAAGGGGATATCATCAATCCAAATTAACAGGACGTAGATTCCTTCAACTATTAATATTCACCATATATATAATGTTATTGCCCAACCCACTAAGTTTATTGACTCATCTAGAATCTCACTCTATGTGTAATCAAAGCAATAATCACTACATACACGTGTCTAGAAATAGAATTCAGATTAAGAGCATAAGTAATCATAATATTTATGAGTTTTAAATTATTTTATAAAGTCAGTATAAAATAATTAACTCAACTGGGTCCTGTTCAATACACACAAAGTGTACTAGCACAAATAGTTAGAATAAACCATTCCCCGTAGTCAAGACAGACCTACTAAAAATTTGTGCTACAGTTCTACTGATGGTGTGTCCAATTCCATCTAAAACTGTGAACAATAAACTTGTATTCCAAAAGAACCGATGATCTAGTCTTCTATGTGTAAGCCGTACTCTACACACTAGATCAAATACTCTTTGTAAATACTAGACACATGCACATATATAGTAAATGGCACACATTGCTCAAAATGAATTCTCATTAAAATGTAAAGACATAACATAAAGCATATCTTTTAGTCTATATCTCTATCAATCTCCCACTTAGACTCAAAGCAATGCTTGTACACATCTAACTCCCATGCCCTCTACATGTCTATCAAAAACTTTTGAAGTTAAACTCTTTGTAAAAGGATCTGCCAGGTTCTCCTCAGATGTAACCTTGGTCACCAGCACGTCACCTCTTTGCACGATGTCACGTATCAGGTGATACTTACGCTCAATGTGTTTAGATTTCTTATGGGTCCTGGGTTCCTTCGAATTAGCAACTGTCCCACTATTATCACAATAAAGTGTAATAGGTAATTGCACTGAAGGTATCACACTAAGATCCAAAAGAAAGTTTCTTAGCCAAACAGCCTCTTTTGCAGCCTCAGATGCAGCCACATACTCAGCTTCCATGGTAGAGTCAGCAACACAAGTCTGCTTCACACTCCTCCAGCTAATTGCTCCACCACCCAAAGTGAACACATATCCCGAGGTTGATTTCCTAGATTCATTATCTGATTGGAAGTCCGAATCTGTATATCCTATAGGCACAAGACTATCTGCTTGGTAAACTAACATATAATCTTTAGTCCTTTTCAGGTACTTAATTATATGTTTTACTGCAGTCCAATGTTCTCGCCCAGGGTTAGACTGAAATCTGCTAACCATGCCTACGGTAAAACAGATATCAGGTCTAGTACATAGCATAGCATACATTAGGCTTCCTACTGCAGAAGCATAAGGAACTGCCTTCATACTTTCTATCTCTTCAGGTGTCTTAGGACACTGATCCTTAGATAGAGAAATTCCATGCCTGAAAGGAAGAAATCCTTTCTTGGAATTATGCATACCAAAACGGGTGAGAATTTTATCGATATAAGTGGCTTGAGATAAGCATATCATCCTTTGCTTGCGATCTCGCAAAAGCTTGATCCCTAGGATGTGACTTGCTTCTCCCAAGTCCTTCATATCAAATTGTCCAGATAACCATACCTTGACCGAAGATAACACTCCCATATCGTTTCCAATAAGTAAGATGTCATCCACATATAGCACCAGAAACACCAAAGTTTTTCCATCACGCTTCTTGTACACACATGACTCGTCAGGACTTTGATCAAAACCATAAGATTTAATAGCTTGATCAAAACGAGTATTCCAAGATCTAGATGCCTGCTTAAGTCCATAAATGGACCTCTTAAGCTTGCACACCAAGTGCTCCTGGCCTTTTACTATAAAACCGTCTGGTTGCATCATGTAAATGCACTCGTCAAGATTTCCATTAAGGAAAGCTGTCTTGACATCCATTTGCCAAACTTCGTAATCGAAATGAGCTGCAATGGATAAGAGAATCCGGATAGACTTAAGCATAGCTACTGGTGAAAAGGTTTCCTCATAGTCGATCCCTTCTTTCTGAGTAAAACCTTTTGCAACTAGCCTAGCCTTGAAGGTTTCCACCTTCCCGTCTGCTCCTCTCTTCTTCTTATAGATCCACTTGCATCCGATGGGTTTTACTCCCTCGGGTGGTTCTACAAGATCCCAGACCTGATTAAAGTGCATAGACTCTATCTCTGATTTCATAGCATTTTGCCAAAGAGTTGCATCTTTATCCTGTAATGCTTCATTGTAGCTACTGGGTTCAGTATCCAGTTCATCAGAGATTCTGTCATATGACTCTCCAAGGAACATATACCGTTTAGGTGTATTTACAACCCTCCCACTACGACGAGGCACAACCTGATTGTATGTGCTTGTAGTAATACGATCTGACTCTGATCCTTGTGCTCCATCAACCTGCACTGGTTCTGAAACTGGTGCATTAATGGTATCCTTTTGTATAAGTTCAGGGTCAGTTCGTGTTACTATACTTCTCCCACTACGAATAGTTATTGGGAAGTTTGGGAACCTACTTTCTTGTGGTGTTTCTGCTTGTACTATTGGTATTAAAGGAGCCAGTCTAGTTTTATCGCCTCTCAACTCTTCTAGAGCAATTTTACTTCTGGGTTTGTGGTCTATAATATAGTCCTCCTCCAAGAATCGGGCATTGGTGCTAACAATGACCTTCTGATCCTTAGGACAATAAAATAAACCACCTTTTGTTCCTTTAGGATATCCAACAAAGAAGCATACATCTGTCCTTGATTCCAACTTATCTGGTTTACCTTTTAGTACATGTGCTGGACAACCCCAAACCCGAACATGTCTTAGACTAGGCTTGCGCCCAGTCCACAGTTCTGTGGGTGTCTTAGGTACTGACTTAGATGGTACCAAGTTAAGAATATATGCAGCTGTCTCTAATGCATATCCCCAAAACGAAATAGGTAAGTCTGAATAACTCATCATAGATCTAACCATATCCATAAGAGTCCTATTCCTTCTTTCAGCTACACCATTCTGCTGTGGCGTACTAGGTGCAGACAACTGGGATTCAATCCCAGCATCTAATAAGTAATCTGTGAACTCCCTAAGAGGTACTCGCCACCACGATCGGATCGTAGTGTCTTGATATTTTTACCATGACGGTTCTCCGTTTCTGCCTTAAAAATTTTAAATTTTTCAAAGCATTCAGACTTACGGCGCATCAGATAAATATACCCATATCTTGAGTAATCATCAATAAAAGTGACAAAGTACTCAAAACCACCTCTAGCTTGGATGTTCATTGGGCCACACAAATCAGAGTGAACCAATTCTAATATCTCCTTAGCTCTATTGCCTTTGGCCGAGAATGGCCGCTTGGTCATTTTTCCTTCTAAGCAAGATTCACAGACCGGTAGTGCCTCTACTTCCAATGAACCTAATGGTCCATCTTGAACCAGTCTAGAAATCCGTCTTAGATTTATATGACCTAGGCGCAAGTGCCAAAGATAAGTTTGATTCATTTCAGAAGGATGTTTTCTCTTACATGGTCTATTATTGTTATTCACTTCATTTAGTTGCACAGTAGGAGAAACAGATTAATAATATAAAGACCATCCACCAATGTACCAGAACAGATAAAATGTTTATTTTTCTTAATAACAACGGAGTCATTAAAATAAACTGAATATCCATCATCAACCAACTTAGAAACTGAAATTAAATTCCTTCTAATTGAAGGTACAAAAAAATAGTCTTTTAATATTAAAATTCTATTTCTACTAAAAGAAAAGCTAAAATCTCTCACTGCAACTACTGACACTCTCGTGCCATCTCCCAGAAATATGTAAATCTTCCCATCACTTAGCTGTCGGGTCTGCTGGAACCCCTGCAAAGAATTGCAAACATGATTAGTGGCTCCCGTATCTACACACCAGCCACTGGTAGATAACAGCACTAAACAAGTTTCAACTACAAGTGAATGAGATATACCTCTAGCCTATTTCCTGGCAAGCCAAACTGGACATTGCTGCTTCCAGTGACCTGGCTGCTTGCAGACGAAGCACTTTACCTTCTTTTTTATATCCCATTGGGCTGTGGGGCCTGATGCTGTTTCTTTTTCTGAACCTTTTTCTTCTTCTTAGCATGAGACTTCGAAGAAGAACCTTTTTCAGTAACCATAGCAACTGCAGGCTTCTTAATGAAACTCTCTGCTACCTGAAGTTCTTTAAGTAGCTCTGCCAGTGAAAAATTCATTTTGTTCATGGTATAATTTAGGCAGAACTGCTTAAAAGAATTAGGTAGGGACTGGAGAATGATATCAACCTGGGTTTCCCTGACAGGAGTTCCTTCAGCCATATTAGTGTTCATCAGCTCTTTCATCGCAGTCTGCCTAGCTGCACGACTCTGATCCCCAAACATTTCTTTGAGGTTGAACATCATGTCATAGGCAGAGGGCATAGATTGATGCTGATGTTGCAGAACATTTGACATAGATGCCAATATGTAACACGTGCCATCTCATCAGCCTTAACCCACTTATGGTAAGCTTGGACTCCTCATCTGAAGCCCCTTCACCGGGCTCTGCGGGACAGACCTGAGTGAGCACATACTTGTACCCTTCTGCAGTTAACACTATATCCAGGTTTCTTTTCCAATCAATGTAATTAGGACCAGTCAATTTGTTTTCTTTGAGTATCACAGCAAGTGGATTGAAAGAAGACATTTTAATCCTGAGAATCATTCATACATCAAATAAGATATAATGAGCAATAAACTTTAAATTCAAAATTATAAGTAGGGCCCCTCAACCACTACATAATAAAAGAATTTGCCAGCAGCCTAGTACACTTTGAATAGTATGCCTCGATGGGAGGACGTCTACTACTCATCATTTATCTAGACAGATAAAACCTATTAATTTTACTATCTAGGTAAAAGGTAACATACCAAGTAAAATTAATTAGCTGGCTAACTTTGGTCATATAAATATTTGTAGTGACTCCGATGGGGAGGATACCAATATTTATACCTAAGTGTATACCATCACTCAATGCTAGATCCATTGTCCCATGGTGGATCCCTCAGATGGAGAGGTAATCCAACATTAACAACTACTAGGGATTATTCTTGGTGAGCTGGCAATCAATTTCATCCTATGGGGAGGAAAGCACTAATGCTAACACATGAAATTAACTACCTCACCAATAAACAAGTGATGGGACCATGGGATTTAAATGTGATTAATTTCTCTCCCACTTAGTTATTTAAACAATATTTTGAGGGTTATAAAACTTGTGTTTGATTATCTTATAAATTCAAAACACAAACAGCAAGCGATTATCCAATTAACCATGTTCTCCTAGTTATAGACATAAGAACAAAAGGATAAACAATCAAGCAAGTATGCAACATAACCAATATAAACAAGATAAATAAAATCCCTGTTATTATGGTCAAAATTTTCACGCAGATGAAGATCCCTGTTGCACCATGATTGCTACTTTGCTCGACGATTTGCCGCTTCGCATACGGGGGTCTAGGGGCTGGCCCCCAGCGGGGATCAACCTTCGCTTTGGATTTTCCATTACAATCATGATCTGCAACGGATTCTCCTTAGAATCCTATCTACAACGATTCTGCTTAGAATCCTATCATGCAACAGATTCTCCTCAGAATCCTATCATGCAACGGATTCTCCTTAGAATCCTTTCTGCAACCGATTCTCCTTAGAATCATATCCTGCAACGTGCAGCAGGTCTTCTTCCTCCATAGAGAGCACCAGATTACAAAAATTCTATGCCTCCATATAGGAGTTCACATGCTACGTATTTACAATCACAAAGCTCTCAAAAAACTGGAGCATACATGCTATGAAATATTACAATGATCCTACGCCTCCTTAAACCGGAGTTCACAAAACATATCTAAGCAATATTAAATCAAAACACATACATTCATGCGACCATAATAACAGGATAAAAACCTGCAAAACAACGTTAGCAGCAAGCACGATCCATCCCACGCATGCATATTTCAATTAATGGAGAACATGGTCGTATTATTCATATACAGTATCAGCCGTGGCTCTGATACCACTGTTAGGGAGCGCGGAATACCCCCAAGATCACAGCTATAGCATATATGAGTAATACAAAAAAATTTTACCGTTCTAATCTATGAGTATAAGATCATACCTTCAGATTTGAACTTTAGAACACTTTGATTCGATTGCTCGACCTCAACCTTTTAGCCTTCCGTCATATTCCCGAAAATACCTTCTTCTCTCACAAGATGGTGGGATCTCTCGGCCGACCTAGGGTTTCTTGTTTTTCTTTTTCCTCAAAAACGTTAACCCTAGCAACCAACTGAGAGGGTATTTATAGGGCTATAACAGGGACCAATAGGCAAATATGAAAAGGACTTCCCACGTAATTAAATCTCCCAATCCTACCCGGGTTAGGATTCAATTACGTAAATTACAATTCATTCCACTAAAGAATTATAATTATACTCCTAATCATATTCGAATTTATATTTTAGATCCTTTAATATTAAATACTTATTATCTCCCCATGTTAAGATTATAGATATCCATCAATTAAATTTAATTACTGACAATATAATTTAATTGGCTGTTATTATCCTTGAGACTTATCCACTTAACTTATTTGATGTATCGGATTCAAAATCCACTTGCAAGATTTGATACAATCAAAACATATAAGCTTTCTCAAGGGGATATCATCAATCCAAATTAACAGGACGTGGATTCCTTCAACTATTAATATTCACCATATATATAATGTTATTGCCCAATCCACTGAGTTTATTGACTCATCTAGAATCTCACTCTATGTGTAATCAAAGCAATAATCACTACATACACGTGTCTAGAAATAGAATTCGGATTAAGAGCATAAGTAATCATAATATTCATGAGTTTTAAATTATTTTATAAAGTCAGTATAAAATAATTAACTCAACTGGGTCCTGTTCAATATACACAAAGTGTACTAGCACAAATAGTTAGAATAAACCATTCCCGGTAGTCAAGACAGACCTACTAAAAATTTGTGCTACAGTTCTACTGATGGTGTGTCCAATTCCATCTAAAACTGTGAACAATAAACTTGTATTCCAAAAGAACCGATGATCTAGTCTTCTGTGTGTAAGCCGTACTCTACACACTAGATCAAATACTCTTTGTAAATACTAGACACATGCACATATATAGTAAATGGCACACATTACTCAAAATGAATTCTCATTAAAATTTAAAGACATAACATAAAGCATATCTTTTAGTCTATATCTCTATCAATTTGATCTTCATCAGTTCCACATCACTGAAGCTTTATCAGCCCAGACTCCCTACTGAAGAAAGCATAAGCTAGCATTGCCTGCAGCAACAGTCATACACGATATAATAATAATACAAAATCAAACCAAAGAAGGAATATTTAAAACATGACCGCAAATCCAAACTTAAAACCTAGGGTCCAATTAATGGCCCTACATACCAAGAGCATCCGCAAGTCCATCCTCACTAAACATAAAGGCTACCACACCCCCACCATCATCAAGTTCCATGTTAATTTAGAGTATTGAGTCTGTTTAACTAGAAGGCTTCTTACCGGCCTCAAATTTTGGTGGCTTCACAGCTTTTCTTTGTCCCTTGTGCCTATTGCCACCCTGCCTTTGAACGTTGTTTGTGCGAGCTGGCACTTCTTCTGATGGTATGGACCCAGAATCCTGATTTATAGTTCCAATGGTCGGTCTTGTAGAGCTCCGACCTCTTGAAGACTCGACTTGTTCTTTTTCCTTTTTTACGTTCTCACCGCCAGCAGCAGTCAGCATCGCATTGCTGGTCATGCTGCTGCTTTGGCCTTGAAGGTTAATGTTCGGCCTAAGGATGCTTGGTGCCACTGCCGGTTGGTGGAGGTGGTGCATTGGAGACATTGTTGAGGATCCAGCAGGCGACAACTGTACTTGATGGTTATGCATGGTTCTAGTTGATCTGCTAGAACTTTCCATGTTGGCCATACCTGAGGTGCTGTTGAGGCTTGCTGAATTTGATTGTCTGCGATTGTTGCGAGGAACAAGAGATTTTGACGTAGCCTTGCTAAATCTCTGCTTTAGCAAATTATAATAATAATATATCATTAATAATGGAAAAGATATTCCCTGAATAATGAGGTTCCATTAAGCTCACAGCAGTGCTGAAGAATTGGCTAATTAATTACTAGTTTCTTAATTTGTTTTCTTCTAACCTGCCATTTGGTTGGAGGAAAATAGGAGGAAAAACTTTTCTATTCTTATTTTCCATGGAGCTCACACATATTTTCTCTAATTCACCATAATATAAATATTATAGGAGAAATAGTATTTTCTTTTCAATAACTAATAATGGTATTTTGGACATGCAGCTAGTGCCATCATATTTTTTACTTGCAATTAGCATTAATAGGACTCTAAATTTCTTAGCTATCAGTATAACATCATATTTTTAAGAATCGTATAGTTATTCATCACTAACTCGAAACATACTTTGAAATATGGGTACCAGCTAGCTAATCTAGCAGCTATTACTGCTACCAATATGTTTATTTGATATATTTTGATATTTTCATAAATGATAAATAATTTAATCATCATAATAGTAATTTTAAAGTATTAATTGACTCATTTTCTAGATAATAAAAAGTGAAAAACAAATACATGAGAACCATCTTTTTCCTGAAGGTTAGAATATTTAAGCCACACTTAAATAGAAGAATTTTCAAGAACATTTTAGGCCATATTAACCTTTCAAACAAAATAAAGCAGCTAAAAGTTATAGGTGCATGTGATAGAGCACAGATAATTCAAAGCTAAAGCTATTATTGCTATTTAACCTTGCATTGGCTGGAGATTTGAATTACCTATCATATTCCTCTTTTTTGCCTGTCATCATGCTTTGATAAATGGCCATGATTAACCAATTATTCTTATCTAGGTACTGCAATAGGTAAAAGACATCCTATATTATGACAACGTATAGAAAAATCAAAGGATATTACATGAAAGAAGAGCACGCATAGATCCATGTATATAAATAAAAGCTTTATTATTGGGATATTAAATGGATTTGTATTTATATACCTCAATTACAAGCTTCTAAAAATTTGGCTGCATAAATAATACTATTGGGACTTATATGAACATGTCAGCTTTTGAGATTTCTTGAGTATTATGCCTTCTCTAGTTGGATGAAAGTTTAATATTCAATTTATACTCAAAAGTTGGTGAAAGATATTTATTTATTTTTCATACAAAAAAACAAGTTGAAGATTTTGAATAAAGATTCATGCCTTGCAATTTTTTTTTTACTAATGTTACTTGATGCAAAAACTTTTCTCATGAGATGCAATCAACTAATCAACTTATTCTGTTTTCAATGGACAAATGAAAGCATCAAAATGTTAAGATTTCTTTGACATGAAAGTTTCATACACTTTAGAAAGTTTTTTAAGCATCCTAATCAATATTAGAGTGATGCTAGTTAGCCTCCATTACACATAAACCCACACTTGTCACTTATTTGCAATGCTTTTTTACTAGTCAGTGTTATATAAGTAGATTCTATGCAATAATATATTTTGGAAACTAACAAGCATTTTGATGTTGTTACCCTGGAAAATATTAATGAAAAAACATATCTACGTATCATGAAATAAAAAACAGAGGAACTATAACCATAAAAGTAAAACATAAGTTAACAATCTGTGATTAGTTGTATAGTGCCCACTCTTAGAAACAACATTAACGGCGACTATGTATTTTTTATGATTTAAATATCTAATTCTCAAGGGTTGTTAATGTAATGTCAACTATTTAGCATGTTTTGGGCTAGAAATCAAATATAGTAGAATCAATTAGAAAGTACAACCAAAATGTTAAATTTTCTTGAGAAAAATTTATAAATTTTGTGAGTAAGAATTGGCTAGGTTATGTTTCATATATACTAAGAGATTATTTTGGGATACATGCCGAAGGATTTAAGAAGATGAGAGAAAGGTAACATGTATGCATTTTATAAAAAAGAATTTGAGAAAGATTGGCATAACATTATTTAACTCTAATTATAAATAGCTAGCTAATAAGGACCCCACAAAGTCGACACTAAAATTATGATGACAAAATCAGTAATATAGTTTTATGCTTTCATATATTAATAACAAAGTAAATCTTCTACAAATTAATGAGAATACAATCAAAGAAATGAAAAGTTAAAATGACATTAAAAAATCATCATTTTCTTTGAAAAATTTAAAACTAATATGCCCCATTACAAGTCTAGCCACAAGTTTAAAATGAAAGCTCCTATTTAAATTCATAAACTAATTAAAAAAAGAGGCCAACAATTGTGAACAAGGGCATACATCTATCATTGTTAAATTGCAACAAAGTAAATAAATTCTTTTTATAAAAGACTATGATCAATGAAAGAAAAGAAAAGGAGAAGTGACAATAAGAAACATTTTGAATCAAAGAAATCTATGTAAAATATTCAATCAAAACCAATACAAGTGAGGAAACAAATTCCAAAATTAAACTAATAAGAATAGAACTAAAAAAGAAAATTTAAAATGATCATAACAAAAATCTGCTCCTTTTTAATTGAAAATCACTAAATAAATATACATTACTACAAGCCAAGGCACAAGTTTAAGATAAAAGCTCTCACGTTGTATTCATATAGCAGTAAAAAGGGAAGAAAACAGAGCAAACAAGAATCGCATCTATATTTGTTAAAAAGAAAAAAAAGGAAATAAATCCCTTTTATAAGATGCAAACCTATAATTGAATGAATAAAAAAGAAGTGATAACAAAAAATCCTTTTGTTCAATAAAGTGTACCAAAAATTCCTTTGGTTCAAAGAAATACACATAAAATATTCATTTAAAACAAAAAAAGTGAAAACAAAATCAAGAATAAAAAAAAGGCCAAATCTAAACTCAATTTTTATCTATGTTTTAAACTAATATGGACAATTCTTCAGTAATCTATTTTTTCATTAAATTTTCCTTCTTGATTACAGATAGAAGTAGAAGAGCACATTTTTTATTTGTTAAAAAGGAAAATAGAACATAAATCCCATTTACAAGGGATAAACTTATAATTGATTGAATTTAAAAAAGAAATGATAGTGAAAAATCCTTTGGATCAAAGAAATCCATACAAAATATTTTATCAAAGCCAATAAAAGTGAAAAATATGTCAAAACCAATGAGAAAACTGAATCTAATCTTAATTTTCACCTCGATTTTCACATTGATATGGTTGATTTTGGTATATCTTTGGCTATCTATTGTTCAAAAATATTTCATTTCTTGATTATAGATAGAATGAGAAAGAATAAAAGATTTAACAAAACTTTATGGGAAGTTCTTCCTCGAATTTTTTGTTCAAAAAAGAAGAAGAAATGAAGGAATAGAAAGAGAGGGGGATGGGAGAGGAGAAGAGAGAACCTCTTGAATTTAAAAATGAAATGATAGTGAAAAATCTTTTGGATCAAAGAAATCCGCACAAAATATTTTGTCAAAGACAATAAAAGTGAAAAGTATATTCAAATCAACAAGAAAACTAAATCTAAACTCAATTTTTACCTCAATTTTTAAATTGACATGGTCGATTTTTGTATATCTTCGGCTATCTATAGTTCCAAAAGTTCTATTTTTGATTATAGATAAAATGAGAAGAAATCAAAGATTTAATAAAACTTTTGAGGAAACTCTTTCCCTAATTTTCTGTCAAAAGAAAGAGAAGAAATCAAAGAATAGAAAAAGGCAGAGGGAAGAGGGGAGAACCTCTTGGATGAGATCAGTTGTAATAAAGCTAGGAGAAGCAGACATTTTTGCAGATCGATTTATCTGCTTGATGTGATGTTGCATTCTCTCCGAGTCTCGAACCCTCTCTTCCTATCGAGTATTCTATTTTACTTATTCTTCTCCCCTATTAGCCTTCGCATTTAAAAAAGATGGGAAGAAAACAAGGGGAGGGTTGATGGTTAAATGGAAAGTGCTTTTGGTTTTTGGTTTCGTTTAAGTCACCATACAAAATAAAGTTAAGGTTTTTTCAATATAGCCAATTGAAAAGTATTACAAGGTAAAATCACTAGTCATAATAAAATCTCTTCTTTCTACTTTTGTGTTTTACTCTTACCATTATGGAAAAGTCCTCCTGCACCGCATGCTGTGCAAGAGCGCGCACGTGCATCTGCGCATGCGGTGCACGAAGGACAAAATTATCCTTGGCCACATGTAGCCGCACGAGCGCGCAACCAATCACCGCATGTAGTACAGGTCGCTTGCACCATGCGCAGTGCACAAAGACCTTTCCTACCATCATATGGTAGTAGAATGCTTTTCTAAAGCCAGCTATCCTCATGTGCTTGTTGGGATGTATTGGCCTCTCCAATTTCAAAATTTTAACATGTCATTGGATGTTTCCTTCTTCCTAACTTTTAAAACTCGAAGAGCATAAAAGCTTAGCATAATGTAGCTTCTAAGAAGGTGTTTTAAGGAATTATTATATATAAATTTTGTATGCTAGATATTACTTTTTATTTGATGCTAGCATGTATGAGCAAACTTTTTTAATTTATTATTATTGCTTATTTCAATCAGAGAGAGAAGAAAGCAATTCTTTCTATCTTATCAAAATGTATCTCTCAAAAAGAATAATAGATAATATGAGAACTTTGATGTAAGTTCTAATTTTTTTTAAATTTCTTTAATTAGAGATGAATCAAATTTCTATATAAGTCTTGTGTTTATGCTAGTGAAATCTAGAATTACAAAATCTATTTGATTCATTTTTTAACTAGAAAATGTTAAATTTTACTTAAAAAGCTATGACTAGAACAATTTATCAAGAATTCCTCTTGAAAATAGATATGAAGCTTTATATATATTTGTCATTTGTCATGATGTTAGATTCTCCCTAAGATACACCATCCCATATCTTAAAAAAATTATTTTTTCCTCTCTCCATTAGCTGTATCTGACAAATCATTAGTATGCCATTTTACCTCATATGTCTCAAAAAATTACCTAATTTCAAATACCTCTTGAAGTTTTGATGCATAGTTCATTTTTCAATATGATGGACATTCTAATTAAATTCTATCCAAAACCTATCCAAAGTGGCCAGACTATGACTAACAAGAAAATAATGCATTGAAATATGGCAACTAAAATTAGATTCACTTGAAAGAGTATGAAGGAAAATGTTTATTAAATTATATGGTAACATTATGTTTTGACGTGATGTCATTTTATAGGCTATATGGCCTCAGTTTTGTAAGGCATTAATAGCTAGAAGAAATATGGAAATATTCTATAATAGATGTAATTATGGAGTCATTTTATCATCACTTAAATATGAATAATAGGTATTAGTTCTAGCATTGAAATCAATATAAAATGAAATACTTAATGCCATTCCTAACATAGAAACCATATAGGTTGAAAAAAATATCACTTACTAATTCTATAACGTTATTGTAGTTATACTTGGCATGAAATGTCAACCACATTAATTAATTTAAGGTTCCTATTTATTTATTTATTATTCATTCCCTCAAAACAAATTTAAACACAAGAGTTATTATGTTCTTGTTATCTTGTCCATTTATTTATATAGAATATACCTAAGGCATCTTTTTATGTAAAAAATGCTATGGTATTCCAATTCAGTATATGAAAGTTTGCTTTCAGAATCCTACTGGTATGCCACTTTAATAATCATTATGTTTTCCTTGAATAGTTTTCTTAATCAATTACTACTTTTATATATTGCACCAACTCCCAAAATTTCCTTCACTACTTGTTGGACCTAAGGTGCTATCAAGGACTAGGAGAACATGGAAAGACCAAGATCCGCACTTCATGAGGCATTATGGAGGGTTCTAGAGTTGTTTTGAGCTCTAGATTATTTCAAAGCTCATGATAGGCTATGAGCTTTGAGCGGTCTAACTTGTATTGGGCTTGATGTGAGTCCAAGGATTTTAAGATTGAGTCAAGTTATGCGTGTACATGAGCTTAGGGTTAACTTAATCTCATCGGCTTAGTCATAGAAGTTTTTCTGAGTCAGGAGCAAGCCAGTTTGGCTATGTATTTAAACCCTAGACCCTACGATTTATGTAAGATCTCCCAAAAAAAAGAGTTTCTCTCTCTTTTCTGACCAAGCCACCACCCTCTCTCTCACTAAAGGATGTGAGAACCTTAGAATGTTGCCTCCTCTCTCTCCTCATGTCTTCTCTCTTTAGGACGAAAGGATGCTTTTCTCTCTCACCTCTCTATGCATTCTCTCTCTAGGATGCATTTTCTCTCTCTTAAAGAGGGAATGCATTAATTTAAAGAGATGAATGGATTTTCTCTCTCTTTGCTAACTTTCTCTCTCTCGCACTACTTTCTCTCTCATCCAATTTTTTCTCTACAGATGGGTTGTTCTCTCTCCCATCCATGCATATTTTCTCTCTCTTAGTGATTAATGAGATATGAGATCCTTCTCCCTCTCATCACTACCATTGCTTCATTGAAGATGTTTAAAACATCACTCCTGGCATGATTGCTGAAGCTATAATCACTCTGCTCAAGATACCCAAGTGATACCATATTCTTCTTGAGCTCTGTGACATGCTACATTGGTAAGAATTTATACTATCCTATCAAACATCCTTACCCTCATTGTGCCAATCCCAGCCACCTTGCAAAGGTGATCATCTCCAAGAATCATACTTCCCTCATTAACCTCAGTATATGTGCTAAACCAAGATCAATTTGGTGTGTAGTGATGTGAATAGGCTGAATCCAGGGTACATAGTTTTGTACTATGCCTATGGCCCTATGACCATCTGATACCACCAAGAGGTTATCCTCCACCTCCTGATCAGCAACTATACTCAATGATTCAGATCGTCACTTTCCTCCCTTTTGACTCTTCTACTTAGGACAATCCCTCTTGTAATATCTAACCTCACCACATTTGAAACACTTGGCTTCCCTCTTACCTTCTTGGACTTTGACCATCCTCTTTGCTTGCTCCTGTCTCTATCTCTTCTAGACCTTTACCCCATGGACAAAACCTCATATGGAACTCCTTCCTTAGTTATCCTCTCCCTTTTCTCATTCGAGCATAGCATTGAGATTATGTCCTCATAATATAAAGTTTCCTTCTCGTAAAGCAACATCGAGGCCAATAAATCATAAGAAGAAGGTAGCGAACACGATAATAGCAAAGATTTATCTTTCTTCTTCATCTTCGTCCCAACATTCAGTAGTTCATTACTAATCTGGTCAAACACCTGGATGTGAGCCACCATATCTGAAGGCTGTAGAGGTGCTTCTTCAACATTAGTTTATTGCATATATTCTTCCTCATGCAGAGAGTATGCAACTTCAACCAGAGTCCCTTGGGGGTCATTTCCTTCAGTACTGAATCAAACATTTGGAAAAAGGTAGAAGAGGGAGGCGATCAAGAAAATTGTAGCCATGATCTCAGAGAGGATGAAGGCATGGGATGAGGCTGGGGTTCCAGTCTCATGGCGCCACCATCTCGAGACGTGGTAGATCGAGGAAAAAAGGAGGATGGCGAAAACCCTTGTGGCATAGCAGCTGAGGTGAGGAGGGACATCAGCGTCCCAAACCGGTGGCCATCAATGCTCTTGAAGGTCTCTCACACCGCCACCGTTGTTTTTCATCAGAAGTTGAATAGGTGGGGTTGTTAAACAGATTGAAAAAGTCTTGCAGCATAGGATGCGATGCAGCACCCACACACAACGCATGATCACTCATTCTAAAGTAAAATAATTTATGGGCTATAATGCATTTGATGCATAAAAACTTTTTTTCTAAATGCAAAGGAATTGTGTAACATCCTAAAAATGTTATAATTTTGGTAATATTAATGGTATTTTCATTTATAATAAAAGTTGGATGGTTTCAATGACATGTGGGTGTGTTGGTGTTGACCCTATTATTGATTTTGATGAATAACAAAACCACATGAGTATATTCCTTATGTTCCTAACAATTTTGATTAAGTGTTTCAAGAATTTAAATGTTTAATTAATTAAAATCAAAGAAAAATTGAGTTTGACCATATGTCTTATGTCAAGTGTCAAATTTTAGTATTTATAGCTAACTCTAGAAGTATTACAGCCAACTCCAGAGCGTATCAAAATAGTTTGACACTTTCAGCATGGATTAGAGCCAACTCCTACAGAGATTAGAGCCGACTCTAATGGTTATACAGAGACTAATTTTTTGGGGCTTCATTTGAGCCAGCTTCCGATTCTGCTAGAGCCGACTCTAAGATGACAGATTTTATGAGTTAAATATTTAAAACTTCATATTTATTTTGTTTTAAGTTCAATTTGAGTACCGTTTGAATCGTTGGATTTCAAAAATTGAGCTCTTCAAGTTGGAAAGAACTTTTGCTAAAAATATTAAATAAAAGTATTGATTTAAATGAATAACAATAATCTGATTTATAAATGGATTAGAAAAATACATGTTCAAGAGAAAAATGGGAAAAGACTTCGATGTCAATTGCTAATTATGCTAAGGATAATTTGAAAAAAAAATCTAAGGGCAAAATAGCATGGTTATGAGTGAGCCATGTGTTTTTTAAAAAGCACACTTTAAGAGTATGCAAGGGTAAAATGGGAATTTACAAATGCCTTAGCTTCTAAGTTATCCTTTCTTAGCCCCTAAGTCATCAGAAAAAGGAAAAGAAAAGGGAAAAATGTGGGCTTCAGCAAGAGAAAAAGAAACAAAGAAAGAAAGAAAGAAAGAAAAGAGAGGAAGAAAAGAAGAAGAAGAAGAAGAAGAAGAAGAAGAAGAAGAAAAAGGAGAAAGAAAGAGGAAGGAAAGGGAAAGCTTGGGATTTATGCTTGGCTCTAGGTAAGCTATAGCTTCCCTAGATCTTATATGGCTTTAGATTTTCTTACATTCTTATATTTTGAGGTAATAGTGGAAATAATCTTGAGTAAAAAAAGGATGAAAGAAAATAATAATATATTAGAGGTTAGATCATGTATGCATGCATAATTTCGAGGAAAAACCTCATGTTCTGGTAACCCTAATAGGTATCATGTCTGTATGTTGACGTAGGTCAAGAGGGTTATTCCAGAAAGTAGGAACACTGGATTTGAGTACTAGTTAAAAATATATTTTGCTAAGGTGAGTGGGTTTTCCACCTAGAAATGAAAATTATATTTTGAGCCAGCATAATGATATTAACACCGAGCTGTGGTACGTTATGTTTAGTAGAATATTGTGTATGTTTTAAATCTAGAAAATAAGAACCTAGTATATGATATTTTGGTGCATAGGTTTTTGATGCACGAACTTTGAGCATGAGTTTTATTATAGGATTTAAAACATAAGTTTTGAGCATGAGTTAAAGTCTGAGTTTATGAGCATGACTTTTAAAAGCAAAGGAACTAAGCCTGAGCTTTGATGTATGAGTTTTAGATGCATACATGGCATATATGCATGAAAAAAGGTTAAAAAGAATATGTTTTGATGCATGAGTCATATAGAGCATTCAGGCAGCTATGACACTGATCATCCTGCAGACTGTGCTGTAGCATGAGCATTGCATACTACTATTGAGATGGCACCTCCTTGCGATTCGATCGTACGATAAATCCTAGGAACATGGGTGAGTGTACGATAGATTAGGTCCAGTAGGATAGGTTGTAAGCAGCCCATAGGGGCAAGAATCATAGCTCAGTGGGTAGAGTAAAAATCTAAGATTCCAAGGTTAACAAAGTACTTTGCCTGGTGAACCGTATGGGTAAGCGATGCTATTTATGCGGAGATCCTATTGCTAGTCTTGCACCCAATGAGAGTACACCTGTAGGAGGATGACTATAGGGTGGTACCTCAGAGGCATTACACACACAACCCACTATCATGAGATTTAAAAGCTTATATTGTGATTTAAAAAGGGCCAGTGGGCCAAGTATTTATCTGAGAAAAAATGTTTACATAAGATGCCAATGGGCAAGCAGATCCCAGTGAAGATCATGAAATTTAATAAAGAAAGTCCAGGCTATTGGTAAAGAATGCATATTTTCATGTTGTAATGCATCATGCACGGATATTTATATTGAGTTATTTTTCAGTGAAAAGTTATTGTAGGGCATTTCAGTAGGGAAGTTATTGTAGAACATTTTAGTACTGGTATATTATTTAAAAAATAAGCTACATTTTACTTTATCTGATATCATATTAAAAATATACTTTGATTTATACAAGCTATTTTGTATCAGCATACTGTTGAAAGTGATGTTATAGCTCTCTATTTCTCCTTAGTTAGATGGTTATCCAGTCACTAGGACTTAGGTCTTACCCCACTGTTGTTAATATTCTTCTTCCAGATCAGTGAGTCTATTTGGCAGGATTAAGCTTTGCAAGATTGAGACCCTTTGCTGAAGCTTGCCAGGTTGCAAGAACATAGATGATAACTTTGTATATTGAGCTAGTATGGGGTGATATTCATGTATATGTATATCTATATGTGTACAGTGAGAAGTGATGATGTATCAGACTTATTTGGATATGAATATATACAAGACTTATGTTTTGGAGAAAATTATGAGTATGATGTATGTACTTATGATTTGGATGTTGATTGTGAATGTGATCTTGTAAAGTGCCTGAGGATGTCATGAAAAATATTATATGAGCAAGTTGATGCTTAGTGTTGATTTGAGTGATGTATAAATATAATTAGGTTGAAAAGTTTTTAACAGGATGTGGTTTTGAGTGTCTACCGCTTATGATAATTTGTTGAAGTTTTCTAGCTCTTTATGGAGCGCTACATAAAAACTAGTAGAACTCTATCCGATTATCATAGGTATGCAGGTGTGATGTCGGTGGCCCAGAGAGAAGACAAAGCTAACAATTTATGGTATCAGAGCCCTAGGTTGTTAAGTCCTAGGGGAATAAGTATGAGTATGAATATAGGATGATTGAATGATTATGATTATATTTATTGAATGATGAAACTGATGTAATGAATATTGTCTTGTAGGATGATTACTTCAAAGGCACCAAGAGAGACAAAGCAATCCTCAGGCAGGGATAGATGCAGAGGTCAAGGTAGACCCAAAAGATTAGTTAGAAGAGGTCAATTTGATATAATGGCTTCTAGTGATTCCATCGAGCCAGTATCTAATAAGGCTAGGGTGAGGGCATCTTCAGAGCAGATACCAGAGTCTTCTTCATAGTTAGCTACCCCTGTTTGTGCTAGTGGACCCATCTTGGGCATAGACTTAGGGGCCCAGTTTGCCAGAGCTAGTGGGAATAATTACTTAGGTTGTGGTAGCAGCTGTGGGTGTTAGTTCTAGCCTTTTAGCTAAAAGTTTGGAGGTTGAGAGGAATGTGGAAAGAGCCAGGAAGTTGTGGGCTCTGGTGTTCCAGGGAACTACTGATCCTCTTCAGGCTAAGGCCTGGTTGCAAATAGTAGAAAGGGTATTTGATGTGATGGGATGCTTCAAGGAGCAGAAACTAAGTATTGCCACCTTCTTGCAGGAGGGTAAAGCCTAGAGCTGATGGAGATCTGTTTCTAGCAGGAAGTCCTATGGAGTGGAATTATCATGGGGAGATTTCAAAAGGGAATTCCATCAGCAATACAATTCAGAGATTTATAGAGATCAAAAGAGAAGGGAATTCCTTAGTTTGACTGAAAGGAGAGTGTCTATAGCAGAATATGAAGCCACTTTTGTGGAGCTATCCCTGTTTGCTGGGGCATTGGTGGCTGATGAGAGGGAGAGATGTAGATTATTCCAAGATGGATTAAATCTCCCTATTAAACCTAAGACCCGCATGAAGGTTTATAATAGTTATTTGGAGTTGGTTCAGGGAGCACTTAGAGCTGAGGATATTGAAAAAGAATATATGAGTAGGAGGCAGGATAGAATAAAAAGAAGTGCTCCTAGTAATCCTTCTGCTCTTGGAGGGATTCAATTATTCAAGAAGCCCCAAAGGCTGGATAATTTCATTCTAATTTTAGAGGCCCTAGTGATGTGGGCAGGGGATCAGTATATATGTCAGCTTTCAATCCAGCTCAGAGAAAGCCTTTTGGGGGGGTGCCTCTGGTTGCCACCAGCAGGGTATCTGTGATATGAGGGAGTAGGGTCATCCTTTTGATGGAGGGAAAAATATACCTCCATGTAATGCATGTGAGAAGTTACATATGGGAGAGTGTAAGAGGGGTAGTAAGGGATGCTATATTTGTGATGATCTGGGCCACATGAAGAGGGATTGACCCAAGAGAGGGCAGCAGGCTGGTGATCATTTCCAACGGCTAGCAATGCCAAGGGTACAACGAGGGGTGACGGTGGTGCCCTAGCTCAAGCCAGTTAGATGAGGACTAATGTGGATCAGCCAGAAGGGTCAGCCAGTATTCCAAGGACCAAGGCCAGAGTATTCGCTATGACCAGGCAGGAGGCCTAGATTGATCATGATGTAGCTGACAGGTATACTATCCATCGATAATCATGATGCTTGTATTTTGATTGATTCTGGATCTACACATTCATTCATCTCATGTGAGTTTGGTAAGTATCTAGAAAGAAATGTGGGTTAGTTGGATAACCAATTGGTGGTATCTATGCCCGTAGGAAGGCCTTTTATAGCAAACCAGGTGTATAGAGACCGTGATATTTCTGTAGAGGGTTAGAAATTAGTAGTAGATTTGATCCCTTTGAGTTTGAAAGAGTTTTATGCCATCTTGGGGATGGATTGGCTGTCTGTGCATAGAGCCAGAGTAGATTGCTTGAAAAAAGAGATAGTGTTACAAACTTCTGATGGTAGGAATGTCAGTTTCTTGGGTGAAAGGAGGGGGTTGCCCTCAGGAATAATTTCTACCTTGTTAGCTAACAAAATGCTAGCAAAGATATGTGAAACCTATTTGTTGGCCCAGATGACAACCCAAGAGGGGGGGGGGGGGGGTGAATTGGGTTCTTTAAAAATTTAGCCTCTTGAAAAATTGTTTACTTAAGATGAATGAAAACAAATGCAATGTAAATATAAAGTACAATGAATAAAGAAGAGATAGAGATAGAGTCAATGGAAGCATGACAAACACAAAGATTTTATAGTGGTTCGGTGTATCCAACACCTACGTCCACTCCCAAGATCCTACTTGAGTCCACACTATAATCACCTCGATTACAGCCGAGTTGTTTTACAAGTTCACAACTCAAACTTGTTGTTTTATCCGGGATCACAACGAACCCAGCTAGTTTTTTGGGCTCACCAGCACACAACCCAAGACTCAAGCAAAACTAGCTTGACCCGAGGTTAACAACCTCCACTAGTTCAATCCCCTTTGATTGAACTAGGCACAAACAAGAATAAGAATGTTTTACAAATTTTCACAGCTCCTTAATGAGCAAATATTCAAAGAAAAGTAAATAGGTTTAGAAAAGCCTGGTTTGAAGTTGTTTGGCTTTGAGCTTTTCTTCTTTTCTTCTTTTCCTCTTCTCCTTGCTTGGTTGAATCAAGCCTCAGCTCCGATTCTTCACAGTAGATGCAGTTGAGAAGATTGAAAAATTGGTCTCTTTCTTCTAGTTGAGAATCCTCCGATTTTCTCTATTTGAACGGCTTGGATTCTTCTTTGAGCTTTGTGGAGTGGAAGGTTTTGAATTTGAAAACTCCTCTCTTTGATATAAGGCTCTAGACTTTTCGGATTTTGATTTTTGATCTTTGTCTATTCGTTTTCTATCTCTCTACAATTGTTTTTCCCCTTTTTATAGATTTTTCTTTGATTCATTTTTTGGTGAAAATCTAGCCATTGGAGTGTACCTGGAAGGATTTCCATTCATAAAAAATAGCCGTTAGATGTCAGAAATCAAAAATATTACCGTTAGAGCTGATCTGACATTTTTGATTTTTCGTCCAGGTGGGTTGGAGTCGGCTCCAGCTTTTCAGGTGTCGGCTCCGAATCATTTTTCCATAAATAGTAAAATCTGAGTTCGTCATGGAGTCTTCTCCGCAAAAGTAAGTGTCGGCTCATCGTCGTCAGGTGTCGGCTCCCAAAAACTGTAGGTGTCGGCTCCAGGATGCTCAGAAAATCAACGTTCTGTTCCTGCATCGGAGTCGGCTCCAGACACAGTAAGTGTCGACTCCGAAACCTTAGGTGTCGGCTCCGAAACTCTAGGTGTCGGCTCCAGGTTTTATCAAAAATCAGATTAAAATTGAATTGGCCATGGGGTCGGCTCCAGACTTTCTAGGTGTCGAATCCAAGCTCTGAAACTTTGAAATCTCTGATTTGTATTTGATTCAAAATTCATTTCTTAATTCCTTTAAATTGATCAAATAAATTTAAGTCCTGAAACACTTATAAAATCCATTAGTAATCAAATAAATATACTCAATTCCTTTATTAATCATCAAAATCAATGAATGGATCAACAATCTCCCCCTTTTTGATGATTATAAAAACATTGAGTATATGCATAGATTCTTAAATTAAAGAGAATATCAAGGAAGTGATCTTTACGAGTAAGCTCCCCTTGAATAAGGTAGCTTCTCTTATGAAGTTCAAATTCAAATTATTCTTCCTCTTACTTTACACATTTGATACTTAAGATTTCTTTGTGCATAGACAATTCAATTTGATTATCAATCCATATCAATAACTCAATATCATATTAATCAATTAACATTCTCAACTATAATTCTTTCCATATAATTTTCTCCCTCTTAATGCATATACAATCCTAATTCTCTCCCCCTTTTTTGTAATCAACAAAAGGTAAAGAATATTTTACTGCATCAAAGGATAATTGCATCAAAAAGATAATCAAAAGTCAAATATTACAAAAAAACTTTTCATTCATTAACATAAGCTTCACTACATCAACATATTGTCAAGTATTACATAATTCTCTCCCTCTTTACACTTCATTATTAACTTCATTACATCAAAATGTAAACAACATTTCAACAAGATTGAACATAAACTACATCAAAAGTTCTTTCTAACTATTCTTGTTAAATGGTCTACTATATTTTTCATTCCATCACATTGAAGTCTAACATAATCTTTTAGTCTCTCATCCACAAATGTGCAAGCTGTTGTGATTTTGTCTTGAAGTTCGGCGTTGCACTTTGAATAAGTTTCACCATCTCCACAAATCTCTTTAAGCTCTTTAAAGATGTTCTTCAAATCACCATTTAAAGATTCTGCGGAGGAGTTGAGAGTTGATTCAATCTTTGCAATCCGATCATCAAGGGAGTAAAGTGATTCTTTTAAATTCATAAATTTACTGTCAAACTCATCCTTCTGAGCTGCAAACAAACTTTTTAATTGCTCCATTTGAAGGTCTGAGAATCCAGTCAAAGAAGTGGATGGTTGATCATAAACTTGTGCAGGTGCAGGAGCAGGAACAGGAGCAGAAATGAGACTCCTAGGCTGTGGAGAAGGAACCCTAAATGATGGTCCAGCCTCGCAAGGCTCAGAAACTCTCGGCATAGGGGCTCTTTCATCTAGGTGTCCTTTCCTATCCCATTGACCATTCACCTTGACAAAACCCATCTGATGCAATGTAGCTAAGCTATAGTAATCTGTGTGCCTTAGGTTCTTGGAAAGTTCATTCTCTTGAATTATAACCCCTTGGCTCTTGAATACCATAGTTAGTACCATTCCATACGGTAGGGATGATCTCCTTTTCCCTTCAGCTTCTGCCATATAAAAAATCATCATTGCTGCCAGATTGATCGGCTGCCCAGTTAGAACACTGTCCATAACTACAATGTCTCGCTCCGAGACATACTCAAACCGACCAGTTTTTGGAAACAAGATCCTACTGCATATATTGTGTAATAATCTCAATTCTAGGGGTAGTTGATTGGCTCTAATTTCTTCAAACTCAGTTACATCCCTTCCTAACATCCTTGAAAGGGCTGCTGACCTATCACTATGCATGTCAGCTGCTAAACCAGTGATCGGGATGCTGAGGAGGTTTTCG
>UESW01001327.1:328628-504145 GCA_900491605.1 Calamus simplicifolius
AGGACATCTATCTAGATTTCATCATTTTCTTGAAAAATCTTGATATTTCAATAAGGAAATCTATCTAGATCTTGATTCATTGTTTCCCCAATTGCTAAGGAACATTAATCTATAATTTGATGATTAATTTGAATATTTTCAAATCCTTGAAACTTAATTTTTTATCTCTGGAACTGTTAGAGTCGACTCTGACAGTTTGTGGAGTCGACACCTGAGTTTTTGATGTTCTGTCTAAGCGATTAGAGCCGACTCTGGCTTTTGTGGAGCCGACTCTAATACGAGCGCTGACAGATTTTTTGGTTCGGAGCCGACACCCAGTTTTCGGGAGTCGACTCTAAGTCGAGCTAGGTCAAAATAAAAAGGCGGAGTCGACCCCCAATCATTCCATTCGTCTCCAAAACCTAACCAAAAAGCTCCAAAGCCTTTCCAACTTCCCCAATCTACTAAAAAACCCTTGATTAATCTTCCAATCTTCTCAATGGCACCTAAGAGGTGCGGATTCGTCGGTGGAGCATCCGTTCCAACGAAGAGACGCACTGTTCGGAGGCAACCCTCGCCTTCTTCCTCTTCGGCCACTCAAGAGGATTCACCTCCTTCACCATCTTCACCCAAGGTTGATCATTTAGCCGGTAAGACCATTACCACTGGGAGAAAGGTGAATTTTGATTTCTTTGAGTCGGAAGGTTTCTCTATTGGAAGAAATTTGAAGGAAATGGGATGGGAAAAAATCTGTTCACTTGATATACCCACATATCCAGCCTTAGTAAGAGAGTTTTACAACGGTTTAAGCAGAGGAGAAGGTGGATTAATAAGTATAGTAAGAGGAACAAGAGTGACAATAACCTCTGAGATTCTTGGAAACTTATTGGAAATGCCCACAATCGGATTAATGGAATATCAACATGAGGATAGAAGTGGAGCATTGACAAGAATGCTAGGGAGAGATGTGATTGAGTTTGAAGAAATCTTTGCAAATCAATTGAATCTAGAACTCAGATTACTACATAATATCTGTGGAAGAATCTTGTTTCCAAAAATTGGTAGATTCGAGTATGTCTCGGAACGAGACGTTCTGTTAATGGATTGTATAATTACTGGAAGGCCAGTCAATTTAGCTGGCATGATGATTGGATACATGGCAGAGGCAGCTACAAGAAGAGATCAACACTGCCATACGGTATGATTCTGACACTTATCTTTAGAAGCCAAGGTGTGCTCATTATGGAGAATGAACCTTTAAGAAAACTGAGACACACTGATTACTATAGCATATCTACTATTCATCGGATGGGCTTCAAGAAATTGAATGGTGTTTGGATAAAAGGAGGAAGAGAGGAAAGAGCAGAAAGAGATAGAGCAGAAGAAACCAGAGTAGAAGACATCCCAGGACCATCTACTGAGGGACCATCTGTCCCTGATCCATCTATTGCGGGACCTTCTTCAGCTGGACCTTCAGAGGCCGGACCTAGTACTATTCCCTCACCTCCACATCAGCCTATAATAATTCTGAGAGATTCTCTGATGAACAAATTGATCAGTTAAGAGGTTTACTTGCTGAGTATGATAGTCAGAGATCTCAAGAAATTTCACAATTAAAAGAAGACATTAATCAGTTGAAGGAAGAATTTAATTCGAGACTGGACATGATCTCCTTTACCTTAAGCAATTCAGTTGAATCCTTTGGGGCTGATCTTCATAAAATCTTCGAAAGGATGGAAGGTATTGCTGATGGGTCAGGATCTTATGTTCATGCAACGGGTCAATTGAAGAAGGACATTGACCTTGCAGTCTCTCAAATCGAAGCTTGCCTTGAAAACTTTAAGAAATCACAAAAGGATGATGTAATGGAAATCATAGGTCATTTGAAGAAAATTGTATTCAAACATATCTGACCTTGATTTTGATTTTGATAGTTTGTACTTGGAAGTTTTTGAATATCTAATGTATTTCATTTTGAAATGTATATGAATCAACTAATGTAATGGTTCTTGCTTATGAAATGCAATTTCACATTTTCAAATATTGATTGCTTGGATCCCTATGCTTTATTGAGTCTACAAATTTTTTTTAATAGCTTTCTTTATCTAATACTCTCCTTATTGCTGATAACAAAAAAGGGGGAGAGATGGTTGAGATGGTTGAATATGCAAAGAAAGAAAGACTTGAAAATTTCAATGAAAGATGGTTGTATGCAAAGAAAGATTGAATATGAATATTGAATATGAATAAGCGAAGACTTGAAAATTTTAATGAAGGGAGAGATGGTTGTATATGCATAAAGAAAGAAAGAAAGGGGGAGAAATAATTGCTTATGCAAAATGACTTGAAATGTTAATCAGTTAAAATTTGATGCTTATATATAGGGGAGCTATTCAATGCAGGGGGAGCTTAACAAAAAGCTCAATTGCTATTTTATGCACATTAAGATTAAATATTCATAATTGATGGATTATATTGAACTCATGCATAATTTTAAAAGCTTACTTTGAATATTGGCATCAAATCCTTCATTTAAAATGTTTAAGTTTCAAAATGACGATAATCTTTAGTTTGAATGAATTTTTGAATGCATATACTCAAAGTTTTTGTTATCATCAAAAAGGGGGAGATTGTTGACCCAATTGATGATTTTGATGATTAACAAAACTACTTGAGTATAACTATTGGAGGCTCTAATGATTTTGATTTAGTGTTTCAGATTATTAGACTGTTGAATGATCAAAATCAGGAGTTACATAGTGTTCTGGATCGAATCTAATGTCTAGGTAAGAATTGCAGACATTAGAGTCGACTCCGAGAATCACAGAGCCGACTCCGGAACTGGCACGGACGTTAGAGTCGACTCCGAGACTGTTAGAGTCGACTCTCACAGATGAAGCAAAAAGTCGATTTTTCTGGCCCCGACCTAGAGTCGACTCCGGGTAAGTTAGAGTCGACTCCAGAAAAGTTTCTTGTCGGCCCCAGAAAAGTCAAAGACGACTCCAAAAATATCGTTTTGAGATGCCTCGAGCTAGAGCCGACTCCAGAAAAGTTAGAGTCGACTCCAACCCACCTGGAACGAAAAATCAAGTTGCCAGATCAGCTCTAACGGTAATATTTCTATTTTACCTTATTTCTAACGGATATATTTTGATACAAGGTACACTCCAACGGATAGTTTTCTTCCAAAATGTGTGAAAGAAATCTATAAAAAGGGAAGACTATTGTTCAAAAATAAGAACGGAAAATAGAAGGAAAAAGAGAGAAAATCTAAGATAGACAAATCCCATTTCAAAAATCCGAGAGCTTGAATCTTAAGAGGAAAACCTTCTAGCTCAAATCCACTCCACTCCAAAAGGCTCAAGAGGAATCCAAAGCATTCAAATCAAAGTCTTGGTGGATTTCCCAACTTGGAGAAAGGAGATTCGTTTCTTGCTTTTCAACTCTTCTCAACTGCTTCAACTGTGAAGAATCGGAGCTGAGGCTTGATTCAATCCAGCAAGGAGAAGAAGAAAAGAAAAGAAGAAAAGATCAAAAGCCAACCAATCCACAAATTAGGCTTTTCTAAACCTTGTTATTCTTAATTTGTATATTTGCTCATTGAGAAGCTTTGTATTTCAAAAACAATACTTATTTTGTTTGTGCCTAGTTCAATCTGGGGGATTGAACTAGAGGAGGTAGTTTTACCTGGTTCAAGCTTGGTTAGTCTTGGGTTAGGGTTTTTGTGCTGGTGAGCCCTTGAAAATCAGCTGGGTTCGTTGTGCGCCCGGGAAAACAATAAGTTCAAGTTGTGAGCTTGTAAAACAACTCTGCTGTAATCTAGGGTGATTATAGTGTGGATCCAAGTGAATCTTGGGAGTGGACGTAGGTGTTGGATACACCGAACCACTATAAAATCTTTTGTATTTGCCGTGTTCTATTGTCTCTCTCTCTATCTCTATTTTATTCACTGCACTTTATAGTTACCTTGCATCTGCCTTCATTAATCTCAAGCAAACTATTTTAAAAAAAAGGCTAATTTTTTAAAGAACCCAATTCACCCCCCCCCCTCTTGGGTTGTCATCTGGGCCAACATGATATATAGTGATGCCTCATTGAAGGATTTGGGGTATTTTTAATGTAGAATGAGAAAGTGGTGGCTTATATATCTAGACAGTTGAGATCCCATAAAAAGAATTATCTCACCCATGATTTGAAGCTAGCTGCTATTATATTTGCATTGAAGGTTTGAAGGCACTACTTATATAGAAGAAGGTGCCGGATATTTACTGATCATAAGAGCTTGAAATATATTTTGACCCAAAGGAATTGAATTTAAGGCAGAGAATATGGATTGAATTGATTAAAGATTATGATTGCACTATTGAATATCACCCAGGGAAAGCTAATGTTGTGGCTGATGCCTTGAGTCGAAAATCTATGGCCACATTAGTTTCTATTAGAATAGTACATCTACCCTTGATGATTGAGTTAAGGAGGTTAGATGCAGAGCTAGTTGTAAAAGAATCAGGAGCCTTACTAGCTACTTTCAGAGTGAGACCCCAGATACTGGAGAAAATAAGAAAAGCTCAGCTACTAGATCCACAGTTGCTTAAAGCTAGAGATTTAATTCAGAGTGGGTCTCAGTCAGAGTTTTCTGCTAGAGGTGATGGGGTGTTATTATTTGAGGGTAGAGTTTGTGTACCAGCTGTGGAATCAATGAAAGATCATATTTTAAAGGAAGCACATAACTCTCCTTATTCAATGCATTCAGGTAGTACTAAGATGTATAGAACTATCAAACAGAATTACTTGTGGAATGGAATGAAAAAGGAGATAGCTGAGTATGTATCTAAGTGTTTGGTGTGTCAGCAGATTAAGGCTGAACATCGGTGTCCTGCTGGCAAGCTTCAGCCTCTATTTGTGCCAGAGTAGAAATGAGAGCATATAACTATGGATTTTGTTGTAGGACTCCCAAAGACAAGAAGGGGCAACGATGCTATATGGGTGATAGTTGATAGATTGACTAAGTCTGCTCATTTTCTGCCTATTAAGATTGCCTTTACCTTGGATAGATTAGCAGAATTATATGTGCATAAAATTATAAGTAGATATGGTGTGCCAGTATCAATTGTGTCAGATAGAGATCCAAGGTTTACATCTCAATTTTGAAAAGAATTACAGAAAGCTTTGGGGACTAAATTAAGGTTCAGTACAACATTTCATCCCCAAACTAATGGTTAGTCAGAGAGAACCATCCAAACACTGGAGGATATGCTGAGAACTTGTGTCATGAAATTTTTTGGTAGCTAGGATGATCATCTGCCTTTAGTAGAGTTTGCTTACAATAACAGCTACCATTCTAGCATTGATATGACACCATATGAGGCCTTGTATGGGAGAAAATATAGAACTCTAGTGTGTTGGGATGAGGAGAGAGAGAGAAAACTGTTAGGCCCCGAGTTAGTGCAGCTTACAGCAGATCAAGTTAAAATCATAAGAACTAAATTAAAGGCAGCCCAGGATAGACAGAAGAGCTATGCAGATAAAAAGCATAGAGAGGTAAAGTTTGAGGTTGGAGATAAAGTCTTTCTGAAGGTATCTCCTTGGCGAGGTATTATGAGATTTGAAAAGAAAGGCAAGTTGAGCCCAGGTATATTGGACCCTATGAAATTCTGGAAAGAGTTGGGACACTAGCTTATAGATTGGCTTTACCTTCAGAGTTATCTCAAATTCACAATATATTTCATGTATCAATGCTTAGGAGGTATGTGCTGGATTCTTCTTATATGGTTCAGTCTGCGACTATAGAGTTACATGAAGATTTATCATTTGCAACGGAACCAGTGAAGATCTTAAGCAGGAAGATTTAGCAGCCCCGTAATAAAAGAATTCCATTAGTTAAGGTGCAATGGTTAAATTATCAAAAAGAGGAGGCTACATGGGAGCGAGAGGATGAGATGAGATTGAAGTACCCCATCTATTTAAAAATATATCTAGCTAAATTTTGGGAATGGAATTTCTTAAGAGGGGAAGAATTGTAACATCTTGAAAACCTTATAATTTATTGATAATATTAATGGCATTTTTCATTTGAAATGAAAGTCAATGAAGTGTGGGTGTGTTGGCCATTTGATAAATGTAAAAAGAAGAAATTTGTAGAGTAAATGAGTATATTTTTGAGTGCTAATGAGTTTGATTTAAGAAATTAAAGATTTGAGTTTTTATAGGCTTAAATCACAAGAAAACTCAAGTTTCGTTTGAGTTTTGCCATTATATGATATTTTTAGTAATTAGAGTCGATTCTAATTGGTGTAAAGTCGACTCTGGCATGGTTTTAAACTTCCGGCACGCTTTAGAGTCGGCTCCTGCAGAAGAGGAAGTCGACTTTGTTAGAAAAATAAAAAGTTAGCATTTTTACCTCATATTAGAGTCGATTCTAATCTCTGCAGAAGTCGATTCTAATTTTTGCGGGAGCCGACTCTAAGACGGCAAATTTCTTGGGTTAAATCTTAAAAATTTTATATTTATTCCGTTTTAAGTCCGATTTGAGTGTTGTTTGAACCGTTGGATTTCTAAAATCAATCTCTTCCCGTTGGTAAGGTCTTTTATTAGAAATGTTATATAAAAGTATCAATTTAAATAAAAAATAATAATCTGAGCTATAAATAGATTAAAAAAATATGTTTAGGGGCAAAAATGAAAAAAAAGCTCCGATGTCAATTGCTAATTATGCTAAGGGCAATTTAAAAAAGAAAATTTAAGGGCAAAATATTATGGTTATGAGTGAGCCATGTATTTTTCAAAAAGCATACTTCAAGAGAGTTTGAGGATAAAATGAGAATTTGGTATGCCTTAGCCTCTAAGTTACCCATGACTTGGTCCCCAAGTCACTAGAGAAAAAGAAAAGTGTGGGTTTAGCTAGAGAAAAGAAAGGAAGGAAGAGGAAGAAGAAAAATGAGAAAGAAAGAGGAAGGAAAGGAAAGCTTGGGGTTTGTGTTTGGTTTCAGGTAAGCTATAAATTCCTTAGATCTTGCATGACTTTTAGATTTTCTTAGATTCTTATATTTTGAGGTAATAGTGAAAGTAATCTTGAGTAGAGAAAGGATGGAAGAAAATAATGAGATATCAAAAGTTAGATCATATATGCATGCATGGTTTCGTGGGAAAACCTTATGTGCATGTAATCCTAATAGCTATCGTATCTATATGTTGACGTAGGTCAAGAGGGTTATTCTAGGAAGCTGGAATACCAGAGTTGAATACCAGTTGAAGAGTAACCTGCTAAGGTGAGTGGGTTTCTTATCTAGCAATGAAAAGTCAATTTGAGCTAGTATAATGAGATTAGTACCTAGTGTGGTATGTTATGTTTAGTAGAGTATTATGTATGTTTTATATTTGAGAAATGAGAACCTAGTATATGATATTCTGATGCACGAGTTTTGAGCATGAGTCTTAAGTACAAAAAAATAAGCATGAGTTTCGATGAGAGGATTGTTGATGTATACATAGCATATTTGCATGATAAAGCTTTACAAATGACATATTTTGATGTATGTATCATACTAAGCATCAGGTAGCTATAAGATTGATCACTCTTTAGACTATGCTATAGCATGAGCATTACACACTACTATTGAGCCAGCACCTCCTTGCATTTCGATCGTACGATGAATCCCATAATTAGGGATGAATGCACGCTTGACCAGACTAGTGGGGCAGATTGTAAGCAGTCCATGGGGGCATGAATCATAACTCAGCGGAGCTGGTTACTATATATATAGCCCATGAGGGCAGAGAAAAAATCCAAGGTTCCAGGGTTAAGAAACAAAGCACTTTGCCGGATGAACCGCATGGATAAGGGGTGCTATTTGTGCAGAGATCTGTTGCTAGTCATGCACCCGATGGGAGTACACCTGCATGAGGGCGACTGTAGGATGGTATCTCAGACGCATTACACACACAGCCCAGTATCATGAGATTTAAAAGCATATATTATGATTTAAAAAGGGCCAGTGGGCCAAGTAATTATCTCAAGGAGAAAGTTTACATGAGATGCCAGTGGACAAGTAGATCCCAGTGAGAATCTGGGAATTTAATAAAGAAAGTCTAGGCTATAGGTAAAGAATGCATATCTTAATATTGTAATGCATGGATTTTTATCTTAATGAGTTATCTTTCAGTGGAAAGTTATTATAGAGTATTTCAGTACCGATATATTATTTGAAGAATAAGCTATATTTTACTTTTTGTGATATCATGTAGAAAATATACTTTGATTTATACAAGCTATATTGTATCAGCATACGGTTGAAAATGTGATGTTATGGTTCTCTATTTTTTCATGGTTAGATGGTTATCCAATCACTGAGACTTAGGTCTCATCCCTCTATGATTGATTTACTTTCAAATCAGTGAGTATTCCTGCCAGGATTAAAGGATAAGCGGGACCGGACCCTTAGCTGGTGAAGCTTGCATGGATGCAAGGGTGTATAGATGATAGCCTTATATTGAGATAGTGTGGGGTGATTTTGTATATTGCATATGTGTATGTGTTGCTGCTGAAATCTGTCCTCCGACCTGGGCGCGATTGGTCTCCTGATTGGGCTTCCTCCTGGACGGACTTGCAAAGAAGTCCTCACACGGGAGGCGTTGGGGGTGGCCCTCTGCGGAAGACCCTCCGACGCTTAAGTTAGTGGAGATCAGTGATCAACAGAAATGAGGAGAAGGCTCTCTATGAGGAGTCCCTCCAGGGATGGTCTCTCGGGAGCTCGAGCAGAGCGCTAATGGCGGAGAAAAGGAGGAGCGGTGAAAGAGAGAGAAAAAGCGATGCCGAAACTGTGCCTAGAGTCGCGTACCTGAGAAAATCTGAAAGTGTCCTATTATAGGCAATCACCTAAATCTTGAGCGCCTTCTGGAAGGTTCGAAGGTTGCTGGGATTCGAAGATGATTCGAATCAGGCTGTTGTGAGGCCGATAAGATCTGTATCTTGTCCGTTAGAGGATCGATGGTTGGGAGAGATTTTTGATGGCCCAAGATCCAATGACTGCGTAGGTCCTAAGCCGTTATTGTAGGTCTTAGGCCACGTTTCGATATGATTTTTCATTTGGAATTCTGTTACATTGAGTTTGGGCTCTCCTGCACCAGGTTTTGCAGGGGCGTGAGCCAAGCTATGGGTTGCTCAGGGAGGCCGAGCTACGGATTGCTCGGGGGAGGCCGAGCTATGGATTGCTCGGGGAAGCCGAGCTATAGGTTGCTCGGGGAGACCGAGCTATAGATTGCTCGGGGGACCTGACTATGGATAGCTCGATCCACCGAATTATAGATTGCTCGGGGAGGCTGGGCTATGGATTGCTCGGGGGAGCCGAGCTATGGGTAGCTCGATCCGCCGAATCATACGAGTTAGCTCGTTCTTTATGGGCACAATGTAGCAAGTGGGGGCCAGGGCTGATCTTAGCCCCTTCGTACGGTTATCAATGCAATGGCGATTTTACCCCTCAACACATGCCCCCCACTCCCTAGTTCGAAGCGTAGGTTCGGGCATAGGGAGTATAGACTTAGGTGGCGTGATTTTATAGTAGTGGTATTGGAACTGATGGTTTGGGCGATCAGGATACTTGCTTGAAGTGATATAAATACTGGTGGGGGTACGCCATCGTTAACCGCCTTTTTTAGTTAACCTCCCAAGATTTTTAACCACTGAGATGGCTTCCAGAGGCAGGGGGCGGTCTGCCGGAGCGTCTGGCGATGGCGGTAGAGGCCACGGGGAGTCCCATAGGGGCTGCGTCACGGTGACCATTGACGGGAAGCTTTTGGCATCGATACTTGTAGATCGCGAGCAGCTTCACAGGGCAGCCGAGCGATACTTGGACATCTCAACAAGGGAGATCGAGCTCCTCCGCCGACTCAACAACCGACTGGAGGGAGAGGTGGCGTCCCTTGAGCAGCAGGTCACCGAGTTAACTCCGCATTACGGGGGGAGCTCGGTGGTGTCCGACGACAATAATAGGCCCCTGTGAGGGTCAATATATCTTTCTTCTATTTTCTTTTGTAATCCTTTTTGTAATCATTTCTTTTGATCGCTGATCTCCATTGACTTGAGCGTCGGAGGGTCTTCCGTGGAGGGCCACCCCCAATGCCTTCCGCGTGAGGACTTCTTTGCAGGTCCACCCAGAAGGAAGCCCAGTCAGGAGACCGATCGTGCTCGGTCAGAGGACAAATTTTAGCAGCAACAGATTGGCGCTAGAGGAGAAGGCTCTCTCTAAGGAGTCCCTCCAGGGATGGCCTCTCGGGAGCTCGAGCAGAGCGCTAATGGCGGAGAAAGGAGGAGCAGTGAAAGAGAGAGAAAAAGCGATGCCGAAACTATGCCTAGAGTCGCGTACTTAAGAAAATCTGAAAGTGTCCTATTTATAGGCAATCACCTGAATCTTGAGCGCTTTCTGGAGGGCTCGAAGGTTGTTGGGATTCGAAGATGATTCGAATCAGGCTGTTGTGAGGCCGGTAAGATCCGTATCTTGTCCGTTAGAGGATCGGTGGTTGGGAGAGATTTTTGATGGCCCGAGATCCAATGACTGCATAGGTCCTAGGCCGTTATTGTAGGTATTAGGCCACGTTTCAATATGATTTTTCATTTGGAATTCTGTTACACTGAGTTTGAGCTCTCCCGCACCAGGTTTTGCAGGGGCGTGAGTTAAGCTATAAGTTTCTCGGGGAGACCGAGCTATGGATTGCTCGGGGGAGCCGAGCTATGGGTAGCTCGATCCGCCGAATTATAGATTGCTTAGGGAGGCCGGGCCATGGATTGCTCAGGGGAGCCGAGCTATGGGTAGCTCGATCCGTCGAATCATTCTGGTTAGCTCGTTCTTTGTAGGCACAATATAGCAAGTGAGGGCCAGGGCTGATCTTAGCCCCTTCGCACAGTTATCAATGCAATGGCGATTTTACCCCTCAACAGTATGTGTATAGTGAGATTTGGTGATGTATCTTAGACTCTTTTGAAATGAAGAAAAGACTTGTATTTTGGAAGGAATTATGAGTATAATGCTAGTATAAATGATTATACTATCGATTATGAATATGATCTTATTTTCTGCCTGAGGATGTCATGAAAAATATTATCTGAGCAGGTTAATGCTTAGTGTTGATTTGAGTGATGTACATATATAATTGAGCTAATAAAAAGTTTTTAATAGGATGTGTTCTCGAGTGTCTGCCACTTATGATAATTTGTTGGAATTCCCTATCTCTTTATAGAGTGCTATATAAAGACTAGTAAAACTCTATTCGATTACCACAGATGTGCATGTGTGCTGTTGGTGGCCCTAAAGAGAAGGGGAGCTGACACCTAAACCATAAGCCTTTAAATCCTAAAACCCTAAAACTCGAAACCCTAAAATTTAAACCCTAAACCTAAACCCTAAAACCCTAAACCCTAAAACCTTACAACCCTAAAACCTTAAACCCTAAACTCTAAGACCCTAAACCCTAAAACCCTAAACTAACAAGTTTAAACAATATTGGATGATGTCAAAAGTACTATAATTTATTATCAAAACAAAACACGAATTACTCTCAATTCTACTAAAATAAGTTCATGTCTCTATTAGCTCCTTGGCCCAGTAGCTACCCATATCCCCTGTTTAATTCTTGGCCTCTAAAAAAAAAAAATCATGAGTTAAAGCCCAGTGAGTAAACCCTAATTATAATAAGTGGATTAAGTAAGCATAAAAATGCATGCATGGTATGTTAAAATAACATTTCCATGAATAGCTTTAGTTGCAAATAATGCTTGTCATTTGAAGTTGGGTTTTTTAAATAATAAAACTTGATTTATGTTCCAAATTCATGATATGGCTCTACAATCAATAAACTATAGCCACATACAAACATAGCAAGGCTATAAAGCAAAAATTGTATGTAATCCCTGCAGCACAAGTAAAGAGCACGAATTACATATATCCCCTATGGAGAGGGTCTTAGTATCACTGGCCTTCATATGGGCTCCAAAAGGCAAGAACAATATAACACATAATGTAGTTTGACTGAGAGTTTAATATATCTTTCACATATCTTAATTTGTTCACAACTAGTAGGTTAGAATTTACATAAGTTCCCATCATTTTCATATTGTTTTGTGCTTAAGTATTGCGTGCTAATAATTTAAAAATAAATTGTAATATAATTCATCAAAATAAGCAAGGCACATGATCTCGTAAACTTGCATGATTCAATAATAAAAAAATTATGCTAGAAAAGTAATAAAGACTAATAATTCAGCATTTATGTTATGAAATTCTAACACATATCTCAAGTAATTATATTTGAACATTAAATACTTAGCATAAATAAATTTTCAATAATTGTATAAAATATAGAATTTTTGATAGAATCAAGCATATAAATTTCAACATATAATAAAATGTAATAAACTTAACTAATCTAGAATTTTCATGAAATTTACATCTTAATAATTATCATTGTTATTTTGTTCTTTTAAAAAATCTCTAATCATGATTAAGATTACTCGTTTTGATGCTCTAATTAGCCTACTCAATATGTTTTTGTAGTCCACCTACAATAATCAACCAAACATACTACAAATATCAGGTCGCATCCAATATAAAAAAAGGGTTTAAGGCAAATAACCCCAACTCAAATCAAGACATAAACACACTACATAACACCTGAAATCGAATCTAATTTATTCAAAATTTAGGTAATCCGAAGAGAGAAAAACTCAGGATTAGATTTAATATAAGAAACCAAAAAATAGAATATACAAGTCATTAAGAGGCCACGAGCCTCTTATCTATGGTTAAAGTAATATGGCAAATAAGGCTTTTTTTACCCTCAAAATGAGTCCAAATATAGCCTATTTATAAGAGATTTCTAACAGTCATTGGTAGTTTCTATCAATTGAGATTGAGCCTTAGTTGCTAGCCATGATTGGCCCACAACGACATATGGCCACTAATTTGGTCCTAAATCTATGCTCAAATAGAGCTTAAAACATGGCTTTTACATCCACAAAAATAGAATATAGGGGTTTAAGGTTTCATCAGAGGCTACCATAATCTAGTGACTTTCAACCTTCGATTGTCAATGGGCTTCTAATCTAGGGGTTTCTGCTCAACTACACAGTCATTGGTAGTTACTCATCAGGCGGAGCAACCAAAGTAGGTATAAAGAACCTTAAGTCCTAGTGGCCATTAGTGGCTTGTTGGTAAAATCAATGTAGCATGAGAATAGTAAAAAGAGAGACAAGAAAGAAGAGCACTTACCAAAGTTAGATTGGGTCACCGAATTTGAGGAATAGAGTGGTGGAGCATGGCTAATAATGACTCTTATTCTTCCTTAAAAAAAAAGAGCACAACCAAAACTCATTAAAGATCTTAATCCTACCAATTCTAACATCTATAAGAGAAATCAATCTCATAAGAGAATCTTGATTTTGAAAGTCTAAGAAATAGAGGCTTATTGGATGGCATTTTTGGTTAGTAGATATGAGGAAGAAAATGACTTTTTCTATTTGACTACACTCTCTTCTCTATCTAATCTCATAGATCTGGCCTCTTCTTCGATCAATGGTTGAGGGAGGATGCAAGCTTGGGGCTAAAGCAAAGTGAGAGAAGGCTTAGGGTGTGTTTGATATGGTGGATAAGGGGAGATATCCCCTGGATATCTTTCTTTATCCCCAAATGCTATAGCTACAGGGGATAGTGCTGAAAAAGTTTAACAAGAGGGGATAACCCATGTTTAACCATGGGTTATCCTCTGGACTTATTCCCTAGGAAACCCAGGAATAACTAAAGTTATCCCTTGATGGCAGAGTGGTAATTTTAAAAAGGTGCTTATCCCCTCAGCTATCCCCTGGATAAATGCTATCCTGTACATTTATCCAGGGATAACCAAAAAGCTATCAAACACTACCTTAGAGATAAGCCTTGTCTCTCCCCTTTAGTTAAAGAAATCTAAGAGAAGGTCCTCTCCTCTCGGTTATGACTCCCTTCATCTTATCATTATTATTATTATATGATCTTAGCTAAGGTTTTAAGTTAGCTAGGTATTACATTCCACCTTCATGATTGCAATCATTGAGAACAAAGGATGAATAACTGAAGATTTATTATATTTTTTATATTGGAGGAATGATGATTGATCACTTATCACTCAAACAGTTGTTGCATGTGGTAAATTTCTTTTGTTGGAATTAGTTATTGGATAATAAGAAGTTATTATTGATAAATATCAAAGAAGTTATCAAAATAAGAAACTATCAAGAGAAGATGGTTATAGCTGAAAAATTACCAATCTTCATTAAAAGAGGAAAAAAAACCTTTATTCAATCTCTTTTATAACCTTTTACAAAATGTGAAAGATCTATCATAGTAGCTGCAATGATTGAAAGCATTATCGATAGGGTCATGATCTTAAAATATCTAAATCTTTCAATGATAATTAACAGAATAATAGTATCTGCAAATATTTAAAGCATTGCATGGTTATAAGTTATAGAGGAGTAATCATCACTCAAAAATAATTCCTCATAAGAGAATTCATTGATTGATCATTCAAAAAATTGACAAAAATATATTGGTGGAAAGACTAACCCTAGCTTCGCATACCTTATTCACCTGAAGAATATTTACTTCCACCACCATGCTAAAAGAATGTAGACTAAGATATATTGGCATTTTCATGAAAATATGGTTTTTATTTTGGTGTTCTTTAATGATTAAATTAAGTGGTCAAGTTAAGCCTACAAGAAAAGAAATTCACACCATAATGATCTAGGATTCTGGATATATTTAGGTATGAATCAAACATCTTTTCTATTCTCCTTTTTTGCTTGATATTCATTTATTTGGATGAAAAAACCTAAAGTGATTGATATAAAGGAGTCATGGAAATACCTTCTTGACCCAATTTTACTAAGTCCAATCATAAGAAATTTAGACTCTTTAAAGACTATAGCATGAAGGGTGGAACTATAAACAAGATCAACAACTTATTCCATTACATCCTCCATCATGTACTTTCCTTGCTGCACCTTTAAGATATCATGTAGATGAGTGCCCTTACTGAATGGTGGCCATAACTTTGGATCATCCTTCATGACTTAAATAACAATAACGTACTTTTAGAATATTGACTTCTCAAAACCAACTCCACCAAAGCCAGTCCCAAGCCCGAATAAAAGAGAAAAGTTGCGTTAGGTAGCTGACAACCAGCGTAAAACTTCCTCAGAACCCTTAAAACATGAATATAATAAATCAAATTATGCGAAGGGTTAGGATGTCCTCATTAAGAGACGTGTTGCATCTGCCTCCAGATATTTAAAAAATGGGCAAGGGGCGCCACACCGAAGCTCAAGTGCAATGATAAGTGAGCAAAGGTTCCTGCACTACAAACAAGAACAGATAAAAAAGTTAGGTCATGATAGTCAGCTTAGAGTAGCAACATGGAACATAAGAATACTAACGGGTAAAACTATAGAGATAGTGAACACTATGATTAGAAGAAAAATAAATATAATATGCTTATAAGAGACTAAATGGGTAGAAAAAAGACCTAGAGATATAAAGAATACTGGATATAAATTATATTACACTAAAAATATAAAAATAAAAATAAAGTAGAAATACTTGTAGATAAAAATTTTAAGGAATATGTTATTAAGGTAACTAGGAAAGAAGATCAGATTATATCACTACAACTTATAACTGAAAATAATATAATTAACATAATTAGTGCATATGCACCATAAGTAGGATTAGACCAACAAATTAAGATAATTTTAAAAAGACATAGATGAAGTAATGCAAGAAATACCATAAGAAAAAAAGATATTTGGAAGAAGATTTAAATGGATATGTAGGTAAATAAAGGGATGGATATGAAATGGTACATAAGGATATGGATTTGGAGATAGGAATGAAGACGACGTGAGCTTATTAGATTTTGCAGTGGCGTATGATCTAACAATAGCAAACACTTGTTTAAAAAGAGAGATGAACATTTAATAGCATTTAAAAGCAAATTTAATAAAAGTTAAAGAAACTTTTTCTTAACTGGAAAGATAGATAAAATAACATGCAAAAACTATAAGTTATTCTAGAAGAAAGTTTAACTTTACAATATAGGATAATGGTAGCGAACATATGGATAAAAACAAAATCTAGAGTAATGACTATAAGTATATCTATTAATTCAAAAATTAAATGGTAGAATTTGAAAGAAAAAAACTAAAATTATTTAAAGAAAAGTTAGTAAGAGTAATGACTGTGAATATAGATAGTGATCTCAACTTAATATGAAAAAAAGTAACTAAATGCATAAAAAATATAGCAAAAAAGTTTTAAGAGAATCAAAAGGAGTAGAACTAGTAGAAAAGAAAACTTGATAATGGAACGAAAAAATTCAAGCTGCCATCAAGCTTAAAAGGACAAACTATAAAAATTTAGCAAGAGGCTGGGAATGAAGAAAGTCTTAAAAAGTATAGAAATGCAAAGAAAGAAGCAAAAAAATGGTAAGTAATGCCAAACTTAAAGTCTATGATGATTTATATAATAGAATAGATACGAATAAGGTGAAAAGACTATATATAAATTAACAAAACTAAGAGAAAAAAAATAAAAGATCTTAACTATATTAAATGTATTAAGGATGAAGATGAAAAAGTCTTAGTGAAAGAAGAAGAGATAAAAGAATAATAAAAAAGTTATTTAAAAATTATTAAATAAAAATAATTTGATAAATTTAAGGGTAGAAGGATGTGATAATCTAGGAGTAACAAATAAGCATAAATTTTTTTTTATAGATTTAGCATGCTTGAGGTTAAAAAGGCTTTAAGTAAAATAAAAAATGCAAAGGCATTAGGACCAAATGCGATCCCTATTGAGATTTGAAATGCTTAGGAGAAATTGGAATCATGCTGTTAACCAATTTATTTAATAGGATTGTAGCAACTAAAAGAATATTGGATGATTGAAGAAAAAAAATATTAATATCCGTATATAAAAATAAAAAAGATATTTAAAATTGTACAAATTATAGAGGGATTAACTAATGAGTCATAATAAAATTATGGAAGAATAATAGAAAATTGATTAAAAGCTAAAACTTTGGTGTCAAATAATCAATTTAGATTTATGCCTGAGAGATCGACTATGAAAGTTATTTATTTATTAAGAAGATTGATGGAGAGATATAGAAAAAAAAGACCTTCATATGGTCTTTATTGATTTAGAGAAAGCATATGATAAAGAATCTAAAAAAATAATATGATGGATTTTAGAAAAAAAAAAGAGTACCAAAAGGCATACAGAATTAATAAAAGATATGTATGATAGAGCAATAACTATTATTAAAATAATAATAGAAGAAACTAGTAAGTTTTTAATTACTGAGGTTTACATCAAGGATCTGTCTTAACTCTGTATCTTTTTGTATTAGTTATGGATGAATTAACTAAACATATTCAAAATAATATCTCATGGTGTATGTTATTTACAAATGATATAGTGTTGATTAATGAAACTAAATCTGAAGCAATGCTAAGCTAGAAATATGGAGAAAGGCTTTAGAATCTAAAAGTTTTAAGATTAGTATAACTAAAACTTAATATATAAAATATAATTTTAGTGGGAGTAGAAATATAAATGAAGAAAAAAAAAAAAATTACAAGCCAAGAAAAATCAATGAGTAAAAAATTTAGGTATTTGGGATCAATTATCTAGCAAGAAGGTAAAATAGATGAAGATGTGAATCATAAAGTTAAAGTATGATGGATTAAGTGAAGGAATGCTTCGGAAGTATTGTATGATCAGGGCATCATATTAAAATTTAAAAAAATTATAAAACTGTTATTAGGCCAGCTATGCTATATGGAGCAGAGTGTTGGGCAATATTGAAATAACATATGAATAAATTAAGTGTACAAAAATGAGTATGTTAAGATGGATATGTAATAAAACTTTAAAAGATAGAATTAGAAATAAGCATATAAGAGAAATAATAGGAGTAGCCCCAATTGAAGATAAAATGAGAGAAAATTGATTACGGTGGTTTGGACATATACAACGTAGACCTTTAGATGCTCCAGTTAGAAAGAGTGATCTTTTAACAATTCATAGTAAAGATAAAGATAGAGGTAAACCTAAACTAACATGGATAAAAATAATTAAAACTATAAATCATTATAATTTAAATATCGACTTGGTCTTGAATAGAGCAGAGTGGAGGAAGCAGATTCATGTAGCTGACCCCATGTAGTTGGGAAAAGGCTCAGATGGTTGAGTGAGTTGGATAAAGATGGTTCTTGGTGTTTCTTGTTATCGACTATAGAGTATAGACAAATATTAGAAAAAGAAAAACTTCATTTCCATAATTCCTAGTGCAGATCATCACTCAGTGAGTGAAAATGAATTTTTTTTATTAGGAAAATCAAGTGTTGAAAGCAAAAATGTCAAATACTATTGTGTACTACCCTATACTTTGTAGTGTGCATGACATACTATGCTGATACCGAAGTGATACTTGGTTACCAACATGATATCGATACACCTTGGTTAAAATAATTAAACAAGTGTTGATTGTACAGTCATTCTGTATCAGCCTGTTTTTGTAAAGTTCATATTATTTTTTTAAGTGAATCAATATATGTATATACATATACAACGAAGACTTTAGATGCTCTAGTTAGAAAGAGTGATATTTTAACAATCCACGATAAGAATAGAGATAGAGGTAAACCTAAACTATCATGGATAGAAATAATTAAAAAAGATATAACTATTTGTAATTTGAATATTGACTTAATCCTAAATAGAGCAGAGTGGAGGAAGCAGATTCATGTAGCCGATCCCATATAGTTGGGAAAAGGCTTAGATGAGTTGAGTTTTAGTAACTTCTCAAAACCCACTAAAAGGAACTTGATAGGTTTTTATCATATTCTCTACATTTATGACAAGCTTAGCATGTAGAGTTTATGCCTCTTATTTGCTACCGAATTCTATACAAGCTTTGTACTAAAAAAAAAAGCAAAATTTGCACTAATTTTTTAGGCCAACTTGGTTCCTGAGGTGAAATTGAAGTATTCTATCTCTTTATCATGATACAAAATTTTGAACTTATTGTAGGAAAAGCTCTTTATCCATGACTTTCTTAAACTCTTGCACTTAAGACAAGGTTCTTTAATCTATTTGTTGAGTTCTAGTTTCCTAGAGACTAAAGTCATATTTTGTTGAGAGTATTTCATGCGCTTTTGAGAGTTAAGTATTTCATGCACCCTGCCCTAATCAAGAAGTTATCTCTCACTACATATGAATTGCATAGCAGATATGCCATTAATTACATGGTGGTGAATTTTACCGTATCAACATTGATTTTATCAGGAATTAAAGTGATTGCATGAATTGATTGACATAATTGCATTTGAAATTTTATCACATCAAGCTTCTAGTCAAATCACATGGTTGAATTGGTTGATCAAAGCCATTGAATAACTATTTTGTAGCTTGATTAGTGTGCACATGGTTTATAATCTTTTAATTTCTTTTTGATAACATTTCAAATATTGAATTATATTTAAGATAAGACATCAATTTTCATTCAAGTTGTCATATATTTATCTTTTTTCATTTCCGATATAGAAACTAACCATATACTTCATTCATAAAGCGATCACATATGGATATTTTTCGTTCTTAATTTAATACAAATTAAATATAATATATGAAATTTCAAATCATATTGAGGAGATGAGATTGAATCTTAATTGGAGGAGAGGAAAAAGAGGGGAATTGGTTTGCATGAAATTTCTCTTTCATGTCAACTATATAATTTTAGTATTATATTCTAGTTTGGATGCGAATATCATCGAACTTAACTCAAACCCAAATAAATGATACATCTGTTGGGGTTTAGTTATTGATGAACAATAATAGAATTAACCTCGCTGAAAAATACCCTGGGCTTTTATCTTTTATTGCCAACGATCAAATTGGCATAGTGATAAATTGTCTTATCCTTAACCCCCAAATCGTCGGATCGAATCCTTGCTACCCCTTTATTTTAGAATTTTATTTTAATCCTATTTCTTTGTACCGCTAGAACGCTCCCCCTCCTCTTTTCATGAGAAAAATCTCATGCCTCCTTTTGAGTCTTTCCACTTAATTACCACCGGACGCTTGACTTCTTGGCACCTGCATGTACTTCCTCTTTCTTCTTCTTCCGTGAAGAGGGTCTTTCCACTTAATCACCATCGGATCCCACGTCCGGCCACGAAATCTAGGAAAAACTCTACGCACGTCCATGAAGCACCAAGAGGTCCACGCATGAAGCCATTTCTCCCATGGTAATCGTTGATTAAGGAAGAGGGATAGGAGAAGATGATAATAAGGAAAACCTTTTTTTTAAAAGAAAAAAAATGTTCTATTCCATCCAAATCCTAGAACTAGGGTTTAAATATATCCACTAAATGGGTTAGATTCAGACTCAACAGAAACTCCCATGAACTAACCCAATAAAATTAAACTAATCCTTAAGCTCATATACATCGGTGACTTGATTTAATCTCAATCCTTGGACCTATACCCAGCTCAATATAAGTTAGTTCAATCTGGACCTTAATAACACTATACCAGACCCAACAATATCCATCTCTAAGGCTATAAGAAGAACGAAAACAAGGACTTAATTGTTAAAGAAATTCATACCCACAAGCCATAGGAAGCATCAAATTATGGATTTCATTAATAATTGTTTGAAAGTATAGATATAGACATTTTGTAATAGTTTTGGCTGAATTCACTACTTGCATGTAAAAAAAGAATTATCAAAATAACTACTTTAATATTTTTTATAAACTCAAGTTCTATGCTCTAATTTTAAATAGTTGTGTATTATATAATTTAGCAGGGAAGAAATTATAAAATTAATCATTATCTTAGAATTCCTTGAGTATTTATAATAACTTTTAGTTAGTATATTATTTTAATTCATTTATTAAGCAATAGTAGATGGTTAACCATTCATTGAACTCAATTTTTATCGGTTAATTTGCTTTTCAAACTTTGCATTGTATCAACTATACTAATAATTAAAATATGATACATGTCCATCGGCTGTATTTTTTTTTATTTTTCAATAATGTGTGTGTCATGGATGCACTATTTTATTTATATATATATATATATATATATATATATATATATATATATATATATATATATATATATATTATTGTGACACCACTTGGCTTTGATCCCGACCTAACCAATTGCCACCCATCGACACCTAGACCTCATGTGGGCCAGAGAAAGTGACTCGAAGCCGTCCATGTCGGATCAGACGGCAAGCAGTCACAAGATGTCCTCAAAAACCCTAGCTGTCACATTTTTCCCGCACCGCAAGAGCCGCGAAGCTCGCGAGCCCGGCCGCTTCAGGAGGAGGAGAAGGCCGTCGCGAGTAGGAGGAGGAGAAAATGGTTCGATCTATCTTCTTATCCCAATCCAATCAATCATAGTCGCAGTAGTCATTTATTGTCGTGATAATTTCGCCGTTCTTTCTCTCGGCTCTTGATTCACTAGGCTTTTCCACTTGATGTCTGAATTTTCTTTCCAATTAGTATATTTTTCATGAGTTTTTTTGCTTATCGAAATCTGGATGCGAGACGTTCATCATCTATCTATGGAATGAAATGGAACGAATGTTAGGTTGAAATTCTTAACATGGGATTGAGACATTATCTAATCGGGGAGGAAAAGCTTTATGATGTTATGTGAGAATTGAAAGCATTTGGCGCTGCATGCCTTTCAAAATGAAAATGATAAAAAATTATATGTCAATTTAATTATGGTTTGAAAACATCCAAATTAATTGAATATTGATTTGTATGTTTTTTAAAATATTTGGATCGATGCCAATGATGTAGAATTGGTAGAAATATAGTTTGGACTATATTTTTGGTCACTGGATGTATTTCTTGTGTTCTTTTTTCGAAAGTTTCATGTCATGCCTGGAAGTGTCAAAATCGGAAATTTTTATTTTTCAGGTATTTTTATATCTTAAATCATTATTAATGGTATTTATTTTCATTTTGAGAAGTCTTTCATAGTAAGCATTTGAAGCCCATCATTCCTATGCTTATCTTCAATATTAATATATTGTCACACTAAAGATGATTCAAACAGTGAAAAAAAATAAAAAGATATGTGTGTGCCCGCGTGCGCTTTATTCTATTTGTATTCTACCTCATGCTCCTTTTTCAGCTTGGTTTCACTTGAGTTATATGGGTCTTTTTTTGGGAAGGATATAACTTAATACTATTAGTATTATTGCCTGCATTCGTATAAATAGGCTATCCAAATTATGGCTAGGGCAACACAACATTGTCAATAATGAACTAAAATTTTAAATGATGTATGAAATCTGATCAAAATCAAAGCCTGAAAAATGTTATTATATGGAATTAAGAAACCAAAGAAATATCTGAAACCAAAACCATCCTAAATTGGTGCAGCTTAAAATAAAGTAATAAAATCACATAATTTTGGGTTGCAAAACCTCTTCTGCATAATCAGTAGAAGAAACTAAAACAATGCAAGTATGGAACGTGAACACTTCCCACAGGCCACAACTATGAGCAATTGTCTTGAGTCATGACCTCAAAGTCCAACAATGCATTTTAGGAGAGTATCATAGTCATGTATGCGCAAGAGAATTCACCTTTTTTTTTTCTGTAAAGATAGAACAAGATGTACACAACCACAACACTTGCCAATTATTGAAGGCACACAAAATCAACTTTCGGAGAAAAGTTCACAATCAGTAGCAGAATCCAAGAAGACCTGATCAACTTAAAAGATTCAATCTGCTAAAAGCCTCTTGCAGAGAAGGAGATGATGCACCCTATAGCTTTACATGCGCCTCTTCGAACCTAAAAAAAAAAAAAACTTAAGCAAAACACTTTCTATTACAAGCAAACCTATACAAATCATGAAATGGATTGGGATAGACATGAATACAGAAGTCATGATTGCACTTGCAGGCCTTACCTTAGTTGTACTCATTCTTCCACATGCCCTGTTTGAGCCTCTGGCTGGCACCTAAGACTCACATGATCCATGATGAAAATCACTTTTTTAAGCTACTTCCCTTCTTGCTTATTAAACATGCACGACAATTTGCCTCTATTAGCTGAACCAAACTTCAGCATTTCTTTACACAGTTCTATGAGTAGTTTCACCTAAACTACAATACATTGGCAGGAGGCTTAGGTTTAAGTGTAACTGGAAGAAATCTAAGAATCATCACAAATACCTACATGGCTTTTATTTAAAAAATGTGGGTGGCTTTGATTGTTAACCAGACTTGGTCTTAGTTATGTCTCCAAAAGATTAGCTGATAAAATGTTAAGTTATTCCCTTTTACTAGTCTGGGTGCATGATCCATGAACTTGCGTACTTCTTCCTTCAAACAGTTGTATTGTGCCAATGCTGTGAATGAAATCATCATATGTTAGAATGCTAGCATATATTCTCCATTCACTTTTTTGGAGTTCTCAGCTTTCATAACTGATTTTAACTAATATTGAGGAGTTAGATGTGTGAGCTTTCATGTTGTTATCTACCAGAGCCTTACTCTACCTTCCATATGTACTTTATCCTTCACTATTTTTGTTTATATTTGGTGATACCTATATAGTGAATGGGATCATTATATGTCTACATTTGCTATTTTCTTAACTAAAAACTTTACAGGCTAAGACTTGTGTTATAGTTGAAATAGAAGTTTGGATATTCTATTTTGCAAATTATCATTGTATAATAATAAATGCATTTTGATTAGAATGTAACTGAGGAATATTTAACACTCTTATGTAGTTATGAATATAAATCACTAAGGTATTGAATAGATCTGTCAATCATTTGAGTTATTGCTGGCTTCTTAAATGCCTTATGAACTACTCAAGAATGCAATGATCACAATAGAGGACCTATTAATATTTATAAATGCAAAAGATGAAAATATGCCATACAGTCTGGTTTTACTTCATTAACCTCTTATTTGTTTGTAATTCTTCTTTATTTTCTTGCACTTGGCTGTGATATTACCTTTTATTTGAGGGTTTAAAAGTAAAATGTATAGGTAGTTATTACTATCTAGCTGAATAGCAGATTTGATATTCTATAAATTATCTGTAATGAAGATTTTCTTGAAGCTCCCAGTCATTACTATTGCCTAACCTGTTATCATTCTGTTATCATTGAGCTTCTTGGGCAATTTATACTGACAAATAAGCATTATTTAGTTGTTACTCTGTTTTGCTGCTGTCTAATTTATACTTCTTTCATGTGCATTTAAGGCTAGGGGATTGAAAAAGCATTTGAAGAGGCTCAATGCCCCAAAGCATTGGATGCTGGACAAGCTTGGTGGTGCCTTTGTAAGTGCAGAAAAAATTCATGCTGTCTTCTTTTTTTCAAAAAAAAATTAAAAGGGCATATTCGTTTGCAAGGAAATCCATTGGAAAGGAAAAATTAAAAGTAGTACTTTTCTATGGGAATGGAAAAGTTTTATAGAAATTAGTTATAAACTTTCCAAAATTGCTAATTTTCCAATAACATAAGCAAACCAAAAACTAGAATTTCCAAAGGAAACCGTTTTTTTCAGGCAGTTTTCTTTGCAGCCAAACATCTTCTTAATGAAAAAGAAAATTACAAGTGTGTTCTCTACACACACACACAGGCACACACATATACTCGCGCGTGCAGAGAGAGAGAGAGAGAGAGAGATAATATACTCAATAAGGTTAGCCCTCAGTCCTGACTCAACTACTGGAATATCGAAATAATAATATGTTTTGACATAAGCAGTTAAGAGATAAATCACATCCTGTTAACCGGTGCCCTATGCCTAGGCCCTTGGTTGTCCATTGAAGACCAACCTTATCAAAGCTCTTATATGGGCACTTACATCTTATCTCCTCTCTCTATACACACACACACGCACACATATGTATATGTATCTATATGCATATATATGCATGTGAATATATGATTCTTTGATATTTATATATGAATTGATTATCTTTTAGGCGCCCAAACCATCTTCTGGCCCACACAAGGCTCGTGAGTGTCTACCGTTGATCCTTATCCTCAGAAATAGATTGAAATATGCTCTTACTTATCGTGAAGTCATTGCAATTCTGATGCAACGACATGTAGCGGTTGATGGAAAGGTCAGGACTGACAAGACTTATCCAGCTGGTTTCATGGGTATGTTTATTGTTCAGCTTTATTTCACATACATGTTCATGGAGACTATTGACAAATATTTTAACTTTTGTTATCTCTATGGCATTCTATTCTGTAACGAGCAGATGTTATATCAATACCAAAGACAAATGAGAACTTCCGGCTCTTGTATGACACCAAGGGGCGCTTCCGTCTCCACTCAATTAGAGATGAGGAGGCTAAGGTCTGTATGTGATATCTTATTATTGTGCTCTAATTCATCCTCATAATGCTAGGACATTCATGAATTCTTATTTGTGAAAAAAAGATAACCTTTTCCCCTTTCTCATAGGTTGTAACGTTAGAGTCAACAAGTGTATGCTTGCTTCCCAAATAATATATTCTTTGAAAATGAAAATTGTCTGATGACAAGTACTTCCTAGCATTAATCATCCCATCAACTATACTCATTTGTGTTCTTAGTTGACATTGAAATGGTCTAGCGTGCTCAATGTTTAACCACTTAAAGATTCTCTTTCACAGAAATGTATAAAACTATCTAAAACTAATGTATAAGGTATAATATGTTATATCATGTATTTGATCTTGCTGAAACAACTGAAGGATGAATAATTATAGAGATTCATATGGAGGTATGTATCTGTTCAAATAAATTTAACTCAGAATACATTACCTTGCAATACTTTTCACTGAGGGCTTTATTTGGCATTGTCTTAGAAAACGTTCTCTCTTCCTATGCAGTTCAAGCTGTGCAAGGTCCGGTCTGTTCAGTTTGGACAGAAAGGCATTCCATACCTTAATACTTATGATGGTCGTACAATTCGTTATCCAGATCCTCTAATTAAAGCAAATGACACTATTAAGCTTGATTTGGAGACTAACAAGATTGTAGATTTCATCAAGTTTGATGTTGGGAATGTAGTCATGGTCACTGGTGGAAGGAACACGGGACGTGTTGGTGTTATCAAGAACAGGGAGAAGCACAAGGGTAGTTTTGAGACTATCCACCTCCACGATGCAACTGGTCATGAGTTTGCAACCCGCCTTGGCAATGTCTTCACCATTGGCAAGGGGACGAAGCCATGGGTTTCTCTTCCTAAAGGCAAGGGTATAAAGCTTAGCATCATTGAGGAAGCTAGGAAGCGACTTGCTGCCTCTGGTGCAGCTGCCACTGTCTGATCATATTGTTTTCTTCACACTTTGTCAGGTGGAGTTGGAAGTTCTTTGTGGACATGTAGTTGGGGATGTTACCAATCCTTTTGCTTGATTTTGATGATATCAACTCTTTTTTAGTTTAGTTTGCTTTAGAATAGTAGGTATTTTAGTTCTCCTAAAGTTCATCGACAGCTAGATGTTTGTTTTGGTTTTACATAAATGACATTTGATTGCATCTGCAACATCTTATGTTATTTTTATGTTTATCTTATATTTCTGCAGTTCTATGTTGATTAAATCAGTTAAATTTGGTAAAATGTGCTGTTGTAGTTTCCTGATGTAATTGCATTTTTGCCTATTATTTCTAGCTTTTTGTATCTTTTCATTTTTGTTGACAAACATGTAGGCTTGTAATATGTGATTGTCCTTCAACTTGGAGCTGCTTTCCAAAACTTGAGTCAGCTGTGGCTACTCTTGTTATTACAAGTTACATGTATGGCAGTTACCATGTTCTTCTAATGTCTTTATGAAATTATACTTTATTTGTTGCATACATCCTTAGCTTTGTAAAAATTCTGAAAGAAAATTTGAATCATCTCTAGGAACTCTATTGATTATCTAATGTTCACTCAAGTATTAAAGCATTTAGATATGGCTTAGTATGTGTGAGGATTTCGGTAATGATTTGCGATAGAAATTGGATGCTAGGCTTAACTCGTTCTCCACAAAACAGGGTGTCTTATTGTGGAGTCAATCATATACTCTGTTAGTTACCATACTGAAAAAAAAGGAAGAATGTTATGATTTGTCCTAACTTTTAAATGAGCTTAGCATGTGGATAAGATGAAAGGTTTTTTTTAAAATCTCTATAAATATCTGAAATTACATGTATATTTTCTTAAGTTATATATATATATATATATCTAAAATCATATATACTCTTAATTTTACTATTTGCTAGTGCACACTTTTCTTTTCTGAGTGTAGATTCTCACAAAAATACCATTTGCATGTATATGCTTTGAAAATTATCTCTTCTCATGCCTATCCTTATTAGGGTATAGAGCAATAATTTTGGATATTTACAATGTCATATAAATAAAAGAAATAATTTATCAAACTATCCACACAAATAATAAATTTATGAGAATATACGTGTAATTTTAGATATATATATATATATATATATATATATATTAAAAAAATAATTTATAAGCTTATACATATAAATAGTAAATTTGTAAGGTTATACATACAATTTTAGATATTTATAAGAATGTATATATGAAAAAGTCCAATAAAAGGTGACACTCACGAGTAATCAAGATATGCTAAATTTGTAACTAAAGCGTCTGCTTATGTAATATTTGTTATAATTTGGTGTTTTCCTGTGAGTCTTAACATTATTTATCTTAAGAAACACTGTCATCAAATTATAAGAGTCCTGAGATGGTAACTTTGAGGCCGAGGTTGTAGGTTCTCTGTAACATTAGTTTCAGTAATATCATTAGTCAAACATGAGTTCTGTGTCCAAAATACCCGCTCAAGGCAAATGTGGAAGATCTGTGTTCTTAACACGAGACAAATCATCAGTGAAGCTTTTGTTTGCTCATTTTATTTCTGATGTTTGCTCATTTCATTTCTGATATGGCGTTTCATTCCATAGCAGATTGTGTACATGGTTGCATACCATATTAGCAGGAGTAGGTCTGATATGTGGATGGTGAACTCGGCAACTGTGGATGGATTCTTTGGCTCTCTCTTGTAGCAAATATCTATCATTGGCTAATTGCATTGCATCTTTCCCAGCTTCCACAGCTAGCAACCCCACTAAAAGCTGCATAAAAACCAAAGTTTTAAGTTGTTCATACCATAGTGGGATCCTTCATTGTTCACCATTTTAGGAGACTTAATTGGCCTAGTTTTGCCTCATTCTAGTTCAATGCATTTCGGTTCAACCATGCATGTTGTAATTGATCTTAATGTGAAGGTTAGAGAAAGTTTATATGGATAAATGACAATGAACATAAGAAGGTATCCTAAGTCTTTAACAACACTACGAGTTACCAGAATTGAATTTCACAATGTCATATTGTGTGTGCGTGCGTGAGAGAGAGAGAGAGAGAGAGAGAGAGAGAGTGTACATTCAGTGGTGGTCTGTGCATCCTTGAGTATTTAAATTTGGTTAATTTAGATCACTGTTGAACTCTCAATGGTCAAGATTACAATTGTGTTAGCTGGAAGTGTTGCCAGACCACAGAACTTCAGTTGGTTCGATTTGGCTTTCAACCCCACTAAGAATCAAATTGAGTGAGAGTCCGGTTCAAGGTTTAATAAGTATACGTCATACCGGACGGGCATGCAATTTTTGTTTCCTGGGTGTTAATGTGGCTGTTAATGTGGCTGATCCAGCATCGTCAGAGTAAACGGTGAAGACAACTGATGGAGCCCTACCTCGGTCTCGTGGGATGGCCTCGGCCTCCGAGGCCTTCGAGGTCCCCTCAGCCCCGGACCCAGCGTCCCCTCAGCCTCGAGCTTCTGCCTCGGCCTCGGTCTCGAGTATTTGCCTCGGTCTTGAGCTTCTGCCTCGGCCTCGAGCTTCCGTCCCGGTCTGCCCTCTGGGACTGGCAACCTGCTGCCTCGAGCCGCCTGCAACGGCCATATGATCCACCACTCGCCTGCAACAACGCATGGCCATATCCCGTAACGGCGCACACCTAATGCAATCAGGTCCGCCTGCCACCCGTAGCACCACACTTGGTAGGCGGCAGGCAAGGCAGGACACCTCTGACATGCTCAGTGTCGGTTGCGATCCGTCACTGTCAGCCTTGCCTTTCGTTCGTTACTGGACAACGGCATCTCGAAATCAGCAACATTATGGAAACGAAAAAAAGAGACATTCGAACAGGTATAAAGGGCTACATTCACAACGAGGGAAGGATCCTAAACTCAAGTTCTTTAGCTCTTTTCTGCTAGTTAACTCTTGTCTGTTCCCAAGTTGCTGACTTGAGCATCGGAGGGTCCCCATCGGAGTAACTGGTCTCCGGGGACTTTCTTGCAGGAGCTCGCCACGGAGGAGGATCTCCGTTCCTCGGCGTTGGAGGAAGGCGACTTGGCGTCAACAGATTGGCGCGCCAAGTATGGAGGATAAAGAGAGAAGCTTCGAACCTGTCAGCGACAACTTCTCTTTCCCCGAGCTCTCAAGCAATGGTGTGACCCGTGCGCAAGAGGTCTCCACCAGTCATGCTGGGGGGCAGCATCAGGGGGCTGATCCGCTGGCGGTCGGCCCCTTCGCTCCCCTAGCCGACGTCCCTGTACCACCACCGCAGTAAATTCAAGAAGACCGGCTTACCGTCCTCACCATGCAAGTTCAGTCTTTGGTGGCGGCGGTCCAAGTCCTGCAGCAGCAACCGGCGGCTGCGCAGCAGTCGGAGCCACTCCCGTCAGTTCCAGGAGTGGTCCAATCCAGCCAACATTCTTCTCGGGGGAGGTCTCCCATCCGAGAAGCTCGTCACCACCGTACTTCACCGAGGCATCATCGTCGGGAGGCCTCCAAGAGGTCCCGATCGCCCTCTCGCCACGCCAGTGCTTCTCTCAGGCGGCGGCACGGGAGGGAGGCGGAGCGCCCCAGTCAGCATCGCCGCCATTCTTCCCCCTCCTCAGAATCCTCGAGGGAGGGGTCCTTCGACGGTCGAATAGCCCGCCGGGCTGAACACCGGCTCGACGAGTACAACCAGCGGCTGGAGGAGCTCAGTCGCCAGATCACCAACCCACCAGAGGCGGACTATGACAGCCGACCACCGCTGTCCCACCGCATCATGGAGGAACCAATATCAATCCGGTTTCGTCTTTCTCAGCTGGACCCGTATGACGGGACCACTAATCCCCTGGACCATTTGGAAAGCTACAAGGTCCTTATACAGGTTCAGGGGGTAATCGATTCACTTCTCTGCGTCACCTTCCCCACCACCTTGAGGAAGGCTGCCCGAGCCTGGTACTCCCGCCTGCCGCCGTGGAGTATCAACTCCTTTCGCCAGCTGGAGAGGGCCTTTTTGGCCCATTTTGATGCCTGCCGAAAGATACCTAAGGTGGCAAACAGTCTCTTTTCCATCCAGCAGAAGAGTGGCGAGTCCCTGCGGGACTACGTCGTCCGGTTCAAAGAAGCAGCCTTGGGGGTCTACAACCTCGAGGACTCTGTGGCCACCTTGGCTTTGAAGCGAGGGCTTCGTCCCCTCGCTTTGCGTATTCCCTCGACAAGAAACCGCCCGGCTCCTACGTCGAGCTCTTGAGCCGGGCCCAAAAGTACATCCATGCCGACGAGACTGACTCCTCCTGGCGCAAGGCTAACGAAAGCACCATCAAGAAGCCAGCTCGTCTTGAGCCTACAGAAGTTCGTCCCAGGAGGCCCGAGCCTCCCACCGACCAGATAACCGTCCTCGGGCTCCCGTGCCGAGGGACGGCCCATTCACCCCATGCTTGCTCCCATCTCTCATATCTTGCTTGAGATCGAGGGCGAGCTTTATCTGCCGCGCCCTACTCTGCTGAACCCGAAGACCCCCCGCAACAAGAACCTGTACTGCTGCTACCATCGGGACCACGACCACGACACTGATAACTGTCGCCAGCTGAAGAAGGCGATAGAGGACCTCATCCAGGGAGGTCACCTGGGGAAGTTCGTTCAGAGGAACAACCCGAGTGCCCCTGGCCTGTCAGCACTTCCGCCACCGATGATCGACAATGCTTCAATCGAGAAGATGGTGGCGATGATTTCCTAGGGGCAGGTGGCCCATCCAAGAGGCCGAGGAGGGAGGAGGGGTTAGATTATGTAATTCCCTTTTCCAAAAGGGACCTAGGGGGGGTGGTCAACAAAAATGATGACATCATCGTCGTGTTCATGACGATCACCAAGCATCCTGTAAAAAAAATTCTGGTTGACAGTGGAAGCTCGATGGACGTTTGAGTTACGATGCTTTTGTTCGTATGAACCTGTCTCCCGACTTACTCCAGCCTATCACCATGCCCTTGATGGGGTTCACCGGAGACTCCGTAAAGGTCGAAGGAGAGATCACTCTCCCTGTCACAGCCGTAACGCCCCCGTGTTAAAGTATAGTTTTTATGAGCTTTTTGTGGTCCAAATGCCCCTTGCCTACAATGCCATACTTGGAAGGCCCGGACTTAACCTCCTGGATACTGTTATCTCTACCAAAAGGCTCATGGTAAGGTTCCCTACCAGCGAGGGGGTCGGGAGATGCGGGGGAGCAGAACCGCTACCGTTTTGCTACCACATGGCCCCAAGTCCTCAGGGGGTGATATTTGCACCTGCACCAGAAGCGCTGGACCCCCGGGACTCGGAAAGGAGAGGGGAACCAGCCGAGCACCTGCTAGCCTTCCCCCTGGGGGAGGACCCAACGCAAACCATCCAAATCGGGGCCCTGCTTTCGAGGAAGCCCGCAACCAGCTCCTCGCTTTCCTGCGAGCCAATGCTGACATCTTCGCCTGGTCGGCGTCCGACATGCCAGGCATCCGGAGGAGGTGATTACCCACCAACTCAACATCAAGCCGGAGTGCCGACCCGTCCGGCAAAAGAAGAGGAGCTTCGCCCTCGACAGACAGAAGGCCATAGATGAGGAGATGCGTAAGTTGGTGGCGGCCGGCCACATTCGCGAAGTGCACTATCCCGACTGGCTGGCAAATGTTGTTATGGTCTGCAAAGCTAGTGGAAGTTGGAGGATGTGCATGGACTTCACCGACCTCAATAAAGCGTGCCCCAAGGATAGCTTCCCACTGCCTCGGATCGACCAGTTGGTAGACGCTACGTCCGGCCATGAGACCCTCAGCTTCATGGACGCATTCTCGAGTACAACCAGATCAGGATGGACCCGGCTGATGAAGAGGCGACCTCCTTTGTAATCGAGAATGGGATTTATTGCTATAGGGTGATGCTATTCGGGTTGAAGAATGCGGGGGCCACCTATCAGAGGTTAATGAACAAGGTCTTTGAGGACCAGATCATGTGTAATATGGAGGTGTACGTGGACGACATGCTGACAAAGAGCATCCGCACTGCCGATCATGTTGCCGACCTTGCGGAGACTTCGACAATCTCCACCGATATCAGATGAGGCTGAACCCCCGCAAGTGTGCCTTCGGGGTTACAACAGGCAAGTTTCTGGGCTTTATGGTGACGCAGTGAGGAATCGAAGCCAGCCCCGACAAGATCCGAGCCATCTTGGACATGAGGCTCTCGGTTAACAAAAAGGAGGTGCAGCGCCTGACGGGAAGGGTGGCAGCTTTGAGCCGTTTCTTGTCCAAGTCAGCAGAAAGGTGTCTACCTTTCTTCAAGGCGTTGCGCAAGGTCAACAGCTTCGAGTAGACGAAGGAATGTTAGGAAGCCTTCGAGGAGCTAAATAAATTTTTATCCACTCCTCCACTACTGTCCAAGCCGAGGGGTGGGGAGGAACTCTTTCTGTATCTTGCGGCCTCCCCCGAGGCCGTCAGCTCCGTACTTGTTCGCATGGATGCCGATGGAGTGCAGAAGCCGGTCTACTACACCAGTAAAGTACTTTACGATGCTGAGACAAGATACTTCAAGATCGAGAAGATCATCTTCACCATGGTTGTCTCCGCTCAGCGCTTCCGACCCTACTTTCAAGCTCATCCAATCGTGGTGCTCACGGACCAACCTCTCCAGACTATCTTGTCCCGTCCTGACAACTCCGGTCGGCTGGCCAAGTGGGCCATCAAGTTGGAGGAGTTCGACTTGTCCATTTGCCAAGATCTGCAATAAAGTCCCAAGTGTTAGCCGATTTTTTGGTCGAGTGCACTTGGACCGAGGAGCATTCGGAGGGATCGCACCTGGAGGCGCGCGTGGAGTCCTCCACGGCCAGGGAGCGGGGAAGGAAGACTGGATCCTTCATGTAGATGGAGCATTGAATTCTTAAAGGAGTGGGGCTGGACTCATTCTTGCAAGCCTCGAGGGGGAGGTGGTGGAGTATAACCTCCAATTTCTTTTCCCAACCACTAACAACCAGGCGGAGTATGAAGCCTTGCTGGCAGGGATGAAGCTAGCCAAGGAACTCGGTGCGAAGCATCTGAGGGCCTTCACAGACTCTCAGCTTGTCTCTGGGCAGGTCGCTGGGGAGTACGAGGCCAGAGACCCGATTATGTCCCGTTACCTGAGTAAGGTGCAATCCCAGGCTTCTCAGTTTTTCTACTTCTGCGTCAGCTACACTTGACCACTTCTGCCGATGTGACCTTGGGAAGGACGTACGTGGAGCATCTGTAAGTCCCGAGCATTGAGGCAGCGAAGGAGGCTCTGCCGGTCGAGTAGGAGCCCTCTTGGATGGATGCCTACGTCCGATACTGACTGATGGCGCCCTCCCTGAAGACCCAGTTGAGGCCAGACTGCTCAGGCGGTGGGCCCCGAAGTTTCTAATAATGGACAGGAAGCTCTACCAAAGGTCGTTCTCATACCCGGTCCTCAAGTGCATCAGCCCCACGGAAGCTGATTACATCCTGCGAGAAATCCATGAGGGCATCTGCGGAAGTCATATGGGGGGCAGAGCCCTGGCGTACAAAGCCTTGCGGCAGGGGTACTACTGGCTGACCATGAGGGAGGATGCGGCCGAGCTCGTCAAGAAGTGCGATAGCTGCCAGCACCATGCCAACATCCAGCGGCGCCGACGTCCCAGCTCACCCCCATGGCGGCACCTTGGCCCTTCGCCCAGTGGGGTATGGACATTTTGGGACCGTTCCCTCCAGCCTCCGGTCAGTGCAAATTCCTGTTGGTGGCCGTTGACCACTTCACCAAATGGATTTAGGCTAAGGTACTCGCCAAGATCACCGAGAGCAAGGTGAGGTCCTTCTTCTAGAAGTCCATAATATGCGGTTTGGGCTACCACATACCCTGATCACCGATAACGATCGACAATTTGATAACGCACCCTTTCGAGGATTCTTCACCGAGCTAGGCATCCATCAACGGTTCACCTCAGTTGGACATCCTCAAACCAATGGAGTAGCCGAGGTGACCAACCGCATTATTCTTCAAGGACTAAGAGCCCGGCTAGATGACTGCAAAGGATGGTGGGTGGAGGAGCTCCCCAATGTCCTATGGGCCTACCACACAACACCGCAAGCCCCCACTGGAGAGACCCCCTTCAGCCTCATCATCGGGTCTGAAGCCGTCATTCCTATGGAGATCGGCACCCTGAGCCCCAAGGTGGAGGCATACAGCGAGCAAGACAACCCTGAACCAGTTGCGGGCCAACCTTGACCTGGTGGAGGAGGTACGGGACCGAGCGCGACTTCGGATGGTAGCCTACTGATGGCGAACGGCCATGTATTACAACGCTCGTGTCCGCCCTAAGACCTTTTTGCCGGGGGACCTAGTCCTTCGGCGAGCTGAAGTTTCAAAACCAATGGAAGGAGGCAAGTTAGCGCCGAACTGGGAAGGACCCTATCGAGTTATTGAGGCACTCCACCACGGAGCTTATAAGATTGAAGGGCTGGATGGAAAGCCACTCCGCGGACGTGGAACGCTGACAACCTCCATCGGTATTATCAGTAGTGTACCCTCTCTTTACATTAAATTTCATGCTTGCATTTTTCTGAGCTCTCGCCATGCACTTGATATTAATAAACATGAGTTCAAGTAGCCTAGTTTTTCAGTAAAAAGCCCGAGGCCAGCTCGACACCTCAAGTCCAATGTACCATTAGCACCGAAGACCGATGTACCATCGGCTCCCAAAAGTTCGTCCAATGTACCATTGGCATCGAAGATCGATGTACCACCGGCTCCCAAAAAGCCTAAGGCCAGCTCGGCACTTCAAGTCCAATGTACCATTGGCATCGAAGATTAGTGTACCACCGACTCCCAAAAAGCCCGAGGCCAACTCGGCACTTCAAGTCCAATGTACCATTGGCATCGAAGACTGGTGTACCACCAGCTCCCAAAAAGCCCGAGGTCAGCTCGGTACCTCAAGTCCAATGTACCATTGGCACCGAATATTGATGTACCATCGGCTTCTAAAAAGTCCGAGGCCAGCTCGGCACTTCAAGTCCAATGTACCATTGACATCAAAGACCGGTGTATCACTGGCTCTCAAAAAGCTCGAGGCCAGCTCGGCACCTCAAGTCCAATGTACCATTGGCACCGAAAACGGTGTACCACCGGCTCCCAAAAAGCCTGAGACCAGCTCGGCACCTCAAGTCCAATGTACCATTGGCACCAAAGACCGATGTACCACCGGCTCCCAAAAGCTCGAGGCCAGCTCGGCACCTCAAGTCCAATGTACCATTGGCACTGAAGATCAGTGTACCACCGGCTCCCAAAAGCCCAAGGCCAGCTCGGCACCTCAAGTCCAATGTACCATTGGCACCGAAGACCGATGTACCATCGGCTCTCCAGAAGCTCGAGTCCTTCTCGGCGTCCCAAGGCCGATGTTCCATCGGTCCTCAGAAGCCCGAGTCCTCCTCGGCGTCCCGAGACCGATGTTCCATCGGTCCTCAGAAGCCCAAGTCTTCCTCGGCGTCTCGAGGCCGATGTTCCATCGGTCCTTAGAAGCCCGAGTCTTCCTCAGCGTCCGAAAGCTGATTTTCCAACGGAAGAGTTCCCCATTGGCACAGGATCGCTCCCCCATCGATGCCTGGTGGTACGGGGCCGGCATGGTCCTTGGCTCGGCCTTGGCTATCCTAGGGGTCCGGCCCTACATAGCTAAGTCGAAGTCGCTCGTGAATGGGTAGAAACTGTCCTCGGTGCCGACGAAGCCCCTAGGGGTTCCACGTCGGCCAGCTAAGGATTCAAATGTGATACATTGCGGTTAGCTAAAAATAATTTCATTGATGCTAAAATGTTTACAAAATGCTGACTGAGTCGGACTTGGTACAAAAACAGAGGGAAAATAGTGCAAAATCAAAGGTCGACCGCGGGCCCATCATCAGAGGGGGGCCCCCTCGGACCCTTGGTCTGGCTCGATATCCATGGCCCGAGGGAGGTCCAAACTCGGGCCACCTTCTCTCTGGCGTCGCGGAACCCTTGAAGATAGGCGTCCGTGTTGGCTTCGACCAGCTCGTCAGCAAAGCGGTTTGATGCCTTGAACTCTTCCACCGCCGCTACGACTCGGGCCTCGGCGGCAGCCTCTGCTTCTCGGGCTTGCGCCTCCTTCTCCTCCGCCAGGGAGGTAGCCCTCCTCTCGGCCTCTTCGGCATGCGTGGCCCTAGCCTCGGCCGCCTGGATGGCCGAGCCTAACTCGATGATGTGGAGGTTTCGGGCCTCGATCGCGCTCTCGGCCTCCCCCAGTTGGTTCAACGCCGCCCGGAGTCGGTCGGCTTTGGTCCTCCGATTGAGTGGCGGCCTCCCTTGCCTTGGCAGCGTGGTCGGTTCTTGCTGCCTCCAGGGCCCTTTCTGCCACCTCAGCACGGGCCTGGGCCTCCTCGGCGTCCCACTGGGCCTGGCGGATGATGGCCTCCCCTTCGTCGATCACATCCCTGGTGGCTCCCAGGGAGTTTGTCACCTGCATTCAAAAGTCAGTTATGTAAACCATCGGGTATTTGAAGCCAAGGGCAAAAAAGACACTTACCCGGACGAGGGCTGCGAAGGCTTCCCTGAAGAACCTGGACGCCCCCAGGTGCCTGAGCTCCTCATGGAACTTGGGCAGGATAACCTGGGACATGAGCCGCTTCGCTTGATGCCCATCATTCATAAGGGAAAATCCATGGGGGGTTGGTTCAACCCTGCTCTCCTCAGCGGCTTCGGTGCGTTCGGGCTCGATGTGCGGGGGCCTGCCCATCGGCATTTCCTCTGGGGGCGGGCTCGCTGCCACTGATGGCCCCATGCTTCGGCCCTGCTTGCCTCCACCGGAGTTGGCTCGGCGGGCACCTGGGGCTCCTCTGTTGCCCCTTCGACCCTCGCCTTCTCCGGTGGGGTGTCGGCTGTCAAATCCACTTCCGGAGCGGTTGGAGGCTCTCGGCGCTCGGGTGGTTGGGAAACTGTACCGTCAGACGCTTGGGGGCGGGGCCTGCTGTCCCTCGCTTGGCCCTCCCTCGGCCCTCATCCTCTTGATGGCAGCCTTCCTGAGCTTGGCGGTCGGGAGCTTCATCACTGCGCGACGTCGATCGGAGTTAGCAAAAAAAAAAGAGGAGAAAAGGAAGAAGGAAATTTGGTTAAGTATGGGGACGTCGTCTCACTGCTTCTATGCCCGCCAGTCGGAGGTTGTCCTCCGACAGGAGTTGGTTGCACCTGAGGATGTCGGCGGTCAAGAGTTGCCCCAGCGCCTCCTTGTCCCCCTAAGAGTATGTCGAATTTGCGTTGGGCCTAAGGTCCGGGTCCCCCCACCCGGTTTTGACTTGGTCAATGTCAGCAAAAAAGAACCGGGACTTCCATCCCTTGATGGAAGAAGGAGGAACAACTTGAGGACACGGCCGGGTTGGGGCTGGAACAGCCACCAACCCGCCTGTTGCTGAGGGTGTAGAAGGATTGAAAAAGGGAGATTCTGGGTGTGATGCAGTGGAAATGGCATAGGATGATGAAGGCGCAGACAGTTCGAGAGAGTTTGGGACCAGTTGGGAGGGGGTCAAAGAATAGTAGTCGAGAAGGTTGGTGAAGAAAGGGTGAAGAGGCAGGCAGAGACCTAACTAAAGGATATTTCGTAAATGGCCACTCTATCGGGCCGGGAGGAGACCATCCTGTCATTGGGGTTGGAGGAAGAGCCGATATCTCGGAGATTTGGTAACGGGCCCTGATATTAGCCAGGATCCTAGCCCGTTACCGTGGAAGTGGTCCCCATCGGGGATTTCGCCCCCACCCTCTGTGAGGTGCCGGCGGTCGCCCAGCGCCTCCGCGCCGAAGCCCTGCGGGCAGCTCACCGTGGTTGGATAGGAACGTGGTCCTCCGGATCGGAGGACCACAAGAGAGCAGGAGAAGGGGAGGCACGAAGCCTCAAGGAAGAGATTTGGTCCTCGGGATCAACCAACGAGGACCAGGACGGGGAGGAAGCCATGGTAGGGGTTTAGGAGAGGAAGGAAGGCTCATAAGGGTCAGGGAGCTAACCTGAAACAGAAATGGTGGGAGCTGGTTCTCGGGTTGCAGGGGAGGTCAAGAGCCAGGGGAAGACGATGATGGTTGAAGCAAAGTGGCGAGATTCAGCCCTCGCCGGGTTTTGTCAAGTTTCAAATCATCCGCCTCGTCTAGCCAGCCACGCGGACTCCCACTATAGGCTGGGTCGCCTCGGCAGGCGCCCGGCGCGTGAGACGATCCGCCTCTGGCCAATGACGGGATGCCGCTGACGTCAGCGTCATGATGCGATGATGGCGGCAGCTTTTCGTGGATTTTGAGAGGACAACCTCGCCTCGAGGACGATCACTGCAGATCGAACGAACGGCAGTGATTGCCCCATCACATCCCCAAGTCGCCCGCGCTAAGTTATCACAGCGCCCAGAGACACGTGTCCAAGGGCGGTAGCAGCAGATGGGGATCAGCCACTCGGGAGATGACACCCTTTCGCCTTGCAGTGGGCTCGCTTCGTCTCAGAGGCGAGGGGCATCTAATGTGGCTGATCCAGCATCGTCAGAGTAAACGATGAAGGCAACTAACGGAGCCCTAACTCGGCCTCGTGGGACGGCCTTCGGCCTCGGCCTCGAGCTTCTGCTTCAGCCTTGGCCTTGAGCTCCTGTCTCGGCCTCGAGCTTCTGCCTCGGCCTCGAGCTCCCGTCCCAGTCTGCCCCTCGGGACTGGCAACCTGCTGCTTTGAGCTGCCTGCAGCGGCCACGTGATCCACCACTCGCCTGCAACAGCGCCTGGCCATACCCCGTAACGGCGCACGTCTGATGCAACCAGGTCCAGGTCCATCTGCCATCCGTAGTGCCACAATTGGCAGGCGACAGACGAGGCAGGATACCTATGACATGCCCAGTGTCGGTTGCGACCCGTCACTGTCAGCCTTGCCTTCCGTCCGTTACTAGACAACGGCAACTCGAAATCAGCAACCTTCTGAAAACGAAAAAAAAAAGACCTCTAGCTCTTTTCTACTAGTTAACTCTTGTCTATTCCCAAATTGCTAACTTAAGCATCGGAGGGTCCCCATCGGAGCAACAGATTTCCGAAGACTTTCTTGTAGGAGCTCGCCGCGAAGGAAGATCTCCATTCCTTGACGTTGAAGAAAGGCGACTTGGCGTGTGAACCAATTTTTACGCCATCCAGGCCATTGGAGGCTTTGGAGCGCACAAGGTGAGTTAGTCATTAGGCTCGGCATCAGAGAAGAGAATAACAGGGAAATAATCCCAATAGACAATCAATGGAAGAAAAATCTTTAGCCTTCGTACCAAGATGGTGCTTTAAGAAAGGAGAATTTAATTATACTGCTTTTCAAGTCATCAATTTTATGACCAAGCAAATCTTTATATTATGACAAGCAACAATTACTCGACTACCAGCATCAAAGAGAAGGCAGCAGGTTCCCTGTTACCGTACATCATATACCATTTTTCCTCATTTGCTAGTTCATTAAAAATTTTATTTGGATGGCGATAGGGGAAACTTTAAGGTCATACAAAATGAAGGAAAAAAAATACAGCAATAAATTAAAAAACAACCACCTGAAACAATTACAAATAGAATGAAATCGAAAAGCAAATATTCTAAAATCATTCAGACCAGGGGCCTCTTTTCTTCTTCTTCTTCTAGCTCTTGCAATTCTTGCTGCTGCTGCTGCTGCAGCTGATGTTCTTTGACTTTATAAGAAACAGGAAGTTTGTTTTCTGGAAGGAGTTTCAAGATGATTCCCATGGAGATCAGTAAAAGCCCGGTGCCATGCTGCTCTGTCATCGGCTTTGTGAATATCAAATAAGACAGCAGTAGTGTGACTGCCTTCCTCGCTGTAGTTACCTAACAGAACATGAACAATAGGTGTCTGGGATCAGACAAACAGAGATTAGAACAAGACAGAAGAAAAAACAGTAAAAAAAGACTGAAAAGTACCATTGCAGTCGTTGCTGCCCCAAAAATTGCAATCAGGGACAGCACAGAGACCTGGCCTACAAAGGTGGCCATCGCCTCAAACACCAGCACAGCATAGACATATGGATGCTGCATCCATTAACAATGACAAAAGACCCGGATCAGACTAATGGTGTCCAGATTTCTATTTTCAAATACAAGATAAACGATCAAAACAGTATTTCTCAGCCAGAAGATAGGAGGAGTGTTTTCCCTTTGATTGCGAACTTAACATACGCTCATATTAAACTTGCATCCGCTCATTATCAAGTTGCACATTGATGTGCTGCAATGACATAGAGACAAAGAAAATGTGTTGACAGTGTTATAAGGTGATGATGCATGGTTATAGGTCGATCAGGCAAGTCTTTTTCACCAGTTAAATGAGCCAAAGACTGATAACTACATGAATGGATACTGTTTTCTTTCCTTTTTTTTAAGTTAAAGAAAGGGAGACCCACTTGCGCAGGTCCAGATTTTTTGGAGTGCACCTTTGATTGCTAAGTATGGAGCTATAACCACTGAGATAAGCCCCAATTCACACTAGTTTCATTATTATTGATTGAGAAGTCATAGAATATACCCTATAAGTAATATTTGTATGGTTTCTTAGCTTTGATTTCTGCCTTTATTGTTAATAGTTATTGTAGGCTGAACAAGTATTTGGATTCACTAGATGACCTTTCTTTTCTTTTCTTTTCTTTTTTAATGTAATGACTCACTCGATTCCTAAAGACCTGAAAATCCATAGTAGAAAGGCTTAACTCAGCCTTTGAGTTCACTGTTTCTTGTCATAATTAATGAATTTTTTAAAGCTCTACCAACCTATGGTAACCAGATACTAAGGTATCATATAAATATTCTTGTATAAACTGGATTTGCACAAGCCCATCATGTTAGCAAAAACTATAATTCTCTATAATTTATCTACTGAGGAATGAATAACTTCTTTGCTTGTATGTTCACCAATAATAAAAGTAGTAAAATAATAAAGAAAGAAGCAGAAGAATTCACCTGGTTGCAGGAATTCCAGGCTCTCACAAGCTCCCCGGTTAAAACCATGGGAGGGATCAAGAAAGGTAGGCCAACAACTGTAGAGCAGAATAGCATTTCCATCTAGAACAGAAGAATTCACACTTCTCATATGAGCATTCCAGATTGGAAAACAAAAGTAGCCACCAGAAGACCACATACATGCTAACAATGCCACCAACTAATTGAAGAAAGGAGACAAGAAACATGTGAATCACCTGGGTGGTTTCAGGATTCATGGTAAATATGGCCTCCTGGAAATTACCAAGAAAGGAGTCCATGACAAGTGCGCCAGATACCATCACCACACCCACAACACTAAAGTTGGGTGATGTTTGGGCATCAGCCAAGGTGAAGAGGATGAGACCCACCACAAGAAGCACTGCAGAAACGTATTCATGAAAAGGATATTTACGCCGAAGACCAGGAATGAAGGCCCCCATTATCATCACAGGCAGCACCTAAGTTCCCATAGAAAGCTCAGCAAATAAGATTGCATACATACCATATGATGCTTAAAATATATAAGAAACAAAGAAAAAGCTCATAACAAGCCTACATCATGTTCTTATGGTTACCACATGGAAATGTATCAAGAAAAACGTCAGAATCCATTGCTTCTAATTCTTCAATGCACTTCAAATACCATGGACTCTCAGAAAACCAAAGTTTTAACAACACAATGGCATTGCAAAAGGCTTTGATTAGAAGAGAAAAAGGTACTGCATCCTATATCATTACCATGAAAAATTCAGTGCTAACTAGAAAGATAGAAGAGATTGGGCAAAATAAGAAGCTAAAGGGAATGGAATGGAATTGGAAGCTGAACCTTGGTAGATTTGAACATAATTTGAGCCGGGTAGTTCAAGAAGGCCAGGGACCCCTTTGTGAGGCCGTTTGATCCCATAAGAACGGCTGAGAGCTTGACGTAGGTCTTCCATGGGTTCACCATCTGCTTCATGTCAAAGCCGTGCAGGCGTATGAGTCCCAAATAGACAAACCCCTGCACAAAGGTGAAGTACCAACCGTAGCTGCAAACAAAACAACAACTCCATTAAAATTTAAGCACGGAATCTAAACCAACAGACAGGAACAAGACAATAACCATGAGCTCAAATTGCAGCACCTGAATCGCAGACGATTGTAGACATATTCCTGAAACATGAAACAAGAAAATTGAGCAGAGTAAATAACAAATCCTTCACAAAACAAAGAACAGATCATGTATTGCCAAGAAGCAGGATTACACATAACCAAAATTAATATTTCTTTTAAAAAATTAATCCATAAAAATCCAAAAAAATCAAGGAAATAGAGAGGGAAAAACAATAAAGAGAATACAAAGTAGATAAGGTTTCAGATATTGAAACTTTCCGGTTGTAGTGGTAGATTTGAACCAATAAAAAGAAGAATTGACCGGAGAAGAAGACAAGAGAACTGAAAGAAATTGTCAGAACATGGCAAGAAAATGGACAAAAAAATCAAGAAAAACAGGGGGGAAAACCGAATTATGAAAAAGTTATAGACTAATGCATGCAGAGGAAAATACTCTGATAATATGCATGTAGAAGAAAACCTATATGGAACCCAGAGAGAGAGAGAGAGAGAGAGAGAGAGAGAGAGAGAGAGAGAGAGAGAGATCAATCAACACTATCAGTGAAAAAAATATAGACAAGGTAAAAAGAGAGAAGGACCACGAACGTTGCAAATCCGGCGCTCATGCATGCAAGAATTAAAACTCGAAAAAAAAAAATCCGATTCAAAGCAGGAACCAAGGAGGAGAAAATTTGAATTTTGTGGATCATAAGCAAGGGCAAATATAAAAATATGAATCATTTCATCAGCACCACGCATGGAAGCAAGCCAATAACAACAAGAAAACAGAATCAAATACCTCACAAATACCATTGACCAAGTAGCCATAGAAGAAGCCAGAGGAGCATATGAGGAACTGCTGCCACTTTGGCCTCCCTGTCAATGATATCCCAAACAGAGCCCTTCCCCGCTCCTCTTGCTTCATCTCTCCTCCTCCTCCCCCTCGATTCACAACAAAACCGGCAACCGGCTAAGAATTAGAAACACTTAAAACGCCAAACATCAAGAGAGAAAAAGCCGCTTGCTTTACATAGCAAGAAAAGAATTTCCCAGTATCGATCTATTCTATCCCAAATTCTAAACCTCAAAGAAGGAAGAAAGAAGCTCATACCAAATTCCAACCTCTCACCCATTCCCCTGACAGCGTATCTACTCTTTCCCTCTGTTCTCTCGGTATATTCCAGTCCTACGAAGGAGAGAGGGAGGGGGGACACGACTGGAAGGTGGCGAGAGATTTAATTTTAATCCCGGTAATCACGCCTAAGATTTTTAAAGGACGCCGAGAAAATCGACGCCTCGATCTGATGACGTCCAAATCAATGACCAAACTAGTTATGGCCTCACGTTATTATGTGATCGATGTGATCAAACGTTCATGTCGTGCCACGTTGGACGGGAAACGGTTTTGGTAAAATTCGAAGGGCGTCGGAGCTTTAAACGTCAGCCGCTGCTACGCGTCGCTCCGGTCGGATGCCTTGAATTAAAAAGACTGTTACCATTTACCAATGGGGATTACCGCCTCTTTTGCTACCCGATGGATGGTCGTGATTGATGGACCCCGACAGATCGGACGGGCTGGATTATTCTGGGACTTATTTAGGGGGCAGGCACGAGATAACCGCGCGAGAGAGACGTAAAGCGGCGGAGCCGCCGTTGCCGCGCGCCAACTTATCGGCGTTTTATCGGGCGAGAAATGAGGAGGATCGTAGCGTATCGTATCGGGAGAGGCGCGTTGGGGGGGTTCGAAGCGCCACGTCGGGTTCAAATTCAATGCATGCGTCCATTCCTTCCTTTTATTTGAGATCTTATAATTAAAATTTGTTCAAGAAAGCTATAAAGACCCGTTTTCCGAACCATCTTCTTAATCCCACCAAATTAAAAGAAAAAAAATATGTTTAATTGATGGTAGTTTAACATATGTTAATAGGATTAACGCGAACTTGACGATTTGTATTTGGAATATCACTGTTTTAAATTAGAACCTGAATGCCGCTTGTGCTACGTTTTTTCAAAAAAAAAAAAAAAAAAGAGTGAAAGTGCTTGTCCTTAGCAAATGCATCGCCTTTGCATGATCCTGCAAAATAAAGCTATATTTGAAATAAAGGATAAAAAATATTCTCTGAATATTCTTTTTATTTTTAAAAGTTATAAAAGTTACAAGTACAAAGTATAAGTCTAAAAAAATTAATCATAAAAAATTAAAAATAGCTACAACTATTTTTTGAGAATAAAATTATTATTTAAAAAAATAATTATTTTTTAATCATTTTCTTGATAAATTTATTTTTTATATTTATTTAAAAATAACATTTTGAGAATCAAACTCTACTTAAAATATGTAAAAATATATAAGATAAAGAAATAAAAATGGCTAGAGGAAAAGCATGGATGGCCAGAAATATCTCACATATAAATATGTTATCAAAGCTAATTAAAGCAGGGTTTAACCATTAAGTTTTATGGTCAACGGGGACCTTACCAAACTTTGCAGGAATTAATATATTCGCAGGCAAGACTTTTATAGGGGTATATTTAATTGCATTCCTATTACAAATGGGATCACGCCATTATACATCAAGAGTATTTTTTAAATTTTTTAATAATTTTTTTTATTAAAGATGAATCCTATATTAATTAAGTTTCTATATTTAAAACTTTAATGCTTCCTTATTATTGGATTGTCCTTTTTAATGTTGGAGTTAAGTTATATGATATATACTATGTATTAATATAAAACTCAACTCATTTCATAAATAGCCCATGCCTTAGCCATCCCACTTGCAATGCAATGTTGAATGAAGGATGAAGAATTTCCGTTGAATGAAAAGAAATAAAAACGATAGTTATAGTCTTAAAGGTCAGAGAGAGTGGCTATCAGTTGAGCTAATAATAGGCTCTTGAACAAGGTAAGTATATTTAATTTATTTTATTTTTTAAAATTAATTAAAATTTAAAAAATTAAAAAAAAAACCTAGATGACCGATCAAAGTCTAACAATTCGGAGCTCGAACTGTACCAAACAAAAGAAATATGAAAATTAAATATTTTACATTAAATAAAAAAAAAAAAGAATCAAGTAGTAAGTGATGGGACGATTAACGTCAAGCTACTTGCCCATATATATATATATATATATATAATTTTAATAAGATTAGTTTTAAAAGTATTTTTTTTTAAAAAAGGGCTGAGATGGATTGGAACAAGTTTGTTTTCAACAGCTGAGCGAACAGTACAATCAAAGAAACAAAAACACCTTATCAGCAACATAAATGCAAGCAGGCTTGTTCAGGTAGAATTTAAGAGAAAAGCCCCTAAAACCCACCAAGACTTTCAACCCATAAAAATGCTTCCTCAGAACAAAACTGGTGCAAGGCAACAAAACCAGGCTACCTCAACACTTGCTTGAAACTGACTCATGCTTCAACAGTCAACACAAATATGCACGTCTGCCAGCTGATTTATGTTCCCCCTGATGGAAGGGTAGTTTCAATATTTGCAGGCATCGAGATATTGAAGCTGTCAGCAGCAGTTGATATGATCATCCCTGGGATCTGTGCATGCCAGTGCAATTCCTTCAAATCCTTTTGACCCTGCCCATCAGTTAAAAAAAAAAAAAAAAAGCCAAGAACCAATAAGCTTAGTAAACAGCATCCTCGGCAAATGATAATATCAAGGAAACATTGGAAATGCAACTCATTTAGTTTACAAGCCCTGGCTGATTTCAATTATGCTAAAGACTTGAAAACACACAAATTCTTGTTAAATGGAGCTAAAACCACTATGATATGGCAATTAAAACGATCTACAGGAAAAAGCATTACACTCAAAACCATTAATTTATAGGAAAAATAACTGGCATTGATTTGAGGCACTGGCTACAAGGAGGATGGAGATTGTAGCATGTAGCATGGGTTCATTGGTATTTTAGAAAATAACAAACAAGGCCAGAAAACACAAGCACTATTTAACATCAGAATAGCAATAGCAGTACCTGATGAGCAAAAGGAGCTGTGGTGGTAGATCTTGAGGGGCATTTACTTGCTCCTTCAACTTGGCTTTGAATTCAGCCTCCTCTTCCTCATCCCTTTCCAATGAAAGGTCCCATATCCTACACACAGAAAAAACCAAACATATTACATGATCTGTCCCACATGCACTTGCATATGAGAGAGAGAGAGAGAGACAGAATCTTTAGCCTTGGACAGACAAAGATGTATCTTACGTCAGCTGATTGTCTGCAGATGAAACAGCTAAGGTAGATGCTTCATGAGGACTCCACTCAATGGACGTGATGGGGTGTTTGTGGTACTCAAAGTGTGCCACTAGTGAGTCCCCCTGTGCACAAAGAAAGAAAAATTAAGAAAACAACTCAAATCAATGTAGGAAAAAAAAAAGAAGATATATAAAATAAGTGATTCTCGCTAATTTTAAAAGCTGCAATCCGGAATTATTGTTTCATGCTGAAAACTAATAAAAATGATAGGAAAAGTAAAAGGCCTGAGACTCTGATGTTCCAATTCATTAATATAATTCCAGAACTGCAATCCAGCATTGATGTTTTCAAGCTGACAACCATAAAATTATATGAAAAATAAAGGCCTGACTTGAATGATTCCAGAACATAATTGTGAAGTTTCCATAAAAAGCAACAAGGGTAACTAATGTGACTAATGTGAAATCCTTTCATTGCCAAACAAAGTGATTTCAAATGTAGATATAATCATAATCTTATGGGAATCACAATGGCATAAGAGTAAGACAGTACTTGAAGGGAAGGGAAATATCAAAACAAGATTGGAGAATTGTGGGTCAATGGATCTAATTGATGAATACCAGTTAAATTTTTATGTAATGGTTGGCATAAGATAATAAGGTAAGCAAATGCATTACATATGGCACAGAAGCATAAGTAGCAATGGAGGCATGGTTTACAGAAGCTTCTTCAACGATAGAAATAGATTGTACATATTGCCGGTTGTTGATAGAAATACAGTGAAAAGCATTAATAAAGTAGAGCTCCTAGCAGTTAAGGATAGCTCAAGGGTTGCACTTCATCTCTTCCATATAAGAACCTCAGTTGACTCAGAAGCGCAGCATTTAGTAAAGTTAATAAATGGTCGGACTATTTAGTTTGGGAGCTCATTAGGATCTTGAAAGAGGTATTTGACTCCCAACGAGCCTATCCATTGATTGAAATGTCATGCATAAACTTGGAGAGGAAAAACCAGTGCCATCGGGATGTATTTCACCATCTTATCATTAACATGGATTCATTCGAATCCAAAATGGTTATACATGTTACTAATCATGAATTAGCCTTTATGCTCAGGAAAAAGAGGGGAAAATGGGCATTATTGTCACATCAGACCTTTCCCTGACAAGGATGAATCCTGATATAAGATTTTTTATGTTGGTCACTGTTGCCACCATCATTAACTACCATAGAGGGTTGGCTTGAAGAGGAAGGCTAATTACATAAAAAATAAAATGACTAATAATACAAACAATTAAGATTCTGACAATTTATTGTGTAGAAAAGGGGGAAAAAAGCTTTTGTAAAATCAAGACAATACATTGGCTGCTTAAGAAGTACCTAGATTCATTTGAAAGCATCGTGCAGATGAATTTACAGAGAAAATAAATAATTGTGAGACTGCACATCAGCTACTAGCAAATATATTGACAGGTCATCTCCTTCAAACAAAACAAAAAATCATAAAGAATAGGTATTTTCTAATACCAGTTGCATCAATCACCATCTACCCAGAAAGTAAAAGAGAAGAATGACCAAAGTTTTAATTTTCAGCTGAAACAAAAGCATTTCAGCCAAAACTGGTTGGTTTTGATCACAAAAACTGGTTTCATTTTTGGATCTTGGTCCATTTGGCAATTTCTCCCTAAATTTTCTTTTGGTGTTTATGTTAGGGCAATTTAGTTTTTTACTTGAATACATAAGTCATATATTATCAATTTTCAATGCCTTCTCTTTTTTTTTTTTCTTCAGCTAAAATAAGTTAAGAGATATTTAACATGATAGCTGTCAGGTTAAAGTCTTCGAAAAGCCCTTATTCTCATCTTTACAAAGACTAGCATGGACAAATACAATTCAATTCATAGGAGAACATACCTTTTATAAAATATATAAATAAATCTGTAACTACATGCATTTGATGATGCAGCCACTTATCCACGAAATAATGAGCCAAGAGTGCCAAGTGAGTTCCACAGAAAAATAAAAACAATATTTGCACCAGGCACTACAATGCCCCACAATTACTAATATAATGAATTTTTGACCAATTGAAGTACCCATGGTACAAATTCCTGGCAATGCTAACTGAATTTCACTCACATGAAAATTGTCAAAATTACACAGAATCAATGTGACACAAATTATTCTAAAGTGATCAACTTTCCTAATCTCTTTATTTTCCTTCTATTTTTTAAGGGAATTTTTTCCCCAACCAAATCTCCTTGATTTGGTAAGAAACTTCAGAAATCACTGCCAAAATCAAACTCCACAAGCCTAACTGAAACACAAAGTGAAACCAAGTTCTCAAACCTTGGAAATGATACTCTAATTACTATCACATCTACAAGACAATAAAACTGGTCCGTGCACTTAAAAATCTCTTAAAGATGACTAACTATTGATAAATTCCAATTATATCCCAATGGGCTTAGAAAGCTTGCAAATAGACAGAATGAAAGAAAATGATAAGAATTTGATTCTGCATAAATGATGCTAATTAATTTAAAATGCAGATTATCTGCTATTTGGTCCTTAGTTGCTGGAGTCGGCTCGCAGGTTCAAATACTGGTACTGGTTTGGGAAGGCAGACATTTTAAAAAACTCTTGAAGGAAACATTTAAGAAGTTGGCGCAAGTGCAAGTTTTATGGGAGTTTCTGAAGCAGATCCATGACCCTAGGTAGAAGGTTTCTACTCCTAAGTACTGGTCATGGTTCCACAAAGTCTATTAAGAAATCAAAAGCAAAGTCATGACTCACTATTTGTATCCAATTAAGCATGAAAGGCTGAACATGAATTTCTTCTGTGATAATACCATAAATCAACAACAAACTAACATATTATGGAAGGTTCTTCTTGGCCCATTACCATGTCCATTGGTAATTAAAAAATACAATATTAAAAAAAAGCTCCAAAATAAAAATATTTTTTCACAATTAGATCAAAAAGAAAAAAGCAAAGCCTGCATAAAATATAAGTGTGTATCAAAGAATTAACCAGCCATGGAATTTGCTGCAATTTGGAAAGTAAAGCACACCTTCAGCAAAAGGCAATCCATTCACAACTTGCTCTGAAACTTCATATATGAAACTTTACATAAGCATGATGTCAAGACTATGGTTAAAAGAGAGATGACATAATGCATTGCCAAGAAAGTAGTACAAGCAAAATAACAGCAACAAGAGACCTATGGACAAAATGATCAAAAATTGGATAAAATTTGAATTACCCATGCCTTTTGTCTCTAAATAGTTTTCATAATTTAGTGATGGTTTCAAAGGTAAGAGAGTATCAAATTTCTTTCCAGTTTGCAACATGCATCACATTTTCCTTCACATTTGGAAATGCTGTCTTCTTTCCCAATTATCTTTTATTGATACTTGAACATTTCTAACAATCTTCGATGTTTTTCTTAATTTTTTCCAAACAATTTTTCCCCCATGCTTAACAATCCTACATATTTGATTATATATGCTCCCTGCAGCTGTAAGTCATCTCTTCCCTGAAAACTGTATTAAACAAATGACTGACAGGACAAGGACAGATGTAAAGGGAACTCAATAAGCAATGATCTTTAAATTGTCAGGACTCAACACAATATAGACATACATCTGCATGCTGAAGGGAAAAGAGAAAGCAAAAAAAGCATAAAAGTTGCATCATCTCTGGAAAAGGAGGATATCAACAACCAAGAAGGTATTGAAAATTTATATGAATTTGCAGATTATTCTTAAAACCAGTAAAGAAGCAGAACTCAATTTACACAAAAGAGACCACAACTTACCTTGATCAATCTAAGATCACGAATTGAGAAGGCACCATCATCACTTCCAGAGGCTATCATACAGCTAGCCAGCCTATTCAAGGTTGTGAAAAAACAGGGAAGGGATGACACAATCCCCAAAATCTAATCACAAGCACATGTAATACAAAATATCAAAGAAGCTTTAAGCATACCGGTTCCATGAAATAACATTTACATCAGTGTTATGTGCCTTCAAAGAAACTGCTGGTGATTTCCCTATCCGAGTATCCCATATTGCTATTGTCCCATCCACCGAGCAAGAGGCAAAAACATCAGCTTCTGTTGGACTCCACTGAACAGACAACATAAGATATTCTAACTTAGCAGTACTTCGAAAGGTAGGTAAAATATCAAACATAAGTTAGTAGTACTTCGGAAGGTAGATAAAATATCAAACATAAGCATTTTTCCAAATATACAGAGCATCGGAAGTTAGCAATTATAAATTAAATAACTAAAAATCTGCTTTCCAGGAAGAAAATATACTTGTAAATCTTCCACACTTGCAGTATGCCCAACAAAAGGACTCATATCCACATTCCATGTTTCGGATGAGGGCTCCCATAGGTGAATACAATTATTGCAATCACCTTCAAACTCAGAGAACAATAACCTCATTAACTTTATGTCTTCCTAAGGAAAAATAATCTGTAAACTTGAAATCCTTAAGTAAAAAATAAGGCAACTTATCTATGATTTGAGAGCCATACCAGAGACAAGCCTTCCAGGAACAACAGGACTCCAGTCTATTCCATAGCCTTCAATTTTATGTCCACCAAACTTTAATACAGGAGAGAGCCGATGTAAACTATTACCCCCACTGCTCGTGTCTCTTTCGGATTCTGCTAAAGCATTCAGAAATGAGCTGAAGTCCCAGACCTGCATAAAATTGCAGCAAAATTCGTAGCTCTTTTGATAACTATACCTACTTGTTGAAATGATAATAAAATTAAGGAATTTATTGATATTATCTCCCTATGTTTTCTAACACAATCAAAATCTACACTCTGAATAAAAGGACACAAAATATAATTTTATTGACTATTGGTTATTTACATATTTTCTATAGACAAAATCTTATCATGATACTCATTTACAGGTCATAACTACTGTCACATTTTACAGTCCCTAACCATGGATTCATTGAAATACTTGCAAATTTTCAACCATTTCTTCAAGTACTATTGTAGTTCGGAAAACATCTTCCTGAATTAGACAACTTCAAGGGCCTATTATGGAACATCAACCAGGCAAATGTAGATCTCCAGCATTAAATTTAATGTGCAAAAGAATATCCTGATGCTATTCATTTTACCAATACCAAGCAAGATGAAGCATCTGCATAATATTAAATGTCTAAATTAACAATGTACAATTCATGATGTCTGCTCTAATACATAAATGGAAGAAATCACAGATCAGGTAATTTTAAATATCAATATATATTCAAAACAAAACAATGAAAAGATTGCCAAACCTGCACATGGCCAGTATCAGCCCATGTAGCACAAATATGAGGTCTTTGCATCATCGAGCGAATGCGATTTATACAACCTTGATGAGCCACCTTGTGAAGCTGTTATTTACAATGGATAAAAATAATAAGATCTATCTGCATTTCCTCATGACCCAAATTTTATCACTTGAATACCAGCTACTGCTACATGAAATATTTAAGATAGAATATAAGTCCACATGCCTGTAGAACAGGTTGCATAGATTCGTCACTCTCATCTTCATCTTCATCTTCATCGCTGCTACTCTCGCTCTCCATATCCGCATCGTCATCAGCAGATGAAGGAGGCACTAATCCACGCTTCCTTCCTGCTATGTTGGAGAGCTTGAAAACTCCAATATAATTCCAGGATGCTTGCTCAGCCTAAAAACAAACAAAATCTCAAATTTTCTTTAAATACAAATGAAGTCATAATTTTTCCACAAGTTATATGGATCCAAGTACAAATTAAATTCTCAAGCCTCTGCTCTAATAAAAAAGATATAGCCACTATAGCAATCTAAATTAGAATATTATGAGTTTTAATTTTTCATAAAATTATTAAATAAACAAGGTAATGAGGAAATCTAGTCTAGTAACATAGGGATTGAGAAAAGAATAGGGGAAGCAAACAACTTTCTATCAAGGTAATGAGGGCATGAGAATACAGTTTGACTTCTTGCTAAATTATTTTATGCAATGTTTCTTTTATTCATTTCATTATCACGAGAAAGGGGCTTTTGGATGAAATTTGAAAAAGCTACTGCATCATTGAATATTTACTGTTAGTAATAAATCCACCAAAATCTAGCTTTCCTTCATTATGAGAAGAATAGTAATACATCCTCCACTTTTTTTCCTTTATTTTTATAGGGCATATTTTTCCCCTTAATAAGTCTGATGGTGCTCATTTCAAAGTAATTACAAAGAATACAACTTAACTTAATCTCCTGCCCTATTATCTTTTATTTAACCAACCCATAAATCATTCCCAATCATGCATGTGTAGCTTCTTAACAAGTGTCCAAGAATTGAAAGGGCAACCTCTCCATCTTATATATGAATGAATCAACACCTAAAAGGAAACAACTCCATTCATACTAAATAAGTTCTAGCACCATTGTTCAGATCATCCTAACAGATCAGAAAGGACAATTACTAAAGCTCAAAGAGTCAGGATGCAACATTTCATCCAACAAATCCATCACCAACCAAATACTACGTTTTACAGGACACATCACAAATGATTCTGATTCATGTTGACATAAACCTCCTCATTGTCAACTTTGCAAACAAGACCAATATATGCAGTGCACAACACCCAAAGAACATCATTCAAACAGTAAGAGCATCATTGATGATGCAACTTTGAAAGCACAAGCACTTTGATTCCCCAAAATTGAAGGGTTGATTTCCTCTTAAGTCTCTAATTTTGTTAAATATGTTTAGCTCTTGTTTAACAAGGTGATTAACATAGAATCATGAGTCCCAGAATTTCTCATTCTTTGAGGATAAAAGTTGCAACAACGCCTCACATCATCCTAAAATGTAAGCCAAAGCTTTAACAGAATAACAATGATATATTTGGCCTAGGAGGAATCTTTTTAATCAAAAAACCGACTTTGCTGACCTCAGTTTTCTTCTTCCACTCCAATATGAAAATATACAGCTCACACCTCAGGATTCAAGGAAAATGTTGTTGAACACAAACCCAAAAACAAAAAAACTATGGACATTTTATCCCTAATTACACTTTATTCTGGCTGCCTTTTTTTAAGTGTATTTAGTTTTCATTCTCCTCCACCATTCTTTTACATTAAACCTTTTATTCAGGAGGCCCAGCCCTATTTTTAACTTGAGATTTACAATATTCAGCATATACAATTAGAAGATTGTGCCACTCATGCCTTAGAAGATCTCCAAGCATCATCGAGCATTTTTGGGCTTAACATTAGCCATTACAAGCCGAATATGTAGCTCTATTGGGTTAAAGTAATGACCATTGAATCATCCCGAACCAATCCATTCGGGGCAAACCAAACCATACCAGTCAAGCGCTGGATTGGTTCAGCTATTAAAGTCGATTCACATTATCAGGTTCGAATAGGAAGGTTCGAATTGGTAGATTCAGGTTTGACCCATTTAATTACTACAAAACACATTATTTTGTCCTCTTGAGTTTTGCCCGATGCCACTCTTATAAAACCTTAACTCCTTTCCTCATCAATCACCACCCTTTGTCTCTCTTTTATCACTGGTCACCGATCACTCATCGTCTTTCACTTGTCCATCGCTCGGATAGTCATCCCAAGAAGAAAAAGGGGATCACCCATTGCTCATCGTGCTCGGTCACCCGTCACTGATTCCAAGTAATATTTTCACCCTTCTCTTTTACTTTCTTTGTCCTTCGAGCTTTTTTCCTTTCCCTTTTTACCCTCCCTCTCCTCTCTCTCCTCTTATCTTTATTTTGTAGCATCAATTCACTGCACTTCAGTATGGTACATATCGATACCGTACTGACTCGATCACTGGCCGACATGAGCTGCCAGTATGGTCCTTGAGTTAAAGTTTTGCTTTCTTTTTGACAGAAGAAAGTAGAGTGAACAGTCCTAGGGGTAACTTCCTAACCTAGGCAGATCCCAAACCTGGATAAACTTAAGATCTTTGACTGCACATGGTTTCCATTCCTATTAAGACCTATCGGGTAAGAAATACTGCTCATCAAACAATAGGACTCGCATTGTATGGAGATATCATACATCACCAAGAAATGGCTCTTTCATAGTAATCAACTAAAATTTATCGGCAATAGCTATTCTTTCGAAGAATAGCTTAAGTGCTCAATAAAACATGAATGAAATACATCAAGGCCAGGAATTTGGTTTCAAATAAGAAGATAAGAAGCTGGCTCCATAATTGTGGCATAGCATGCCAATGGTAGGGTATGTGTGCAACTCTCCGATTCAGGATGACATCAGTACCACTACGAAGGGTTCATAAAACAAAAACTCCTTGCATGACGACCGGGTCACAGTTAATTGCTTTAAAAAAAAAAAAACAATTTATCCATAACAAGTTCATTCAAATTAATTTCTCATTTTTTTCTTTTCTACAACTTGGTGGTTCTACAAGATCATTTTCCCTCTCCTGACCTGCTATAAGGTAATTTGGGTCCAATCTGCTATCTCTCAATAATACACAAATTCATAACAAATACGTCAACCTAATGTATGTAATTTAAACCCAAATTCATTTTTTTTCTTTTCTACAACTTGGTGGTTCTACAAGATCATTTTCCCTCTCCTGACCTGCTATAAGGTAATTTGGGTCCAACATGCTATCTCTCAATAATACACAAATTCATAACAAATACATCAACCTAATGTATGTAACTGAAAACCCAACTGAGCTTTTCTAGAACTCTCTTTAAAGGTGCTTCCATGTTCCACCATTCTATATAAAGAATAGAGTAATTTTCAAGACTCGTAAGTGAGAGAGAAAGAACCTGGGTCCCCGCAACGCCATAAACTGTATGCGGAAACTCTGTCCGGACCAATCCCAATGAGTCATGCACTATATCAAAACTACACCAACGATTCAAAAAAAAAAAAACAAGAGATTAGCAAGACAGCAATATATCAAAAAACGAACAAAAAAAAAGTGAATTTTTCCTTCACAGCATTCTACCTCAAACAAGGCCATCCAATATTAAATGCACGAAGATAATTATATGCTGAAGGATCAAATTGAAGCTCCTCTCCCTCTTCTAACTTATCAACACCAGGTTGCCATACCTGAAGACACCAAAATTCCTAATAAAATTCAATAATTGAATAAAATTTAACTAGATGTTTAAACAAATCAAATCAAGTGCACAGCCTAAATTACACGCTACAAAATTCCGCTCAAGATGCAGCGTGAGAATTAAAAGGTAAAAAAGGGCTTTTTTTGCTCAGTTTTCTTTCACCTTAGCAGGAGCCGATGGCACAGAAGAAGACTCACCCTTCTTTGTTCCCTGCAACAAAGAAAAGCACAGACACCATGAAAATAAACGGTTTGAAAATGGAAAGAATCGAGGGATAGGGATGCAGAGAAAAGAAGTGGATTGGAAGCGGAAAAAGGGCACACCTTGATCTTTTTCTTGCTCTTCTTAGGGTTCTTAAGACTGCGAACCATCTCCGGAGCTCTCTCTGGTGAGGAAGTGAAAAGGCCCGCTACTAAAACCCTAGCTCCGTCGGATTGAAAACCGCGGCGAGGATTTATACCAAGTGTTTGCTTACGTCGCGACCAAAAATCGGTAGACACAAAAAACACAAAACTTTATCCACCGTTCATTTTATAATGGAAGGTCTATATCGTCCCCGGCTTACCAGGTATAGCCGGTTAAAATCCAAGCTCTGCCAGTAACCTATTCAGAATCCAGATTATTGATAATTTAAATAAAATTCATCTGATAATTAAATAATTTATTTATATTAATAATTTAAATTAATTTTTATGAAAAAAAAATAATTTAATTATTGTAATTTGATAAAAAATTTTACAAACTTGCTCCGCTTTCTTTGATCGCTTTCTACTTGATTTCTTTTATCGATCTCGTTGGAATCTGATCCGGCAACGCCGCTTCAAATATTATTTATAAATATAATTTTTTTAAATATTATTATTTATAATATAATTTTTTAAAATCAAATATATAATAATATATAAATTTTTAATAAATTTAATTTAGAAGTATTTTAAGAATTTAATATTATATGACTGTAATATATGTTGTACTATATTTATGTATATCAAATAAAGTGCTGATAATTTATTAAATGATATTCAAAAATTTCTTGTGATGCACCAAACGCAATCTAAACACCTTTTTTAAATGAACAGTTAAGATAATTTTTTATACAAAACTATAAAAATACATTAACAAGTTTATTTGAGGAGTCTTAAAAATATTTTCAACGCAGATTTATAATGCTTCTAACTGGACTTAAGTGATTCATAAATGAAAAAATATATATATAAAGAAAATAAGTATAAGAGACTAAAGGCGAGGTCTGAGCCGTTGAAATTGAGGCTAGATTTTTATAAAAAATTATAAAAAAAGTATTTTATCTAAACCCTATTTTAAATATCTTCATGCAATACCATAAATACATGTAACTAGAAGAAAAAGCTATGCTTGTCCAGATGTGTGCAGAATTTATGTGCTTAAAACGATGACAATTAGGTTAGTATATTAAAGATAACATGTCACTGGTTTTAATTAATACAATAATTTTCTTAGACTTTAATTAACTAATCTAATAGCCATTGGCTTATGGCCATGATTTATCATTCCTATTTTGTTGCATCAAATGATCATGGAACATACTTGGTAACAAAGACAAGATTTTTAGAATAATTAAAAAAAAATTTGAATAATGCTATCTCTTATAAGATGTGCTGAGACCATACGTTTTTTTTTTTTTTTGGATCATTCCTTACATTGGAAAAAAAAAAATTTCATAGGATCATTATCATTTTAAAGAAATTGTGTATGAAAAAGTACTAACCCAAAAACATTGACTTTGATTACCAACCATATAAGATAAGATTTAATTCCTAATTTTATTTTTAAAATAATTGAAAAGGTTTTTTAATCCCTACGGTAATCAAAGTAAGAGATTTTATTATGCTTTTTATTGGAACTTCACCAATTGATCACACTCCTAGCGATAGAGCGGTATAGCTTCTCATGTTTTTAGTTAAGAAGAGAATTCTTTGCTTATATTACGAAGTAGTTGTTCAAATGTTTAAAATTATATATATTAAAAAGCAGACTTAGGGTATATTACAAGAAAGATAGTAGAGAAGAGAGATTTAAATACTAATCGTAGGTTGTAATAAAGATGGCCAAGATGATCTATGATTATTTTTGAATAATCAAATTAAGTATCACTTTAAGACAACAAGCTCGTAATTGATCAGCTAAAAAGAGTTATAAATAAGTGCAAAGGGCACCTAATTTGAGAGGAATGAGAGATTTTCTAGTAAATTAGTGTGGAACATTAAAATGGGATGGCAAGATGATATTGAAAATATTTTTATTTCGAGTCTGACTTTTTATCTTAAAAAGAGCTGGCAATGAGTATACATATTATGAGGAAGTAAAAATCTTAAAATATTTAAAAAAGTTTATTGGATGAGCTTACTCTTTGATTAACCATAAAAAATAAGTCAATTGTGTGGGAGTAACTAAGTGATAAAGAATAGGATAAATTTTTAAATTTAAATAGATATGATGACCGATAGATATAGCAATTTAAATAACATGCAACTAGATCCTTATTTTCTTCTTCTTAATGTCTCAAGAGAGCTTTTTAAAGTAGAAATGAGTAAAATTTTAAGCTTAGTATTAGCTCCAGGCTAGTCTTCTTTTATTAGATGACCTAGACTTTTTTATTAGATTTGAAGGTCTAAATTACTTGACAAAATATTTTTGCATGTATATGTGTGTGTGTGCAGGCCTGTGCGCCTGTGCACCAATAATTTATATCAAGCAACAATTATAATCCTCACATTTCATTTAAATGCTATGATTATTTATCCTATTTTGATATTAGCTAAATGATGTGAGGTTTGCACATGAATCTAATATGATCATTTACAAATATCCCTGAGATCACATATTATTTTATTTCCATAGTTTCCATCTCGATATTCATTTACATATATTTTATAACTTGTATATTATATCAGTATCTATATACATACTTGCATGCATGCATTCATATATACACACATATATTGATAGGTATAACTATATACTAAAGCTGAACCCTCCTTCCCTCCCAATAAAAAGCAAAACTGTAGGAGTAAAATTAAAAAAGCGAAACCCACCTTCCTTCTCGAGTTAAAAGCTAAAATAAAAAGGTAAATTTGGGATTTAAAAGTGAAACCTTCCAATTGGTCCTAGTTAGTTTCTTTATAATGATCCTAGTTAGCGTACTCCTAAAGTCTATCCCAATGTAATAAGGCAGTTTTATAATTATTAGACCAGATCAGACATCTAATTGCAAATCCATGCCAATAGTATAATAGCCAAATAAATTAATTATATAAATAAATAAAATATGATTAAATTTAAAATATGTTCTATAATGATAATTAAAAATAATTTTCTTATAAGATTTAACCAATTTAATATTTTTAAAGTTAAATTTAAAATTATTTAAATTATAATAGAATATAATATTCACACATATACTTGAAATTAATTTTTTTAAAATAATATTACTTGAAATCCTTTATATCAATAAAGATAGCAAAGATTAAGTCTAAAAGACAAAAAAAAAAGCTCCTAAAAAATTGATATTTAAATTATACTAATTTAAAAGTAGTTTTTAAAAAGAGAAAGCTGAAGGGGTAAAATTAAAATTTAAAATGTAATTATCTTAAGACTATTTTGTTCCACCACATAGTGGAAACTCTCTCCTAGTTTTATCCAGAGAAAATTCAATCTTTTGATCTAACTAAATTAATCCTAGCCATTAAAATTATATATCCCTTGCAAACACTATCTCAATTAAACTATAAATTTTATTAATTAATTATGAGGAGCTCCTAGTCTTACCACCTCACCTTCTTCCTATCAAACAAATTTGTAAACCATGATCATTAAGAAAATTTTAAAAAACTTTGGATTGGATTGGTAGAGTACATAAGTATTGGTCAACTTGACCAACCAACTCGCATTAAAATAAATAAAAAGAAGGGGAAGAAGAAGAGGGGCAAATTTGACTCAATATTGCATTGAGTTGACTTCGATGGAAACTTTCTTCCAATTGAAGGAGATGAAGGTCAAAATAAAAATAAAAAGTCATAACCATCAGCAAGCTTAAGGAGTTTGATTTTGAAGAGGAGAGCTAGATCTATGCACTCGCAGATAGACTCCTCCATCAATATTTAGGGTTGTCAAGGTCAATGAAGACTTTTTGCTTGTAAAAATCTTCATCGATGTATGGTTTAAGGCGTTGCCCATTCACTTTAAATGTTCTCTTAGTCTCATATTATACTTTAACTGCTCCATAAGAATAGATTTTAGTTACCAAATGGTCCTGACCATCAAGATCGTATCTTTCCTAAAAAAAGTCAAAGTCTTTAGTTAAATAATAGAACTTTTTGTCCAACTTGAAATTTCCTACTTAAAATATGCTTATCATAACATCTCTTAGTTTATCTTTGAAAATTCTAGCATTCTCATAAGCATAATTGCGAAACTCATCTATCTCATTGATTTGCAATAATCTCTTATCGCTAGCTGCTTGTAGATCAAAGTTAAGTATCCTTGTCGCCCAATAAGCCCTGTGTTCTAGCTCCACTAGTAGATGACATGCTTTTCCATAATAAGCTGATATGGTGATATCCCAATCGGTGTTTGAATGTTATTCTATAGGCCCATAAAGCATCATCAAATTTTATCGCCCAGTCTGTACTAGAGATATTCATTGTCTTTTCCAATATATGCTTCAACTCTCGATTAGATACCTCGACTTATCCACTCGTTTGAGGATGATATGGTATCACCACGTGATGTGTAACTCCATACTTAGTCAGTAGTGCTTCAAATTGACGATTGCAAAATGTTTTCCACCATCACTGATTATTTCCCTTGGAGTGCAGAATCAGAAGAAGATGTTCTTTCGTAGAAAATTCACCATAACTCTCACATCATTGGTCGGTGAGGTACAACTTCCATCCATTTGGAGACATAATTTACGGCCACCAAAGTAAATTTGTTAGAATATGATGATGGAAAAGGACCCATGAAATCTATACCCCAAACATTAAATAATTCAATAACTAAAATATTGTTTGAGGGCATCTCATGTTTTCTAGAAATATTTTCAATTCTTTGACAATGATCACATGAATTAACAAATGTAAATGCATCTTTAAAAATAGATGACCAATAAAACCTAGATTGTAGAATTTTTGTTGCTATTTTTGCACCACCAACTTCCAATGAGTGACAATATCTGATTATATTCTCCATCTCATCCTCAGGCACACATCTTTTGATTATTTGTTCTGCATAACTATAAGAAAAAGGGTCATTTATGAGGGATTTTTCAAGAAAAAAAAAGGAAAAAAATCCATCAAAAATATAAATTTTCGATGGATTTTCGACGGATAAATGGTCATCGGAAAAACCCTTCTCGAAAATTTTTTCGAGGAATTTTTTGAGGGAGTTTTCGAGGAAATTTATCTCTTGAAAATTTCTGACATATTTTTTGAGAGAAATTTTTGAGGGATTTTTCAAGGGAAAAGTTTCGAGGGATTTTTCGAGAGAAAATTTTCGAGGGATTTTTGAGATAAATTTTTTGAGGGATTTTTCGAGGGAAAATTTCCAAGGAATTTTTGAGATAAATTTTTTGAGGGATTTTTCGAGGGAAATTTTCTGAGGAATTTTTGAGAGACATTTGCGAGGGATTTTTCAAGGAAAATTTTTCGAGGGATTTTTTGAGGAAAATTTTTTGAGGGAATTTCCAAGGGAATTTCTGAGAGGAATTTTTTGAGGAAAATTTTTTGAGGGATTTTTCGAGGTAAAATTTTTAAAGAATTTTTGGGGGATTTTTTGAAAATTTTAAATGGCTTTTCTTAATTTTTTGAGGAAATTATCCCTCGCTAAAATTGAAAATTTCTTAATTTCGTTGGAAAAAGCTGTATTTATAACAAAAAGTTATCCATTGAAAAAAAATAAATTAGCTTTTATGACAAAAATTAGTCTTCAAGGAAAAGTTGTACCTATTTTTAGCAATGACTATGAAATATTTAACTGCCAATGCTAAAATTTTCAAAATAAAAATTCAAAACTTAATTAATAAAATAATAAAATTTAATCAAATTACATAATTTATCCATCATAGACCTATTACAAGTTTACATATATGTATCAATAAAATTACATATAGTCATACCTAACCTAACGAGTTACCACCAAAAGACCAACTAAATTCCAATAAAACAAAAGAAAGTTTTGTTTCCATTATATGATATTTTAGCCACGAAGATGCTTGTAATAATGAAAATGCTTGGACTCGTTCCTTTGCTTAGCACGATAATTCCACCTACATCCAAATTAAAGAAACATGCAAATTAATCTTAATTACATAATTCATATAAATTAATCTTAATTACATAATTCATTAACATAGAAAACTAGTTATTGTTTATAGTAAGTATATAAGATAAATAGTTCTACTAGAAAAAAGAAAAAATAAGCAATAATCAGCTGGTGGGAGAGTAGTGTGATTATGGAATTGGTAGGAGGTTGTAGTTATGAGTAAATAGACACACAAAACATAAAATACTAGGACAAAAAGAATAAAATTTTCATATATCAAGCAATTGATCATTACAATTAATAAGTAATAATTTATTTCTAACATAGGTGATCCTCTGTCCAAACTCTAGTCCACCTATTTATCTTAAGAGGAAGGATGTGCTTACCGTAGACAATAAATTTAGCCTGTTATTCTCACTATCATCATTAAAACCACTCCAATACTTCATTACACCAACTTGCTTGTCAGACAGCAATGATCAAAGATAGCTAGAACCTTCAACTTTTTGAAAAAAAATACAAGAGAAATATAAAAGTCACTACTTTGAAAATATCAGCATTTGCAAATAATCAGACCAAATAATGAATTGCATATTTATGGTACTATTGTCCATTTTTTCATTTTCAAATAATATACTATATATCAGTATAGCATTCAAATCCATAATTTTCATACTTTAATAATTCATAAAAATCATGATAAATGGCTTACTTACCTCTTAGCGCTAATCCAAAAGTGTAAATCAGCTAGTTGGACATCTGGTTACTTAAAACATCATTTTTCCAATTTTTAATGTCCAAAATTAACATATCAAAATAACTTTTAAACTCTACCCAATTTAATCATGGAGCCAACTTGGGGCTTGAATATCTTCAAATATATAAGCCCAAACGAAAAAGTAAAAATACCCCAAGAAACTAGGATCCAAGTCCCATCTCCTTTTTATTGGACCTGGCCCAATTTAGGGCCAAAAAATCAGCCCAAAGGGCATACTGGGCTGGGCCAAAACTAGGCCCAGCCCCTCCCTCTTTCTCTCTCGCCCCTGGTTTACCCGAACAAAGGGAAAGGGAAGTGGACGGCGGCCTAGGGCCGCTGCTGGACCCTCTCGAGGCTTGTCTGGCTGCCGACGATCGGCCCAGCGCCGGCCGCTGACGACGGCCGCCTTCCTTTTCTTTCCTTTTTCTTTTCTTCCTTTCTTCTTCCTTCTTTCTTCTCTTTTCTTCTCCTTCCCTTGTTTCTTCTTCCTCCTGCCACCTCTTTGTGGCAGTGGCATGGCCGGCCGGTGGGAGGCCAATCGGACCCCACAAAACGCCTCCCCAGCGTAGGTGGGGGCTGGTGCTCGGGGCTCGGGCACGGCGAGCCGGCGGGCACATCGCCAGGCCCGAACCAGTATACGGGGAGCCGGTTTGGCTCCCGTGTGAGGGGAGGGCCTCTGGTGGCCCTCTTCCCCTCTTCTTCTCTCTCTCTCCCTTCTTCCCTCCCTCCCTCTCTCTCTCTCTCTGTCTCCCTGGTTCACCCGAACCAGGGGAAAGGGAAGTCGACGGCGGCCTAGGGCCGCCACTGGCTCCTCCTAGGGCTTGTCTGGCTGCCGGCGATCAGTCTAGCGCCGGTCACCGACGACGACCACCTTCCTTTTCTTTTCTTTTTCTTTTCTTCCTTTCTTCTTCCTTCTTTCTTCTCTTTTCTTCTCCTTCCCCTGTTTCTTCTTCCTCCCGCCACCTCTTTGTGGCAGTGGCACGGCCGGCCGATGGGAGGCTGGCCGGACCCCACCGGATGCCTCCCCAGTGCCAGTGGGGGCTGGTGCCCGAAGCTCGGGCACGGCGAGCCGTCGGGCATGCCGCCAAGCCCAAACCAGTATACAGTAGCCGGTTTGGCTCCCGTGTGAAAGGAGGGCCTACGGTGGTCCTCTCTCCCTCTTCTTCTTCTCTCTCTCTCTCTCTCTCCCTCCCTCCCTCCCTCCCTCCCTTACCTTGCCGAAGGCAACGCAGTGGTAGATGCAACGGCACGGTGACGGGCTTGGGCACGTCGTGGAACTCTCTGACGGGCTTGGGTACGTCGCGGCCCTCGATCGTGATCTCCTCTTGCAATGGTAAGCCTCCACCTCGGCCTCGGTCATGGCCGCCATGGAAGGGGACTCCACAGAAATTCTTCTTGAATGGGGTCAACCCACCAAGTCGGCGCTACCCTCTCAAAAAAAAAAGAGACAAGCACAATGGTCAAATAAAAATGGCGCGGGGCAGCGAAAATTCTAGGACGCGGGCAATGAAAATTCAAAGGGTTTTAAGTCTAATTTATAAGAAAAAGATTAATAGTGTTTAAATATTTTTGCAATAAATTTATAAATATAAAAAAGGTTAGGATTGTAGTGTTATGATAATGCATTTTTTTTTCAAGGACTCAGGTTCGAATCCTTCTATCAGCCTCTTATAAATTTATTTTATATAAAATAAAATTTTTTGTTTCATCTTTCTATTTTTTGATAATTTTTCTATGTTTTTCCTTGGCTTTTCCTTTTTTTCTCGGGTGTAGAGATCCTTTTTTTTTTCCTCCATTCCTCCTTTTTGGTTAGATTTCTGTATTATTTTTTTGATGAATTTTTGGAGGAAGAAGGAGATGGATTTGTCGGTGCCGTGAGGAGAGAAGTAAAGGACCTTGGAAAATTTCAATGCCTATAAGAGGAAAGAAATCAGTGAGTAAGGGATAGAAGCTTTGAAATTTGGATTTATCCTAAGATCTTCAACTATTAGAATTTACCATTTTACTAAAAAGAATAGTTCTTCGTATCTAGGCTTCTTATTAAGAGTACTTTTTTATGAATTAGTGAAGACTAAGAAGGCTTGATGACATTGATTGGTGAAATTTAAATTTTGGAGATAACCATCAATACTATATATATATATATATGTATATGTACGTGTATATATATATACACACACCTGTATATGTGTGTATGTGTGTGTATATATAAATATATATGTATGTATAAAAGAAAACCATGTAATGAACAAGCAACTAGACCATTGATCCAAAGGAGAGATGAGTTATATAACAAATGATCCAAAAGCTATATATATATATATATATATATATATAATACTACCCATTTAATATAAACCCCAAAACTAAATTTATTTAGCATTACAAAGGTCGGTTGTTAGTCAAATTTAGGTCTAGCAATCTTGACTTATTAATAGGTCAAGTTGGGTCGTCAGGCTTAAATGAGGTTGATCGAACCCAAACAATTGATTGGCTATTTGGTCACTCTTTAACTATCACATAATTTTTTCTTATTATATAGCCTGTTGTCCTTTACCTAATTTATGTAATGAGCTCAAACCTTTTATCCTATATTACATAAAAACTTAACCTTTGTAATTTTCATCATCTTTAATCATCACCATCTTTAACATGAAACAAGAGATGGGATGCTAGTTCACAATATGTTATCATATCAACTAAGAAAAGTCTACCAAAAAAATGCATGCATATATTTGATTGAGACTTTTCTCCGAGAAAAAGAGATCCAAAGTATGCAATAGATAGTTGTTATCCTATAATCTTAAATACTATACAATCTTTGTTATTTGCCACAACCTAGCAACTGAGTTGACGGTTCATGAAACAACTTAATAGGGTTTATAAAACAAATCCCTCAGAAAATCCCTCAAAAATTAATTTTGTGAGAGATTTTCTGAGGGATTTGTTTTTAATTAATGAGTTATTAACAAAACTTTTTGATAAAAAAATCCCTCAAAATCAGTCGCAAAATTAATTTTTGAGGGATTTGCGAGGGATTTTTTTATCAATTTTGCGAGGAATTTTTGAGGGATATTTCTATAATAAATGGTTTATTTGTAAAAAAAAATAAAAAAAATCCCTCAAAATTAATTTGATTATATAGGACTGGAACGCGATTAATTATGAATCTCTAATAAATTTTGTTGTTAAAATAGAGTATTTAAAATTAATCAATGATGGTCATATATGAATCGATCTTAATCCTGAGTAATTAATAGACTTCTAATTATTATATTATATTTTTGACACATAAATATAGTGTCAAATTCTTGATATATTAAAAATATAATAATAAAAGTAGCCAGAAATATTAATATACAAGATAAAATTTATTCCTTCTAAGAAGTCAGATGGACAATTCCCATAAGTGTTGATTCGGAGCTTGAATAATAAGAGCGCTCAATTTATAATTAGATCGTAAATATATTATTCATTATAGAATCAATAATACTTATGGATAAAGATATAATTAAAGAGGTTAACGAAAAATGTCTAGCTTTAATTATGAACCGTTTATGGAGGATTGATTTATATGCAGTGACTAGACAATTCAAATCCTTTTGAATATAATTAATTTTATAATTTTAAGAGTGCAGTTCCAAATTTTTAGTAGAGTAATTTAGAATTAATAATTTTGATATTTTAATTAAGGTGTTAATTAAATATTAAAATTATTGGAGCTTAAAATTATAATGTCCATAGTTCCTCTCCATGAAATTATTTGAACCTTATGATATGTTGAATTGAGTTATTAATATGAAATTAAGAATTCTAAATTAATTTTCACACAAAAATTAATTGGATTAATTTTTATTTTAATTAATATAATTATTTAAAATAAATTTAACTTTTTTAAATTAAAAATTATACGATGTGCTCCGAACGCATCATTGGCATGTTCCACAAGGAGAGTCCATGTGGAAGTTATTTTGTTGTTGGAGAAATATATGGAATTATGAGAGAGCTTTTTCTCTTCCATATTATCGCACGATAAAGATATCAAAAGAAACTAACAATTGGTTGTTGGATAGATATACGTTAAAGTAATCTCCAAGAGTTAGAAGTTATCTTTAATTTTTAATTAATTAACTAATTAATTAAAAACGGGTGGTAGATATTATTCTTTCTGAAAATAAGAAAAAATAACGTAGGATGATTGTCATCAACCACATAGAGTTTTCTCCTTCATCTCCACTTTGTCTCATGAGTTGAGAATACAAAGTGAATTAAAAATTCAGTTGTGTGATCTCAACCCAAATCAGAAATACCCACTCATTCGTGTTCATCATAATTTGGAGCACGTTTGGAAAGATCCGTGGTGATCAAAAGGATTTGATGATTCCCAAGTGGTTCTGATAAAGTTTAAGACATTCGATAAAAGGTCAATTTCTTAATCTTCTTATTATTTTTATTATTAAATTAATATGGGTATAGATCGCTAAATAAATTTTTTTAAGATATGCGATTTGATCTTTATCTAGCTTTCGCAAACATCTTAAAATCGTTTTAAAATAACCAGCAATTGGTATCAGAGCAGGCTATATCCCTATTAATTCATAATTGATTATGTGATAATTATTATATGATTGGGTAGGCACTCATGCATTATGGTATATACTTTTACTATTTTCATGGTGATGAATCTATGTGCGAATGAAATCAGTTATGTAATTTTTTTTTTGATTAGATAATTGCATATAAGATTTATGATGTTAATTTTATTTATATTAATGAAGAAGAGTTCTTTATGTTTTTGAGAAAAGTTTTTAATTAAATAAATAAAAAAGGTTGGTGGCTCTTTCGTGCTCCTTTGGGACGCGATGTTACCTCCTAACGATCCTTTCCGGATCTTGGAGCAGACTCATCGTTCCACTCCCTTCGCATTGCCAAAGGCAGTGAAAGCCCTCGGCACCGACTGAAAGGAGACTCCTAGGCTCACGTGATGGATAAAGAGGGTAAGCCCACTTGTCTCCTTTTCCCCAACGATGGTACAAGAATTTGGAGAAAATCGTGGGGATAAAATATTAGTTGGCATTATTAATCCGCTAGAAATCTTTTCACGGAAATTTCTCTATCTGACTGTCCTACCTATTTGTTGGTCCAACATCTAGGTAAGCACACTCTCTCCTAACCTTTTTTTTTTATTTCTTATTTCTTTTGTTTGTTTTTTTTATTTTTTCTTTATTCCTTCTTTGCTTTCTTTTTTTTCCTTTATTTTCTTCCTTATCTCTTACCTTTCTTCTTTCTTTTTATTCTCCATTCCTTACTTTCACTTATCTTCTATTTTCTTCCTTTAACCTCCTTCTTTCCTTTCTTTATTTATTTGTCTTCTCTCTTTTTTTTTTTTCTTCTTCTTGCTTTTCTTTTATCCCTTCTTGTCCTTTCTTTCCTCTTTTTTTTTCTTCAGTGTCCCACCTTGTGCCAGTCCCCTTTTTCCAACAGAATGGAATAGGACAATTAGGATGCCCCTCATCTTATTGGGACTTAAAAGCTTTGATAGAATATTTTGGCTACTAAATGCTCAACAAAGTACAAGTAAACATCAGCTAAAATCCATAAAATGGCATATAAATAACTCAAAAAAAAAAAAAGCATGCCTGCATTACAGAGGCGCATAGAAATTTCAATGCAAATCCCAGATCTGCCATTATATTTACCCTCCAATACAAATTCCATCTGCCCATAGTAGTACACAAAAGTAGAAGAGATGGCTTCATAATGACAAGTCAAGCAACCTATCCAACACCAACATATAAAAACCATGTGCATGAAAGGAACATAGCAGTTTCCATTTGAAGGTTTGATGTGTTAACGCACTAGGTATGCATATCAACACCGAAGAACAGAGAACATGTAGGCCTACATGGCACCAATTTAAAGCAAAGGCAAGACCAAAAAATGCTACAATGACACACAGCATTGTCCATGTCCATGTGAAGCTCATGTTACATTTACTAAATAAAATCCACATCAAGGAGATGTCAAATGGACTATAATCCAAGAATTACAACTCCAATCTACAACTAATACCCTGTTCCAGGATGGACATCAACTTCACATAACCAATCTAAGCTGCAAGAACCATCTAAGAGGGTCTAGTTATACGCTAGCAATCACAAAAAATAATGGATTGATTAGTCTTTGTAGTAAGTACGCAGATTAAAGCTCAGAGATATAAAAGGCGCGGACCATTTATGAGCAAGTTTGTGGTCACCCAAGGAATTATATGTAAAGGTTAGACAAAAGGAAGCATGGGGCATTCCATTTGATACAATTCGTGCTAAATATAAGAAGGAAATGAATGTGAAACCTGAAACCAGGTTACGAGGGTCAATGATTCCTTACAAAAGGTGATTTTCAGAAAACACTAACAGTACTGCAGCAAATACTGAAGGTAGTTTAGAAATATATTTGGGAATGAAACTTAAAATTTGAGAATCGGAAACCAGTATATATATTTTCAATCAAAAGAGCACTAGATTTGATTTTAATAAAAGAGTACAAGGCGAGCATCATGGCGTCGATAGCTCGTCCTGTTTGCAAAATCACAGTCTGCCATTAGATGCTGCCTACACATGAACCTTGATCGCAAAACTCAACAGTCATCAGTCATATTAACCTTGTCTATGGCAAAACAATAGAGCATAACGAATCACATCATCATTCAAACCAATTTAGATATTGCAAAAGGATAAACCAATCTTATAGATAGGTCCTCAGTTGATGACACTTGATGTAAATCCTAAGCTTTGATACAATAGATCTTAAGCATGTATACAAGATAACAGCCTATTTAGATGCATATAATGATAAAGATATCACTCCCAAGAGCCAAATTCAAGCTATGAAATGCATGTGTAGTAAAAGACTCTATAATACAATCAACAAATTCCATGTCCGTGCAATACAATGGATGTGAAAATATTTGTAACATATGTAACAAAATTCCTGCACAACTTTCTCATACAATTTATAGGTTCAAACACATTGATCATGGCTACAATGAAGTAGATGAAAGATAAATTCTAATCTTCTTTCAATTCTTTACTCTTCTCTTGAAGACTCGTTTGAATCTTTCAGCTTTTGTGATTTACTGCATAACTGAGTCACCATGCCAACAACATTACTTAAAATAACAGCTTTGTCCACTTTCAGTGGCTTTCCTGGTTCCAAAATGGATCCCAATTGAGTCACCATGCGGATAACATCACTTCAGATAGCAGCTTTGTCCCAGCATCGATATTGACACAATAAACTATGTTCCTGCAACAAGAATTAGCACCACAAACTGATAATCAACTCTATCTTTGTACAAGAGATAATACTAGCACAATATGAAGCTGCAGTGTAGTTAGAATGTAGATACAATCATATGCATATACAAGAGAGTTCATAAATGTAGATACAAGAATGTAGCCCCCCGTAACATCCAACTGACACTCAATGACACTGCAACTAACAAAAAGTAACACCGGGTTAATTTTTCAATTCAACAAATTATGATCAAAACTGCTTCAAAATGAAGAACCTAAGAAGAAAGAAGGGTAAAGAGAAGCCCCTTGAGATGTATAATGGGCCTAAAAAATTTTTGGAAATGAAATATAGACCAATCAGCAAGTTCAATTAATAATATTTGGCCTATTTTAAAGTATATAACAAGTTACACCATCCTGAAACCTCATTGAAAATTCAGTCTCTCGGTAGCATCCAAGCAACTTGGTGATATACGCTGGTATAGGGTCTCATAGAAAGAGTGCCTTTCGAAAGTATGAAAAGATGGATGAACAAAAAAAAAAAGAAAAAAACAAAGGCAGTTAGTGTAGAGTGCTGAGGCAAAGGAGTTGTATCAGAGCAGCAAACTAGCAGATTTGCAATTGAAATTTGGAATTACTGAAGGGGGTGTGATGTCCAGTAAGTTTGGTAAGACAGTTTGGTTCTGAAGGCCATGAAACTACTTGCAACAAAACAGCAGTTCAAGTTAGACCACCATGTAACATCCAAGATAAGTAGAAAGGTCAATGCAACAATGATCCTGGATTACTAATTTAACATATACAACTAGAAAGATGTTGCATCTAATTGTGAGCAACATGACATGGATTTCTAAAAAATTATATAAATCAGTATACTCCATAAACCCCAAAAACAAACAGAATCCCCCACTCCGGTGGCTCAAAAGAACAACAATGCAGTAGCAAGTTCATTCAACATATGAAGTGAAGTCTTGCATTAGATGCAGTATATTTATGAAATTTTCTACATGAAAGCATGCAATAAATAAATTACTCGCATCTTTGTAAGTATGTGCCAATAAACCAATCAACTCACCTGACAACTTCCAAAACATTGCCTTGTTGGGCCATAAATAAATTTAAAAAATTGAAGTAGACTATTTGCAATTGCCAGCAAAAGAGATGAGAGTTACCTTTTTTTAATTCAGAACCAGGTGTGCGTATAAAATCCAAGTCATGTGGACGAACTAGCTGGCCTTCTTTATAGCTTCTGCCCTTTATATTGAACAGTTCTTCATTTGTTTCATCTTGTGGACGAACCAGCACATTTTGCTGAGAATGTGTCATGCAAAGCAGCATAATCCAAGTCATGGCCCTCGGCGTATATGTCGGGTTAGACTTTGATGCTTCACAACTGTTGCATTTTTGAAATGCCCTCCAAGTTATGATTTCACAGCCGATACTTCACATACGCAAGGATTAACCAATGTATTGTACTCAAAATCCTTAATTTCACTGTATAAAATCCTGAACTCAGAACATTGGATTTATGTTTCATCAACTGCCTATTACAAATGGCTATGCATCCATAAAACATCATCCATAGAAGGCGGCTTTCAAAATAAGTTGTTCCAAGCCTTATATAAAATTAAACAATCAAAGTAAACTCACAGCACAAGGCAGCCCACCCTATCACCCAACTGACACTCAAATAGATCAACTCTTATGAACAAGTAGGAATGAGTACAATGAGAAACCAGCTCCCTGGACACATATCGAGAAAATAGTAGAAGAAGGAGACCAATTCCCTAGAGTTGAAACCATTATTCGATTAAAAAAATATCATTAATATGACAAAACTGCATACTATAATGACATAGCTGCTTACTATTTAATAGATGATTGATTCTAAATCCAATTTCATCATTGTTCAGGCTACCGACATAATCCAATTGCGAGATATGGGGACATAGATTAAGTTGGCTAAGGAAGGCAGTATCAGGTTCTTTTCTGACGGTCACAATTTGCATGCATCCAATTCAGAAAATGCTATGTGTCTGCCAACCATCATGGCCCTCATCTTTGATAGAACATCTGACTGTGATGCTTCACAACGGTTGCATTTATAAATGCCCTTCAAGTTATGAGTTCACAGCCAATGCTTCAATATCGGCACCAAGGATGCTTGCCAAGAAATGAAAATATTCAACGCATAAAATGTTCAGGAACGACACTGATCCAAGCAACCAATAACAATAGAAAACCCAGAGAACCTGCTTGCTTTAAATGGAATGCACAATAAGAAAACAAATGCATTGCAGCAGGACCATTCATACACATTAAGGCATACAGATCCAATTACTGCGATGAAATTTTTTTTAAAAAAAAAAATCCGAGCCTACTGAGATAAGAAACCAAAGTGACTAAACTCTCAGAAGGTGAAATTATAGATCCGACAAAGGGGATTACGAAGTCCAGGACTCTGATACAAAATTCCATCGGTACTTTGAAGAAAGAAAGGCAGCCGACATATAGTACATAGGCTTTCTTATTATTCTACACACATACCAAAACAAAAACAAAAGCAAAAAATGAAAGAGAGAAAAAATAAAAAGAAAAACAAATATAGAGCTAGATCACCGCACGCAAAGAACCAAAACCAAAAGCATCACAAAAAAAGTAGGAGAAAAAATGGGCACAGAACATGATTACATCTCGAGGTGTAACTCAGAACCGATCGACGGAGACCGGAAAGGGTTCCGACTCCGCCTCTCGGAAAGGCAAGCAGATCAAAGAGAAAGACTAGTTCCTGACCATATATTAATCCCAGAGACACTCCGAAAAGCGAGATCTAAGAGCGACAGGACCAGAAAGATTCCCAAGAATCCGATCAAACCTCGGATAACAACGTGATTCGATTAAAGATAGCACGAAAGAAAGAATGAATCCAACAAAATCAGAAACGCCAACGAGTTGAGGTATCAAAAAAAGCAAAGAATACTTCACTCCATCAACCAACAAAAACCAGAAAAAAAAATACGAAAAGAATCCTTATGGTTTTGCACAGAAAAATCGTCTGCAGAGTTCGCAAATATATGAAAATTTTTGAATAAAAAAAATATAGTTTTTGAATAAACTATTTATGAGTTTAAGAATGATATTTTTGAAATAAAAAGATTTTTCAAATCCATTGCATGCCTTTAGCTACTTCCCGTATGATACAAATTTTATTTTAATAATATTTTTAATTATAATTTTTTGAAATAGATTAGTGTTCAAAATATTTATGGATATAGGATGGTTTTTGCTACATCTACATTCATGTAGAAGGTGTTGGGGGAGGAGATGTAATGGAGAGAAGTTGTTACTTAGTGATAAATTATTAAAATAACTGATAAATTTAATTGAATTTTAGCTTTTTCTAATATATACATTGCAACCATCACTCTGAGTGACCATTTCATTATAAGTGAATATAAATTTTTTTTCTTCTCCTTCATGCCTTCTCAACAAATTTATTGAAATGAGAAGCAGAGGATGTGTCACTATATGAGTTGATGTTTATTAATGATAGAACTAAGAGAATCTCTATGGTACTTAAAAAAAAAAAAATTCGAGAGCATGTGTTTGATACCAAAACAAATGGGTTTATAATATATGAATTTAAAAAAGTTTTGTTGTATTATCCTTTGGTGCAGCAAGCACGCATCGACTATATAGATTGATCATTCGTGCGTGTCATTGCGCATACAGTGTGCAACAAAATCTATTGGGCTTTAGCATGTGCAGCGACATGCATGAATGATCAATTCGTACGATTGATGCGCATTGCTGCACCAAAGAATGATGCAGCAAGTCTTTTCTTATAAAGTTTTTGTAATAAATGCACATCAGATTTCAAGGCAATGATAAGATACAGTTGATTGAATTTCTAAGTAATCCTCGTATCATATTATCATCGAGCAAAGCCTATTCATAATACCTTCTAAATTCCCTTAGTTTTGTTAGTAAAGACTGGCACATGCCAGTGAACCCTTTACCCACCCCTCCTCTGCTATTCATTTCCAATAAATTTAGCAAGAAGTATTGGTGGGTGTTTGTGGAAGATGGTGGCTACCTAATTGATCAGACTAAGGCTAGAGTTATACTCTATGTCCTTAAGACAATTTCGTCCTGCAATGGTGCTCACAGTCAGTATGACGATTGTCTCCCAGAATACAACAGTCTCCTTTTAATGAAAACAACACTACAATTCACTAAAACTTTCGAACCAAGAATGCTACTCTCTTTTTAATGCACTATTGCTATACTACCCTTCGAAAAGTATGCAAATGCCTAAGAGAGGAGAAGACTAGAATTGATTCAGATTGAACTCAATTCGGAATGGTTTGGGATGAATCAAATGAGAGGGTATTGGGTCCTATTTATAGGTTTTTAGGTGCCCCTTGGAAGCAACCCTTGAAATTGAATTTAATTTGAATTCTTTGATTGGATTTGATCAAAGGATGTGAGGGTTAAAGGCTTATCACCCTTGATATGCCCATTAACATCCTGATTTTCAGATCAGGCGATCGGATAAGCCTTTTCATGGCTGTGATCTGAAGATCAACCGATCAGATAAGCCTTTTCATCATCGTGATCTGATGATCATGTTATCAAATAGGCGGTTGCATGTCTTTGATATGCCTTTTCATGATCAGACCGTTGACTTATCTCCAATCGTACGATTGAACGGGTGCCTTATCACTAACCAACGATCGGACGGACGCCTTATCACCAACCGACGATCGAACGGGTGCCTTATCACCAACCATCATGTTGACTAGTCAACCAACCATCCTGTTGATTGGTCAACCAACGGGTATCAGCTGTTGGATCGTGATCGCGATTGTGATTTGATCACCGCATCTCGACCCTTCATCCGATCGATCAACGATCAATTGATCTCAACCCTTTATCTTGATCCGATCAGTCTCCATCGTCGGATCCTCATGATCTATAAAAAAATTAAAGTCCCTCAAGCTCCTCGCGATGATGCGCACATGCGAAGTGCAAAGTGCGCCTACAAAGCATCCATTGCGCCCTTCGCACACACGCGTGCGCGTGCGCGAGGGTGATGCTATGCATCACCCTCAAGCTCTCCACTTGTGGTGAGCCTAAGGAACTAAGCTTCAAGGAAGTCATTTTCATATAAGTAAACCTTCCTTTCTTGATTTTTCTGATGTGGGACTAAATCCCCATAATTTCTCATTTACACCCTAAAGGGAGGTGATGGGCTTTCAAGGCCCATTAGAGTATTTAGGCCTATTTTGGCCCATTATGCAACAATCCCCCATATAAATAGAAATTGGACTTAGATCAAAGATCATCAAAGATCAGCAAAGGCAAACCCCCACATAAAAGGATTTTAATGCAAATGAATATGCAGACACACTAAAGAGAGTATAATGGGATGAAGTTGTATCGGGATAGATAGCTTGTGGCTTTGAACCTTCCTTAGTGAGTTGTTATCGAGTTTACTTGCTAAAAGGTGAACATGATGTCTTGAACCTTTCAGCGTTTTGTGTAAACTAAGACAATAACAATCACGCAACTTCTTCCCGAGCATTCTTTTGGTTCTCATGGTTGTGTTCATTTTGGCCCCGAACAACTCCTGGTCTCATGAGTGCTTCAGAGAATTAAACCTTAAAATTCTTATAGAATTGGCCCAGTTCACACTCACATAGGTGATTCTTATTAAGAGTATCCTGCTATACCCCACATGATGTTCATGTCATAAGAATCATTAAAAGCAATGCTTATCCTAGTACCTTTAGCAGGTAGTACCAATTATCATAAGATGAGTAGGATTGTACATTCTTAGTGCTATCAAGTCTCTTCATAATTTAGTTGTCCCTTTTGAACCTAGATCTTGGGATCTCCAGTCAGCTAGGTTGGGTATCCACTATGAAGATTTTTCAGTTATAGGTTTTAAACCCATTCCCCTCGATAAACCAGTTTACTTGATCTCTTGGTAACCCTTTGTTAATGAATCCGCTAGGTTTTCTTTGACTGAACATAGTCAATAAAATTACATCAATTTTAAGTAACTACTTAATGGTATTATATGCGACATATATATCTAGACTTACCATTATACATCTTATTCTGTGCTCTGCAAATTGTCGATTGACCATCACAATGTATGCATATTGCAGACACAGGCTTTGGCCAACATGGAATTTCTTCTAAAAGATTTTGAAGCCATTTTGCTTCTTCAGCCGCCTTTTCTAAGGCAATAAACTCAGATTCCATAGTAGATCAAGCTATACATGTTTGTTTAGAAGATTTCCATGACACAACACTCCTCCTAAGGTGAATACATATCCACTTATGATTTTGTATCTTCTGTGTTAGATATTCAATTTGCATCACTGTATCCTTCTAGTACAATGGATATCTTGAATAATGTAATCCATAACTTAGGGTATATCGCAAATATCTTAATACCCTTATTAGAGCTGTCCAATGATTTGGACCTGGACTACTTATAAATCTACTCAACTTATTGACAGCATATGCTATGTCAGGACGAGTGCAATTCATGACATATATTAAACTGCCAATTATACGTGAGTATTCCAATTGAGATATGGGTTCTCCAGTATACTTAGCCAAATATAGATTAACATTTACATGTATTTTCACGGGGCTAGTATCATACTTTTTATACTTATTTAATATTTTCTCAATATAATGAGATTAAGATAATATTATTTCTTTAGATGTTCTAGTGATTTGAATCCCTAGTATAACATCTGCAACACCCATATTTTTCATGTCAAAATGTTTGATCAATATTTTCTTTGTCTGTTTAATCATTTTAGTATTACTACCAATGATTAACAGGTCATCTACATATAAGCAGATAATCACATACCCTTCAGGTAGGGTTTTGGCATATATGCATTTGTCACATTTATTTATTTTGAATCCATTTGATAACATAACATTATCAAATTTTATATGCCATTGCTTAGGTGCTTGCTTTAATCCATATAAGGATTTAACAAGTCTACACACCTTCTTTTCTTGTCCTGGAACAATAAATCACTCAGGTTGTTCCATGTATATTTCTTTATCTAATTCACCATTCAGAAAAGCAATTTTAACAGCCATTTGATGAATTTTAAGATTGTTAATGGCTGCAAAGGCGATTAACATTCTTATAGATGTTATTCTACTTATTGGTGAATAGGTATCAAAGAAGTCTATTCCTTCTTTTTGTTTGAAGCCCTTAGCCACTAATCTGGCTTTATACTTGTCAATTGATCCATCAGCCTTTAGCTATTTCTTAAAATCCACTTGCATCCTAAAGGTTTCATACCATATGGTAAGTCTACCAACTCTCAGGTATGATTGTGCATGATGGACTCAATTTCATTATTGACAGCTTCTTTCCAAAAGGGTGCTTCTGGATTAGACATTGCCTCTTTGAATGTCTGAGGTTCATCTTGTAATATATAAGTTACATAATCAGGATCAAAAGACTTTGCAACTCTTGGTCTCTTACTGTATCTGGTTCATCTTCAGGATATTCTTCCTGATGACTACTACTAGCAGTATTATCATAAGTTCTTTTATTTGAACTTATTTTTAATTTTCTTTTACTTGGAAATATATCTTCAAAGAATGTTGCATTCCTTGATTCCATGATTGTATTTATCTGTATATCAGATATATCTGATTTATATACAAAAAAGCGATATGCACTACTATTATGTGCATAACCGATAAATATACAATCAACAGTTTTAGGTCCTATTTTGACCTTTTTGGGGTCCGGAATAGCTACCTTAGCTAGACACCCCCACACTCTTAAGTAATTGTAAGAAGGCTTCTTTCCTTTCCATAACTCATATGAAGTAACTTCCTTCTTCTTAAGAGGTATCTTATTAATAATATGATTTGCTGAGAGAATTGCTTCTCCCCATAAATTCTGTGGTGTACCAGAATTTTCAACATAGCATTCATCATTTCTTTTAATGTACGGTTTTTACGTTCCATAATTCCATTAGATTGAGGCAGTATGGAGCAGTAGTTTGATGAATAATGTCATGCTCTTGACAGAATTCGTCAAAAGGTGCATCGTATTCACCACCTCTATCATCCTTATGGCCTTAATCTTTTTGCCAAGTTGATTTTCAACTTCATTCTTATAACATTTAAACATTTCTAAAGCCTCATCTTTAGACTTTAGTAGATACACATAGCAGTATTTTGTTAAGTCATCAATAAATATTATAAAATACTTTTTACCTCCTCTAGTTTGAAATTGTCTTTAAGTCACATAGATCACTGTGAATTAAATCAAGAGGTTCGGTATTTCTTTCAACTGATGGAAATGGTGTTTTTGCTAACTTAGCTTCAACACACACTTCACACTTGTAATGTGAATCGATTTCATGATTATATGATAATTCTAATTTCATTAATTTTCGTAATGAATTAAAATTCACATGTCCTAATCTATCATGCCATAAATAAGAAAGTCAATCATATAAGCAGAAGAAGAAGCTTTATTTATTTCAAGGTTTATGTGTACAGTCATTACATTCACCTTGAATAATCCATTATTCAAGTAACCCCTTCCAATAAATATTTTCACTTAGTAAGTACAAATTTATCAGACTCAAAGACCATCCTAAAGCCATGTTTGCTTAGGAGGGAGCATGATATAAGATTCTTCCGGATGTCTAGGACATGTAGCACATCATTCAGTAGAAGCTCCTTGCCAGATGTCATCTTCATAACGATGCGGCCAAGTCCTTCTATCTTGGATGTAGCGGAGTTATCCATGACCAAATTTCTACCATTGATAGGAGTATATGATGAGAACATACTCTTATCAGAGCAGACATGTCTGGTAGCTCCAGTGTCGATGTACCATTCATTTGCTTTGTCAATCATGTTTGCTTCAAATACAACTGCTAATAGCATCATCTCGGATACCTCTTTGGATAGGGTTTCAGTAACGTTGACTTCTTTCTTTTCTTTATCCTTGAAACGACAGTCCTTGGATTTGTGTCCTTGCTTTCCACAAACAAAGCACTTTCCCTTGAACTTATATTTCTTTGGATTGCCCTTCTTCTGTTTAAAGCCTTCGCCTGAAAACTTACGTTTCTTTTTTCCTTCTATAAGGTTGGCCTTTGGCTCAGCAGGTTGTTCTCCTGTCTTTTTGTCTTGGCTCTTATTGTCCTCCTTGATCCTCAGACGGACAATTAGGTCTTCAAGTCCCATCTCCTTCCGCTTATGCTTCAGGTAGTTCTTGAAGTCCTTCCATAGTGGTGGTAGCTTCTCTATGATGGCAGCTACCTGAAATGACTCACCGAGAGACATTCTCTCTGCATGTATCTCATGCAGGATGATCTGAAGCTCTTGGACTTGCTCCATAACTGTTTTGTGGTCGACCATTTTATAGTCGAAGAACCTTTGAACCACAAACTTCTTGTGTCCAGCATCCTCTGTCTTATACTTCTTGTGCCCATAACTCCTTGGCTGTGTCAATACTGCTGTACACATTGTACAGGGTATTGTCCAGACCATTCAGGATGTAGTTTTTGCAAAGGAAGTCTGAGTGCTTCCATGTCTCCACTGCAGCAATGACTTCTTGTCGGTCTCCCCTTCCTTTAGGATAGACGGATCTTCATTCAGCACTCTGACCAGGTTCAGAGTTGTGAGGTAGAACAACATCTTCTGTTGCCACCTCTTGAAGTCCATGCCAGAGAATTTCTTCGATCTCTCGGCTTGAACGGATGTCGTTATAGTAGCCATCTGCAGCAGCACTTCCGTAGTAGCAGAAAATCTTAAGAATGTTGGTGGGTGTTTGTGGCAGATGGTGGCTACCTAATTGATCAGTCTGAGGCTAGAGTTATACTCTATATCCTTAAAACAATTTCATTTCGCAATGGTGCTCACGGTCAGTATGACGATTGTCTCCCAGGATACAACAGTCTCCTTTTGATGAAAGCAGCACTATAATTCACCAAAACTTTCGAACAAAAATGCTACTCTCTTTTTAATGCACTATTGCTACTACCCTTAGAAAAGTATGCAAATGCCTAAGAGAGGAGAAGACTAGAATTGATTCAGATTGAACTCAATTCGGAATGGTTTGGGATGAATCAAATGAGAGGGTCTTGGATCATATTTATAGGTTTTTAGGTGCCCCTTGGAAGCAACCCTACGAAATTGAATTTAATTTGAATTCTTTAATCGGATTTGATCAAAGGATGTGAGGTTAAAGGCTTATCACCCTTGATATGCCCATTAACATCGTGATCTTCAGATCAGGCGATCGGATAAGCCTTTTCATGGCTGTGATATGAAGATTAGCCAATCAGATAAGCCTATCTTCATTCTGATAAGCCTTTTCATCATCGTGATCTGATGATCATGTTATCAGATAGGCGGTTGCACGTCTTTGATATGCCTTTTCATGATCAGACCGTTAACTTATCTCAACCGTACGATCAGACGGGTGTTTTATCACCAACTGATGATCGAACGAACGCCTTATCACCAATCGACGATCGGACGGTTGGTGATAAAGTGTGCCTACAAAGCGCCCATTGCGCCCTTTCGCACACGCGCGCGCGTGCGCGAAGGTGATGCTACGCATTACCCTCAAGCTCTCCACTTGTGGTGAGCCTAAGGAACTAAGCTTCAAGAAAGTCGTTTCCATATAAGTGAACCTTCCTTTCTTGATTTTTTTGATGTGGGACTAAATGTTCTCGCAATTTCTCATTTACACCCTAAAGGGAGGTGATGGGCTTTCAAGGCCCATTAGAGTATTTAGGCCTATTTTGGCCCATTACCCAACAAGAAGAGATCAAAAGAGAACAAAGTTTTATACTCACTTTCAATGAAGTAATGATTTCATGGTTCCAATCTTTTTATCCAATTTCAAATTTTATTTTTTTAGAAAATGCATGAAATCACTATTCTAATTAATTTTATATATTAAAAAAATCAAAATGCAGTTGAGATCGTCAGTCTTATGAACAAAATAATTTTAAATTCCTAAATAGTTTGAAAACCTATATATTTCAAAAAATTATTATTAAAAGATATTAAAAATAAAAATCCACACGAGATTGTAGATAATTTTTCATGGTTTGTCCTCTTTGTGATTGATCCATTTCAAATGCATTCTTCTACCTTATGAGAATTTTCTTTTTTTTTTTTTATATTTCTCATGCTAACTAAATGTGGCTTTGGTAACTTTACAATATTTTTTTATAAAATATACAATATAAGATTAGATCCCAGTGGGACTCTAATCTCATAATCCAAGTTGGAAGTGAAGCCAATCTATTTATAATCGACGTGAAAAAAAAAAGAGGTGGTCCAAACTAAAAATCCCCCTAACCCAAGCCCGATCTAAATGAGTCCGGATCGGATTGCAGGTCGGGTTAATATTTTCGGCCGCCGAGCGGTCCAGTCCAGGCCTTTCCAAGATCCGGTTCTCAAGAAACTCAATTCCGAGTTCTGGACTACTTAAAGAAGGAGCCGAGAGCGATCGGGGCCCTCCGCTCTCATACGCTGCTGCCGAGGGCAAGAAAGGACCCTCGCTTCCCCACCTCTCCGCTCTTCGATTGCTTCTTGAACGGTGGTCGGCGGTGGCCTGCAGGCTCCTCGAGGCTCCGACGAGGACTGACGGCGACCGGCCAATCGAGGTAACTCTCCCTTTCACCTGCCCGCTCCCCTCCTCTGGGTTTCTTGTTTTATTTATGTTAATGCTGTTTCATCCCCAAAGGAAAGGGTCGGTACAATCCTCCGGATTTCGATTAGCAATTTGCTATGCTAGAATTGTTTGTTTTAATTTTTTCTTTCTTATATATTTTGCTATAGCTATTTTTTGTTATAATTATTCGTTCAATTTCTTGCGCTGCTTTAGTGTTCCCTCGGTAGTAGTATTTTGTAAAAGAGGGGAGGGAAGGCTTGATAATTGTGTCGTAGGGAAGAGGGAAAGGTGGGTTTTTCGAAAGGGTGAACAAGAGTAAGAGAAGGAAAGTTTGGTGATTATGTTCTATTTGGTTTTTCAAATCCTCTTATTTTTATTTTTGTTTTTTTCCTCTTGTTGGGCATTCCGGCTGGGACTCGATTAGGGGCGCCCATCGTTGGAACGACACGATCAGAGAGTTTAAACTTTTCTGTTGTTTGATATATAGATAAGTGTTAAGCGTGAATAGACCTACCTACGGGACGCGGGTGAGAGAGAAGTCTCTGTTGCAACTAGTGGTATAGAGAGAGAAAATTTGTTTTGTTTTCATTAGTCTTAGAATGCTTTTATTAAGGAACGAGTAATTTCCCATTTGAGCTAAGACAATAATGGTATTGTATTTAATAGTGTAGTACAAATATCAAATGAAAGCGGAAGTTTTATATGAGGTTTAAAAAAGAAACTATGCAATATTTGTTGCCGATGTATCTTAAGAGTCATCTGACATGCATAATTTATTGAGAATTATGCAAGTTTTGATAAGGAATTGAAATATATGAAGGTGTAAATGATTTTGAAATTTTTTTACAGATTCTGTTGCATGGGCAGTCCTCTGACCACTTAGGTTATCAACTAGGCTATAGCAGGGTTCTTTGCCAACTATGGATTTAGTGTGTAGTCTAATATGGTTTAGAGACTCCTTAGAGGGGCTTTTCGGAGTGAAAAGAGTTCGATTCCCATGATAATCCTTTATTCTTGGGGATAAAAGGTTTTGGAGAATCAAGGATTAACACCCATTTTCATGTTAATCTTTTATTTCTAAAATTGAGTGCAAATAAGTTCCTCAGAAATAATTTGTCACACTTCAAATGTAGATATTTCAGACGCCAACCGATTTACCCAGGAATCTACATAGAAATGTACACTCCAAATGGCCACTGCGGATAATTGGTGATGGGCTTTCCTAATATATTTGTTATTGAATTCACTAGAATTTCAATTGATGTTAATACAAGAAGGAGACTGTATTCTAATTTTAAGAATTATTGAAGTTGAACATATATATAGCAAACTTAATTCTAATGAAGTCATAGAAATCTTCTCACAAGGACATGGTTATTATAGAGTACTTGAAGGTAGGTTGGCACCAGGACACAACCTGAACATGAAACTTATCCTTCAATTGGAGGCCTGTTCCTTTGCTTTCATCACTGTTTTTCTTAGCTGTACATGCATGAGCATGTTACATGCCTTCAGTGTATTATTTTAGTATGGCATGCTTGCCATGGTTATGACAGCATCAAGGTTATGTTTGTCACATATATTGTCAAGGGATCATCTGTGAGTCATTGCATATTTCTGTCTCTAGTTTTCCAAATAAGATGGATCAAACAGGCATTAGATGCTATGACGATCTTGTGTTTCCCGGCTTTCTAGCCTAGATTTCTCAGCTGTACATGCTTGAGTTTTATATGTTTACAACATGTTTTATTGTAAACTTAATGTGGCATGCTTGCTGTGATGGTGACAACACCAAGTTTATATTGATAACTTATATTCTGCAATAATCTTCCATGATAAATTATATAAATAAGTAGAGGAAAAGTGCAAAACCCTAATGCTAAAAGAATGCAGATGAAGGGCGAAATTAGAGAAGGAGATAAATGGAGGAGCTTCCCGTTGGATCCTAATTTGCCAAGATGGGTTTGCCAGAACCGCCGCCATGCCCTACGTGTGGTTGAGGTTGAATCCTATGCTGACAAGTTTTTCAATGACCCTTCTCGTTCTGGTTAGGGTTTCTCCTCTAACTTTCATTTCTCACCCCATCTCTTCTTTTATTATGATAATATTTTCCTCACTTGTTTAATTTCTATTTATCTTGCTCGATCGATACAATTTCTTTCAATTTTGCTTCTGAAATATACCAATTTGGGTAATTATTTCTTTTGTTGTTTGAATGACAGCTTATTTTCACTCTTTTTATATTCTATTATTTTGTGATGAGATGAATGACTGAATCAACATGCAAACTCATTAACTCATTTTGTGTATTTTTTGGTTGCGAGGAAATTAAAGGCAATGGAGAAAGAAAAGATAGCTAAAGTTATTATTTGAGTTTCTTGGCCTTGTATATATCCAAGCTCTCCACAATGCATATCCAATGTGCGATTGAACACATTCGTATGGTTTCTCACATACTTCCCCTATTTAAGCCCTTGTTTACTCACTAGTCTAAGGATCTAAATATGATTAAATTCAATCACAAACATCATGATTGGCTCATGATAGAGCTTTGATATTATTTGCAATAATCCAAGACCTCACCCTAAAAGCTAATCAAAAGTTACTATTTGGGTTCTTTGCTGCATAAGTATTTGATCTTCCAGAGGACTATCGATACAGGACTAAACACACGTTCCTCACATTTATGCTTTATAAACATTTCTATTTCCTAAACATCTTTAATGTAAATAAATATTAGTGCTAATAGACTTTGGAAGTTTCTTCTTATATAGCTATTTGCATATGCACAAACTCAATATAGAAAAATGAAAATAGCTTGTATCCAAAACTAAGAGGAAGAGAAACTAGGTGTGACACTTCTTTGGCATTCTCCCTCTATTTAAGTCACCATGTACATACTATATAATATTCGTAGGTTATCGGTGTACAAAATTACAAATTAAATAAGATTCAAATTAAATGATTTTATTTTCTTTGCCATAATTTCTAGTACTGTATCCTATTCTCTCCTTCCCTCCATCATCACAAAATGCTATTGGCCACTTGGCCTCCACCAGCCCTCCTGTCAATTATGTCACCTTGTCCATCTCCAAGTCAAGGAAGAAGGCTAACGACTTCTTTGCCACCTTGCTTTTCACCGCTACTAGATGCATGATGCTCTTGTTTGTTGTAGTGATCACTGTGCTTGGATAAATATAATATAAAAAGCATTAGCTATTAATTTGTTTCCCTTTTTTTAATTTGAAGGATGAAAAACAATACCAAAAACATCATCTAATTTAATTTGCTGAAGTTTAGAGCTGCTTTGTAAGTGTAGCTTAAATGATTGGCATCTAACTTAATTACGTGCAAAGTTGTAAGTTCACATGCAATGCACATGCATTTTACTAGTGAGAGTCCAAGTAGTCCTTTGCAAGCGAACGGTGGAGGGTTCCACTCAACCATAACTGTCTTGAAGAGGGCATTTGATATTGCCACATCGCAAACACAGGTACAATTAGCTATTGGTTTTACATACAACACCAATTCTGGGTCCAATGTATTCTCTTTTGTTGTGTACTTTTGGAGCTCGTTGCACTATGTCTATAGCTTGATGTGTTTTATGTCATATGTGTTATCTTACTGATATCAGATGTCAAAAATGGAAATCTGGAAATCAGGGTTGCATGTATATTTTCCCATCTGATGCACCTTTTCACAGATTGAGCAACCCCTAGGTTTGGAATGTGATGACACCTAATCACCGGTCCTGAACATCGGGAGAAGAGAGCTGCTTAATCTGCCGTCCTTCGCCTGATCGGATGGCCTGCAAAAAGTTTCAAGACCGGAGGGAAGCTCCGGTAGGGACCCTCCGATGCTCAAGTCAATAACAGGGGTCATAGCTGAGGAAGAGTTCAGACGAGCTCTTAGAGAAATGATGAGTCCTCATAGAGATAGGAATTTCTTTATGGGTATTAGGGTAGCAAGTGTATGAGTTTGCGTTACCTTATTCTTGAGTGGACCTTCCCTTTTGTAGGGGGTTGACCCTGTGCGATCACGTGGAGTTCCGTGAGAAAGGAATGTCTGCGGGATTGTGAGGGTTGCGTGAATCTTGGCTGGTTGGTGGGTCCTATCCCGTCAGAGGAGGAGAAAAACGGCGGTTGGTGAGCTATGTCCCATCAGTCAGGAGAAAAATGGCGGTTGGTGAGCCACGTCCCATCAGTCAGTGGGGCTGACAAGTAGTTAGGTCCAGTCCCATCAGCGGCGTGGCCAGCTGGTAATTGGGCCTGAAGATGCCAGGCGGCATGGGTCAGAAGGATGGCGGCGCAAATAGCCATGATCGTTCTGGGTTCGTTCTGAAGGTGCCGGGGCGGGGCCGACCAGGGATGGTCGGGGCTGACACGGCTGGCCTGGAGAAGCTGGGACCAGAGTTGCCGACCTGGGAAGCCGGGGCCGACTTGGCAGACTCGGAGGTGCCGGGGCCGAGCGGGGCCGACCTGGGAAGGCCAGGGCCGACTTGGAGGTGCCGGGGCCGAGCGGGGCCGACTTGGAGGTGCCGGGGCCGAGCGGGGCCGACTTGGTTGACTTGGAGGTGTCGGGGCCGAGCAGGGCCGACCTAGGAAGGCCGAGGCCGACTTGGTTGACTTGGAGGTGTCGGGGCCGAGCAGGGCCGACCTGAGAAGGTCGGGGCCGACTTGGCCGACTTGGAGGTGCCGGGGCTGAGCGGGGCCGACCTGGTAAGGCCGGGGCCGACTTGGCCGACTCAGAAGTGCCGGGGTCGAGCGGGGCTGACCTGTGAAGGTTTGGGCCGACTTGGCCGACTTGGACGACTTGGAGATGTTGGGGCCGAGCGAGGCCGACCTGAGAAGGTCGGGGCCGACTTGGCCGACTTGGAGGTGTCGGGTAGAGGTGGGCACTGGGCCGTGCCGTGCCAGGCACGGCCCAAGCCCGCCGTGCCTAAAAATTTGCCGTGCCGTGCCTGGCACGGCCCATTAAAAAAAAATTTAAATTTGGCACGGCCCGTCACGGGCCGTGCTTTGGCACGGCCCAGCTGGCCGTGCTGGGGCCGTGGCACGGCCCCAGCACGGCCGTGCCATGGCACGGTAACGGTGCCCAGGCACCTTGTACAAGGTGCCTGGGCACCGTACACCTAGGCACCATGCCTAGGCATGGTGCCCACTGCCAGGCACCATGTACGGTGCCTGGGCACCTGTACATGGTGCCTAGGCACTGCCTAGGCACCACTTTAGATTTTTAGCCGTTTTAATGGCTATATAGCCGTTAAAAATGGCTATATCCGTTTTTAACGGCTATATAGCCGTTAAAGGCTGTTGGGAAGGATTTAGACCATTTTACCCCTCCCAACAGTCATATAACGACTATATCAAAGGGTAGTTTTGGAAGAAAAATTTTTTAGAAATTCTATAAATAGATGAACTCTCCCTCATTCTTACCACACCAAACCAATTCCTCTATTACTACTATTTCTCTCTTCCAGCAAGTGCTCTAGTAGATTAGCAATTTAATTTTTAGTTTGCAAGTGTTCTTACAAGTGCTCAAGCAAGTAGTCAAGTGCTACAAGATCAATTCTTGTTGAGAGGCGAGAGCGCAAGAGGAAGCTCATAAATCTTGGCTCCACGCCTCCACCTCTGATCTTTTCTCAATTTCTTTTTGTGGGTTAGTTTTTATTTTTTTGCATTTATTAATTAAAAATTTTAGATATGACATCTTTTAACGAAAGTAATTTTAACATGCACACTTTTTCTGAGGGTGAGGAAACTAATCCCCAAGGACCCCAACCCCAATCCCAACTCCAAGTTCCATCTAGAGCTAGTGTCAGTGAGTGTCAAACCTCTTCTCGTAAGAGGACTAGTAATGTTTGGATTGATTTCGATAGAATTATGGTTGATGGAGTCTATAAAGCAAAATGTAAAAAATGTGTAAAACTTTACAGTTGTTCTAGTACTGGGGGAACAGGGCATCTAAGAAGACATCAAGAAAGTCATAGGATGCATGATTCCAGTCAGCAAGGACTCCTTAATATACAAGAGGGATTACTTGTAGGCAATTTTGCATATAACCACGAAAATCAAAGAAAATTAATGGTAAGATGGATAGTTCAAGATGAATTACCTTTTAGTTTATCTGAATCTTATAATTTTGAAAGATATATTCAATTAGGCCTACAACCTGCTTATAAAAGAACTAGTAGGCGTACCTTTAGAAGAGTGGCTATGACAAACTTTTTAGCAATGAAACAAAGTTTAAAGAAAGCCTCTCAAATTTAAATGCTAGAATTTCTTTAACTTCTGATATTTGGACGACATCTGTAGGTAGTAATTGTTTTATTTCTGTTACAGCTCATTATATTGATAATGATTGGCAATTAAATAAACGAATTATTGCTTTTCGTGCTTTTGATTTTCCGTATTCAGGACAACAAATTTCAAATATTATTTATCAAACTGCATGCTCATATAATATTAATAATAAAATAATGTCAATTACTTTTGATAATGCATCTAATAATAATTCTGCTGTTGCATTATTAAACGACTCTTTGCATCCCATTTTAGATGAACAATTATTTCATATTAGATGTGCATGTCATATATTAAATCTTTCTGCTCAATCTGGCATGAACATAATTCAAGAGGTTATTTCAAAAATTAGAAATGCTATTTCTTTTATTCATGCTTCAAGGTCAAGACTTCAAGAATTTAAACAATTATGTGTAGATCATGGTAAACATTTTAAAAAATTTAAACTTGACGTAATAACTCGTTGGAATAGTACCTATGCCATAATACATGATGCATACCCATATAAGAACTTATTAAGTGCTTATATTAATGAGCGTGGATTAGGATTTACATTGACTGAAGCTGATTGGAATCAAGGTAAAATTTTAGAAGATTTTTTGGTTACTTTTTATGATGCTACAAATGTTCTTTCAGGTATTTATTATCCAACTTCTTGTTCATTTTTACAAAAAGCATATGTAATTAGTGAAAAATTTAAAGAATATAGATATCATGAAGTTTTAATGCCTATTATACATAATATGGAAACTAAATGGAATGAATATTGGAATAGGATATGTCCATTGCATAACTTAGCTGCTGTTTTTGATCCTAGAGTTAAATTAAATGGTGTAATTTTTTTAATTGATCAATATTGTGAAAACATGAATCAAAATCCTGAACCTGCTAAAGATGAGGTAATACGACTTCTTAATGATATTTATTATTTATATAATAATAAAATTTGTGGATCTAGAATACCTATTCAAAGCTCTGCTTCTTCTTCTAGATCTCGCTCGTCATCTATTTTTTCATTCATTAGAAGACACACACATGCTTCATCATCTTCTTCATCTTCGTCATCTTTAAGTAATGAATTGGAATTTTATTTGCGAAACGATCTTCATTCTGCATATGATGAAGATCAAATAGAAAATCTAGATGTATTAGCTTGGTGGAAGAGTGTTAAAAATCAATATCCTGTTATGTCTGCCATTGCATGAGATGTTTTAGCTGTGCCGATGTCCACAGTAGCATCGGAATCCGCTTTCAGTGCAGGTCGACGTATTTTAGACGAAAAGAGAAGTAGGATGACTGGCGAGACAGTTGAGATGCTTATCTGCTTCAAAGATTGGTTGGATGCTGAGGCGAGGCTTCAAGATAAAGGTGGACATGACTTAACCAGCGAAGATGACGATGACACAAATACTACTGATGACTGAAGAGTGATGAGTGAGTCATTTCTACTTTTATAATTGTATATTTTTATTTTTTAAATTGTTAAAAACTTAAAGTAAGCCATCTTTATTTTTTTTCTATTTTTTTCTCCTTGCTTATTGTATTATGTTCTGGAGGTCAGGCCTAGCCCCCCTCCCTTCTGTACCATTTTGATTTTAAATTAATAAACTGGTAGGGGTCTATGCCAAACCCCCCACCTATAAGGTGGCATTATATTAATAAAATTTTTTTATTTCTAATAATTTTTTAATTTATCAAAAAAAACTTTTTTTATAATTTTTTTTATTTGAGCCATGCATGGGTCGTGCCTGGCACGACCCAGGCCCACCTGGGCCTGGGCCATGCTGGCCCAGGTGGGCCGTGCCGGCACGGCATGGCGGGCCGGCCCAGGCCCGTCACGGGCCGTGTCGTGCTGGGCCAAAAAATTTTTTTTTCCGCGCCCGGCATGATACGGTTCACTGGGCCATGCCGGCACGGCCGGTACTGTAGCAGTGGCGGGCCGTGCCTGGCACGACCCATCAGGGCTTGGGTCGTGCCGTGCCATGGGCGGCATGGCCCAGTGCCCACCTCTAGTGCCGGGGCCGAGCGGGGCTGACCTGAGAAGGTCGGGGCCAACTTGGCCGACTTGGACGACTTGGAGATGCCGGGACCGAGCGGGGCCGACCTGAGAAGGTCGGGGCCGACTTGGAGGTGCCGGGGCCATCTTAAGGTTTCAATTTTGCCATAATTATCCTTGTGGCTGCGTCAGCCACGTCAGATGCCCCCCCGCCCCTGAGCGCGAAGGGCCACACGCCCGCTGCCCTTTGGGCGAGGGGTACGAAAATTCAAAGAATGATTGCTCTTTTAGTACGCTTTTAATGGCTTGGTGAGCTGGCGCGTCGTCTCGAGGCAGTGTCGCTTCGAAAATCTTCTGTAATAATACGGTAGGTGGGAGATGACGTTAGCGCAGTACGCCTCGAAGAGGAAGCCTATCGGGGAATGGGAAAAGGTGAGGGCCATCATCGCTTCTCAGTTTTCTATGCCCTGCGATTGGTCGGGGATCACGCTCCTTGGGGTGAATCGAGGTGGCACATCTCGGGCGTAGGCGAGATTCTCGACGGACAGCCCATGGCGCAATAGGAGAGTGCCGCATGGCGGGCCCTTGATTATCGCCGTTTGGAAATGGGGGTATAAAAGCATCCTAAGGGCTTGGGGAAAGCTTTTACATTGCCATTGCTTTCTTCTAGCCTTTCTTCTCTCAAATTCTTCTGTGACCTGAGCCTTTCCGCCTTCGAGTTCTTTTCGATTCCCAGGTTAGTTTCGTCCTTCATCTTCACCCATGGACCGCCGTGCTGTTAGGGAGGGTAAGAGGCCTTTAGTAGAAACTTCCCATTCCAACAGTGAAGACCAAACCCCTTCAGCCCGTCAGGTGTCTCGACCGATGGGCGGAATTACCATCCGCGGCCAACCATTATCGATTGAACCTCTGTCCACCTTAACCTCTCCCATTAGGGCAGTTCCTGTGTCTTCCCATCGCCCGGCTCCACCCTCAGCGGTGAGCCTTGATCCTGCGGGTCCGGCGGGAGTCGCCTCAACTGTGACTCCAGAGGACGTAGAGACCATTAGGGCTAAGTACAAGGTTCCCAGCTTCATTCGTCTGTCCGCACCGGGGCCTGAGGATAGGGTAACCTCCACCTACTCCGATTGGATTGCTCTGTATGAGGAGTTCTTCCGGTGCGGGTTGCGCCTTCCACTCCACCCCTTTTTTCTTAACCTTTTAGATAGATATAAGCTGGTGCCGGCGCAGTTGACTCCAAACTCGATTCGGATCATCTGTGCCTTCATAATTCTTTGCCATTTCGAGGGGGCTCGACCAGGGTTATCGCTGTTCCAGGCGTTTTATAAACTCCGCCGCCAAGGTGAGGGGGCCTGGTGGGCTTTCACCGCTAGGCCGGGTAGGGCCTTTCCCCTAGGTCTCCCGTCCAAGATTAGGGGGTGGAAATCCCGCTTCCTTTTTGCCCATGTTGAGGGGGTTAGGCCCGATTGGATGGAGCCGGATACAAGCTCCAATGATAATGCCACAGTGGGGAGAGAGATAGGAAACTCTTCACCCAGCTATCCAATTGCCAGATCCCTGGCTACAAAGAACTCATGTCTGAGGAGAACCTGATAGAAGCTGAGTTGGCCCGACAGTTGGTGAGCACGACGTCTGATTCCTTCTGTCTCGACCGGGGGGTTACTATATGCTGTTGCTAATACTTTTCGTTTTTAGATGCAGCGATGAGGTTCTCTGCCGGGGAGTTTGAAGCCGCCTTGAAGCAGAAGAGGCCGGCAGCCGGGGAAACATCAAGGCCGGCGAAGAAACTTCGGAGGAGGGAGCAGACCGAGCCGGCCTGAGCCGCGGAAGCCCCTAAGCCCCCAGCACCTGTAGAAGAGCCGGCTAGGGAAGCGCCAGCTGTGGAAGTGGTCCCGAGGTCGGCCGGGACCGAAGTGGAGGAGGGAGAGATCCAAGTCACCACCCAAACCGCCGTGGTGATTGTGGATCTCGATGAGGAGGCTCCTGCCACCGCCGACGTGCCTGAGGCGAGGCAGGTAACTGTCGCTGTTAGCCCTCTGGTTGCCGCTGAGCCAGAGATGAAGAGGGCTCCCCCCTACCGAAGAGATGGAGCCAGTCGCCAAGGAACAAGCCGGGGCGGAGGCGACCAGAGAGCAGAGGGATGGGCCGGAGAGCTCATCCCAACAGTTGGTGCACTGCTCGTCTCGCCCTCAGGTTGAGGGTCCGCAGGAGGGGACGACACGGCCAGTCCCTAGGTTCAACTCAATGTTGGATGCCGCGCAAGCCTCCCGCCTTCTGTCAGGTGTCCGGACTGCCGAGTCCGAGGAGGAGATGCGGGGAATGAGCCACTCCGCACTCCTGTATATGGTGATGTTCGTCGTTGTTTAGGTAATCTTCTGAGCTTTCTCTGTTTCCGGACGTGTTTTCGATGCCCTGATCTTTTAGGGCTGATCATGTTCCCATCGCTGCAGATGACCAACGGCGCGGTCAGCCTTCGTGAAGCGGTGGTCCATTCTTCGGACGCGCTTACAAAGGCGTTGGTGTGGGCCGAGAAGTACAGGAAGGAGAGTGCAGCGCAGTCCTAGAGCCTCGCTCAACTTCACCAGGAGGCCAAGGCCCGGGAGGAGAGTCTGGGTGGCCGACTGAAGGAGGCGGAGAGCCGGGCCGGGGCCGAGGGTGGCCGGGCCACCGCGGCCGAGGCCGAGTTGGAGTTGGTCTTAGAGAGGTTGAAGGCCGCCACGACGCAGAAGGAGGAGCTGAATCGCTAGCTTCAATGCGCCGCGGAGGAGGTCATGGCGGCGCGAGGGGAGGCCCAGGCCGCCGCGGAGAGGCAGTCGCTGTGGAGAAAGCGACGGTTGAGGCCGGCCACGAAAAGGCCGGGGCCGTGGCCTATGCGGACGAGGCCAACGCACGCGCCGAGGAAGCCAAAGGCAGAGCTAGAGAGGTCGGGGCCAGGGCCGAGCGAGCCGAGGCCGAGGCGGGGCAGGCCGTATCCAGCTACAAGGCCTTACCGGAATTTAGGAAAGAAGTCCTCGAGGTCAGCCTTGACGCCTATGTCAAGGGCTTTGAGATGTGCAAGACCAAGGTGTCCGCGGCTCTCAAAATTGACATTGCCAAGCTTGAGGGGATCCGACCTGGGGAAGCTGATGAGGAGCCGGCAGAGGAAGAAGACGACAAAGAAGAGCCAGGCCCGAACGAGCCTTGAGAAGTTGTTGTTTCTTTTTCCTTTTCCTTTTTGTAACCGGCCTTAGGCCAGATTTTGTACTCCTATTTCATTATCAATGACGAGAAGTTTTTTGTAAGAATATCTTGGTGTTCTTGCCTTGCCTGTTTCTTCTTTTCTCTGAGCCGAACCATTTTGCTGTGCGACTAACAATAAGATAGATCCCGTGCCTGTTGATGAGGAAGGGGGGAACCTTTCTTTCGAGATGCTCTTTGACTCTGAGCGTTGCACATGTGATGATGCCGTGGCCGAACCGCTACGTCAGGTTGGCCTATGTTGAAATGCATCTTCGAAGTATAAGCCGGCCGCGTAGGAGGCTACATATGATGCCTTGAGTTGTCGCATGCCGTTTGACTGAAGAATATTCTAAGGACTTAGAACGATTCGAGGGCAACTTAACGTCGAGATTGGCTTGAGAGCGCCGGGGACCGAGTAGTGTCCCGTGGGCTACGATGCCGATGAGTTCCTTTAGAATCACTTCGGGGGTCTGTGTGCCACCCGAAGGGCGATTCAGTGGGTATGGGGCCTTTAGGGTCTTAACCGCCTCGGGGGCACCTTCGTGCCGGGGCCGAGTGGTGTCCCATGGGCCGCGATGCTGACGAGCTCCTTTAGAACCATTTCGGGGGTCTGTGTGCCACCCGAAGGGCAACTCGGCGGGTACGGGGCCTTTAGGGTCTTAACCGCCTTGGGGGCACCTCCGTGCCGGGGCCGAGTGGTGTCCCATGGGCCGCGATACCGGCAAGCTCCTTTAGAACCACTTTGGGGGTTTGTATGCCATCCGAAGGGTGACTCGGCGGGTTCGGAGCCTTTAGGGTCTTAATCGCCTCAGGGGCACCTCCGTGCCGGGGCCGAGTGGTGTCCCATGGGCCGCGATGCCAGCGAGCTCCTTTAGAACCACTTTGGGAGTTTGTGTGCACCCGAAGGGTGACTCGGCGGGTGTGGGGCCTTTAGGGTCTTAACCGCCTTGGGGGCACCTCCGTGCCGGGGCCGAGTGGTGTCCCGTAGGCCGCGATGCCGGCGAGCTCCTTTAGAACCACTTCGGGGGTTTGTATGCCATCTGAAGGGCGACTCGGCGGGTACGGAGCCTTTAGGGTCTTAACCGCCTCGGGGGCACCTCCGTGCCGGGGCCGAGTGGTGTCCCATGGGCTACGATGCCGGCGAGCTCCATTAGAACCACTTCGGGGGTTTGTGTTTCACCCGAAGGGCGACTCGGCGGGTACGGGGCCTTTAGGGTCTTAACCGCCTCGGGGGCACCTCCGTGCCGGGGGAGTGGTGTCCCGTGGGCCACGATGCCGACGAGCTCCTTTAGAACCACTTCGGGGGTTTGTGTGCCACCGAAGGGCGACTCGGCGGGTACGGGGGCTTTAGGGTCTTAACCGCCTCGGGGGCATCTCCGTGCAGGGGCCAAGTGGTGTCCCGTGGGCCGCGATGCCGGCGAGCTCCTTTAGAACCACTTCGAGGGTTTATGTGCCATCCGAAGGGTGACTCGACGGGTACGGAGTCTTTAGGGTCTTAACCGCCTCGGGGGCACCTCCGTGCCGAGGCCGAGTGGTGTCCCGTGGGCCGTGATGCTGGCGAGCTCCTTTAGAACCACTTTGGGGGTTTGTGTGCCATCCGAAGGGCGACTCGGCGGGTACGGAGCCTTTAGGGTCTTAACCACCTCGAGGGCACCTCCGTGCCGGGGCCGAGTGGTGTCCCATGGGCCGCGATGCTGGTGAGCTCCTTTAGAACCACTTCGGGGGTTTGTGTGCCACCCGAAGGGCGATTCGTCGGGTACGGGGCCTTTAGGGTCTTAACCACCTTGGGGGCACCTCCGTGCCGGGGCCGAGTGATGTCCCGTGGGCTGCGATGCCGGCGAGCTCCTTTAGAGCCACTTCGGAGGTTTGTGTGCCACTCAAAGGGTGACTCGGCGGGTATGGGGCCTTTAGGGTCTTAACCGCCTCGGGGGCACCTCCGTGCCGGGGCCGAGTGATGTCCCGTGGGCCGCGATGCCGACGAGCTCCTTTAGAACCACTTCGGGGGTTTGTGTGCCACCCGAAGGGCGACTCGGCGGGTACAGGGCCTCTAGGGTCTTAATCGCCTCGGGAGCACCTCCATGCCGAGGCCGAGTGGTGTCCCGTGGGTTGCGATGCCGACGAGCTCCTTTTATGAGAATCGGTCCTCGGATGCAAGGGAGAGCAGGCTGTGACGCTGGAAGGGACCTCTTTTATTGCTTGTACTCTGGGGGATATATCATTGATAATATCGGCAGAGGTTATCCGCATTCCAGGTACGCGGAATGGATTGTCCGTTGAGCTCTTCCAGCATGTATGCCCTCCGGTGGAGTGTCTCGGCGATGCGGTAAGCACCCTCCCAGTTGGGGGATAGTTTGCCTCCATCTGTAGGCTTAGATACCTCAGCCTTCCTTAAAACCGGATCTTCCTGGCGGAATACTTTAGGACGAACTCGGGCATTGTAGTATTTGGTTGCCCGTTGATGGAAGGCCACCATACGCATCCTTGCCCGATCGTGTGCCTCGTCAATAAAGTCCAGGCTGGCTCGTATCAATGTGGAGTTGTCTTCTTCATTGAAGGACTCCACGCGTGGACTGGGCAGTTCGATCTCAATAGGGATGATGGCCTCGGATCCAAAAATGAGACTAAAGGGAGTCTCGCCCGTCGGGGCTCTGGGAGTCTTGTGGTAAGCCCATATCACGCTGGGGAGCTCCTCCACGCATCGACCCTTGGATCCATCCAGCCTGGTCCTGAGCCCCCTGAGAATGGTGCGGTTCATGACCTCGGCCTCCCCGTTGGTCTGGGGGTGGCTGACAGAGGTGAATCGATGGCGGATACCTAGCTCGCCACAAAAAGCCTTGAATGCTTCATTGTTGAATTGGCGACCATTGTCCGTGACGAGGGTGTAAGGTAGGCCCAAACGACAGATGATCGACTTCCAGAAGAAGGCTTTGACTTTACTCTCGGTGATCTTAGCCAGCGCCTCGACCTCGACCCACTTGGAAAAGTAGTCGATGGCTACTAGTATGAATCTCCGCTGTCCCGAGGCTGGGGGGAATGGCCCAAGGACTGAGGGAAAGGCCAAGGGGCTGAGAGTGGGTTGAGCGGGGCGGACGGCTGATGCTGAATGTGTGCGTGGCGCTGGCAACCATTGCACTTCTGAACTAACTTGGCAGCATCCTCTCTTATGGTGAGCCAAAAATATCCCTGACGGAGGGCCTTCTGGGCTAGGGACCTACCCCCAGATGATTTCCGCAGATGCCTTTATGGATTTCTCTAAGGATGTAGTCGGCATCAGTGGGTCCTACACATTTGAGCAAAGGGTAGGAGAATGACCTTCTGTACAGGCGTCCGTCTAGGAGAACGAACTTGGAGGCCCTCCACTTGAGCAGCTTGGCTTCATTGATGTCATCGGGAAGGGTGCCGTCAGTGAGATAGCGGACGTAGGCATCCATCCATGTAGGCTCGTGGGTGAGCGGGAAGACTTCCTCGCCATCTTCTATGTTGGGCCTTTCTAAGTATTCGATGTAAGCGTCCCTTGCGATGCCATCAGCGGAGATAGCCAAGTGGGAAAGGATGTCGGCCTTGGCGTTCTCACTCTGGGGATGTAACTAATGCTGAAATAAGCTAATGGGGAGACCAAGAGCTGAACCTTGCCCAGGTACTGAGCCATAGCAGGGTCACGCGCCTCGTACTCCCCATTGATTTGCCCGGAGACGAGTTGCGAGTCGGTGAAAGCTCTGAGACGTCTTATTCTTAACTCCTAGGCTAGCCTCAACCCTGCTAGCAAAGCTTCATACTCGGCCTGATTGTTGGTGGCTTCGAATAGAAACCGCAAGGCACATTCTGCTCTCTCTCCAGCTGGCCTGGCAAGAATGAGGCCGGCACCGCTTTCCTGAGAGTTTGATGTGCCATCTACATGAAGGATCTAGGATTCTCCATCGTCGCTCGGCTCAGGCTCATGCCGCTCCACGGAAACCTCCCTGATCTCTTCATCCGCCCAAGTGCATTCGACCAGGAAGTCGGCCAGGACTTGGGACTTCAAGGCTGGCCGCGCCTGAAAGGAGAGGTCGAATTCCCCTAGCTTGATGGCCCACTTGGCGAGTCGGCCTGAGGTGTCTGGACGGTCCAGGATGGCTCGGAGGGGCTGGTCCATGAGCACCACAATAGGATGGGCTTGAAAATATGGGCGGAGACGACCAGGGCGAAGATAATTTTTTCGGTTTTGGAGTACCTGACCTCCGCATCATGGAGCACCTTGCTCACATAATAGATTGGCCTCTGGGTTCCGTCAGCATCGAGACGCACCAAGACTGAGCTAACGGCCTCCGAAGAAGCAGCTAGGTAGAGGAAGAGACTCTCCCCGTCTCTTGGCTTGGACAAGAGCGGCGGAGAAGACAGAAATGCCTTCAGGCCATCGAGGGCTTTCTGGCAGTCGTTCGTCCACTAGAAGTTGTTCACCTTCCGCAAGGCCTTGAAGAAGGACAAGCACCTCTCAGCCGATTTGGAGAGGAAACGACTTAGAGCCGCCACCCTCCCCGTTAGCCGCTGTACTTCCTTCTTGCTGGATGGTGGCCTCATGTCGAGGATGGCACTGATTTTCTCTGGGTTCGCCTCGATCCCTCGCTGAGTCACCATAAAACCCAGAAACTTGCCTGCCGTGACCCCGAAGGCACATTTCTTGGGGTTCAGCTTGACTTGGAAGTGGTGGAGGTTGTTGAAGGTTTCCTCTAGATCAAAAACATGATCAAAAGCGTGGATGCTCTTAGTCAACATGTCATCTACGTAGACTTCCATGTTCTGGCCCAACTGATTCTGAAATACCCTGTTCATCAACATATGATAGGTCGCCCCCGCATTCTTGAGACCGAAGGGCATCACTTTGTAGCAATAAATCCTCTTTTTTGTCACAAAGGATGTATGCTCTTCGTCGCTGGGGTCCATTCTTATTTGATTATATCCAGAGAAGGCATCCATGAAGCTGAAGAGCTCGTGGCCGGAGGTGGAATCTACCAATTGGTCTATCCTTGGCAGGGGAAAACTGTCTTTCGGACATGCCTTGTTAAGGTCAGTAAGTCGATGCAGATTCTTCAGCTCCCGTTTGCCTTTCTTACCATGACCACATTGGCCAACCAGCTAGGGTAATGCGCTTCTCGGATGTGGCCGGCCTTGAGTAGTTTGTTGACCTCCTCGTCAATGGCTTTTTGCCGCTCGGGAGCGAAGCTCCTCTTCTTCTGGCGGAGTGGACGATGCTTCGGATCAATGTTAAGCTTGTAGGTGATTACTTCTAGAGGGATGCAGGGCATGTCAGACGTTGACCAAGCGAAAACGTCTGAGTTGGCCCGCAGGAAGGTTGGGAGGCGATCACGGTCCTCCTGGGGGAGGAGTCCGCCAATGCGCACGGTCCTCGCCGGATCGTCCCCGAGTGGAAAAGTCAGGAGGTGCTCGGCCGGTTCCCCTCTCCTGTCGGATTCCCTGGGATCAATTGCTTTTGGGACCGGCTTGACCTCCAAGGGGCTTGACGCCGTGTGATAGCAGGGCAGAACTGAGCCGATCTCACCCTTCATCTCCCCTACTCCTTTACTAGTGGGAAACTGCACCAGCAGGCGCCGGGTGGAGATGACCGCATCCAATAGATTTAGGCCTGGGCACCCGAGAATGGCATTGTATGCCAAGGGGACCCTCACGACCAGGAACTTCATGATCATTGTGCTTTGGCATGGCGGTGTCCCGACTGTCACAGGCAAAGATATCTCGCCTTCAACCCTTACCAAATCTTCGGTGAACCCGACCAAAAGGGTTGCCACATGCTGAAGAGAGTCTAGAGATAATCCCATCTGAACAAAAGCGTCGTAAGTAAGGATGTCAGCTGAGCTGCCCCTATCAACTAATATCCTTTTTACAGGATGCTTGGCGATTGTCATAGAGACGACAATGCCTTCATTGTTTACATTCTCAATATTTGCCGATCCCCCCCAAGACTACATTACCCGACGCCTCCACCCCTCTCGGTCGCTTAGATGCGGAGGCCGCTCCCCAGGATACCATTCCAACCGTCCGCTCCGTGGGGGTGTTGTCGATCGCGGCCTGAGCAGGCGGGGGTCCCATAAGTGCTGGCAGTGGCTGCGATGCCTTTTGGACATACTTGCCGAGGCAGCCCCGCTGGATGAGCTCCTCGATGGCCTGCTTCAGACTGTAGCAGTTGTCGGTATCGTGGCCATAATCCCGGTGGAATCGGCAGTAACGACTCTTGTCGTGGGGAAGACCTTTCTTCATGGGAGGAGGGCGCTGGAGATAAGGCTCGCCCTCGATTTCCATCCGGATGTGGGATCAAGGGGCGAGAAGGGGTGTGAGCTTGCTCTCTTCGGGGATGGGGCTTCGACGCCTGTTGTCAGACCGGCGAGATGGGTCGGACCGCCGGCGATGAGGGGGTCCGGTAGGCTCCGGACGGGCAGGCTTGCGGCTGAAGCTTCTTGATGATTCCCGGCGGGTGAGGTCGGCCTCATCCGCACGGATGTACTTCTGGGCTCGGAGGAGGAGGTCGGAGTAGGAACTTGGGGGCTTCTTGTCTAGAGAAAAGGTGAAGCGGGACGAGAGGAGTCCACGCTTCAGCGCCAGCATTGCCACTGCATCATCGAGGTGATAAACTTTGAGGGCGGCGATCTTGAACCGGGACACAAAGTCCCGCAGCGGCTCTCCCTCCTTTTGGCGCACTGAGAAGAGGCTGTTCGTGACTCTTGGGATGCATCGGCAGGCGTCGAAATGCGCCAAAAAATCCCTTTCCAGCTCTCGAAAAGAGTCGATGCTGTGAGGGGACAGGCGTGAGTGCCAGGCGTGAGCGGCTTTCCGTAGAGTGGTGGGGAAAGCCTTGCAGAGAAGGGCGTTTGAGGTACCCTGGACTTGCATTATGGATTTGCAGCTCTCGAGGTGGTCGAGAGGATCCGTCATACCATCATACGGATCTATCTGGGGGAATTAGAATCTAGAGGGAACATGCTCCTCTAGTATTTGGCGAGTGTAAGGAGGACGGGTGTCATATTTCTCCTTTGGTTGATTGTTGATCTTCCTGGTGAGCTCGTCTAGTCGCCGGTTATACTCGTCCAGGCGCTCCTCTACCTGGCGGCTGATTGTCGGGGCTCTCCGAGACGGCTCGGAGGATGAAGAAGAGGAAGAAGAAGAAGGAGAAGGACGAGGAAAGTGGGATTTCCGCTTTGGCTCCTCCTGTCGGTGCGGCTCCGGAGGGAACTTGCTCGGGCCGCAATCAGGGGATCGCGGCCGTTTGGGGGGCTCACAGCGGGGCTTCCTTGGAGAGGCCCGGCGATGACCGGCCTCTCGCTGAGGAGAGCCTCCCCTTGCAGATTGCTGACTAGCAGGGAGAGCGGTCTGATGTTGGGTGGCCACGGACTGCTGCTGCTGAAGTTCGTGGACCATGGCGGTAAGGGTCTGAACTTGTCGAGTGAGGGTTGCCAGCTGCTCCATAGCCGGGGCAACCCCTTCCGGTTAAGGGGAAACGATGGGAGGATCAGCGGCAGGGAGGTTGGTCTCCTGTTGCTTAGACGGGGGAAGATGCCTCCCAGGGTGACTGACTGAGGCATCCTGAGCTCGTGTCATCACCATTGTTGGGAGGAGGAGAGAAATAAATGGTAGGGTTTGGACCTCCTTTGTCTACCTTAGTTTCCTCCTTCCTGGCGCGCCAATCTGATGATGCCTGCTCACCGGTCCTGAACGTCGGGAGAAGAGAGTTGCTTAATCTGCCATCCTTCGCCTGATGGATGGCCTGCAAATGTCCTAAGACCGAAGGGAAGCTCCGGTGGGGACCCTTCGACGCTTAAGTCAGTAACAAGGGTTACAGCTGAGGAAGAGCTCAGACGAGCTCTTAGAGAAAAGATGAGTCATCAGAAAGATAGGAATTTCTTTCTGGGTATCAGGGTAGCAAGTGTATGAGTTTGTGTTACCTTATTCTTGAGTGGACCTTCCCTTTTGTAGGGGGTTGACCCCTGTGCGACCACGTGGAGTTCTGTGAGAAAGGAATGTCTGCGGGGTTTGTGAGGGTTGCGTGAATCTTGGCTGGTTGGTGGGTTCTGTCCCATCGGAGGAGGAGAAAAACGACGGTTGGTGAGCCACGTCCCATCAGTCAGGAGAAAAACGGTGGTTGGTGAGCCACGTCCCATCAGTTAGCGGGGCTGACAGGTAGTTGGTCCAGTCCCATCAGCGGCATGGCCAGCGGATAGTTGGGCCTGAGGATGCTAGGCGGCGTGGGTCAAAAGGACGACAGCGCAAATAGCCACGACCATTCTGGGTCCGTCCTGAAGGTGCTGGGGCAGGGCCGACCAGGGATGGTCGGGGCCGACACGGCTGGCCTGGAGAAGCTGGGACTAGAGTGGCCAACCTGGGAAGGCCGAGGCCGACTTGGCCGACTCGGAGGTGCCGGGGCCGAGCGAGGCCGACCTGGGAAGGCCGGGGCCAACTTGGGAAGGCCAGGGCCGACTTGGCCGACTCGGAGGTGCCGAGGCCGAGCGAGGCCGACCTGGGAAGGCCGGGGCCGACTTGGCCGACTTGGAGGTGCCGGGGCCGAGCGGGGCCAACCTGAGAAGGCCGGGGCCGAGCGGGGCCAACCTGGGAAGGCCGGGGCCGACTTGGGAAGGCCGGGGCCGACTCGAAAGTGTCGGGGCCGACCTGGGAAGGCCATGGCCGACTTGGAGGTATTGGGGTCGAGCAGGGCCGACCTGGGAAGGCCGGGGCCGACTTGGCTGACTTGGAGGTGCCGGGGCCGAGCGGGGCCGACCTGGGAAGGCCGGGGCCGACTTGGCCGACTCGGAAGTGCCGGGGTCGAGCGGGGCTGACCTGGGAAGGTCGGGGCCGACTTGGCCGACTTGGATGACTTGGAGATGTCGAGGCCGATCGGGGCCGACCTGAGAAGGTCGGGGCCGACTTGGCCGACTTGGAGGTGCCGGGGCCAAGCAGGGCCGACCTGAGAAGGTTAGGGCCGACTTGGCCGACTTGGACGACTTGGAGATGCCAGGGCCGAGCGGGGCCGACCTAAGAAGGTCGGGGCCAACTTGGCCGACTTGGAAATGCCGGTGCCATCTTAAGGTTTCGATTTTGCCATAATTATCCTTGTGGCTGCGTCAGCCACATCAGAATGCATGCGGCTTTTGTCAGACAAATTAGATAAAGGGATTGAAGATGTGAATAGAGATGTCAAAGCTTATGAAGCATGTTGCCCAAATGTAGCAACCCAAGAGGGGAGGTCAATTGGGTATTTTAAAAATAATTGCGCAGATATGTGCTTGTGACTAATCAAAATTTAATTGGCAGTGGTGTAGTGATGTGAACACAATAATATCACAGAAATTATGCAAGCAATCACAAACACAAGAAGGTTTATAGTGGTTCAGTGCCAAATCCAGCACCTACGTCCACTCCCCAAAAATCATTTGGGAATTTTACTCAAATCGTAACAAACGATTACAACCTCTAGCCTTTCCCGGCTAGCCCTCTTGTTATACGACATAAGGCAGCCAAACCTCTAGCCTTCCCTGGCTAGTCCTCTTGTTTCACGGCACAAGGAAGCCAACCCCTAGCTTTACCCGACTAGTCCTCTTATTTCACGGCACAAGGAAGCCAACCCCTAGCCTTACCGGCTAGTCCTCTTGTTTACGGCACAAGAAAGCCTAACAATAGCCAAGGGTTAAATCTAACCCTTTTACAAGAAATATGTTCAGAATATTAAGAATAAGCAGCTCCTAAATTGAGTAAATATTTAAAATAATACTTTATAATTTTTGTAGCAAATCTTCAGCAATAAATGTAGATCTCCAGGTAGCTGAAGCTTTGAATGCTTGGAGGCTTTAATGGACATGAACAGTTGAGTAGTGAATGATCTTTAAGATTTCTCAACTTCAACACGCAGAAACTTGCTTCCAATAACTCAGAAAAATATGCACTAAACGTTCTTTCTTTCTTGAATTTCTTCCTCTTTTTTCGTCCTCATTTTCTTCTTCTAATCTCAACTATTTAAAGCATTACAACAACAAAAGTATCTGTTAGACTTAATCGAAATAAATAGAAAGTAAAATGGAAAGAAATATAACCGTTGTAAAATATTTTTCTTGAGCATTGAATGCACTGAATCCATTTGAGGAAGGAAGATCTCTGCCATAATCCAAGAGATCAAAAGTCAATATAGCTAAAAATAGAATTAAGGAAGAGAGAGAGAGCACATCCAAGGCTTGCAATGAATATCAATAGTTGGCTGGAAGAAATTCCCAGTTAACTACTTCAAAAGAGTGACCGGCCAGGTAGAAGAATAGCTAACTGAAAGCTAATTTTAGTTAGCTCATTTGAAATCCACACGGTCAAAGAGAGAGTTATGCAGCCCATTAGTTAGCTGAAGCTTAGCTTCAGTTAACTAGATCCAAATAGCTCACGGTCATGAAAGAGAGGCTTGAGTCCACAAGCTAGCTAAAAATAAATTTTAGTTAGCTAGAAATAATCACCACATGGCTTGAGGGATGACCGGCCATAAAGTAGTTAGCTTCTTAGCTAACTCTTTCTTGAATTCACACGGCCAATAAAAAATTTGCCCAAAAGTAGTTAGCTTACAAAGCAAATTAGTTAGCTCAGAAAGACAACAAGCTAGCTCCTCAGTTAACCAGATTTAAACATGGTTCGGTCAAGCTTATAGCAAGGAAAAAGTAGCTAGATAACAAGGCAAACAAGCTAAGCTTAGAGAGGAAATAAGCTAGCTCCATAGTTAACTATTTTTAAGCATGAACCGACCAAGCACAAAGCAAGAGAAAAGTAGTTAACTAACAAAGCAAACAAGCTAGCTAAGAGAAGGAACAAGCTAGCTCTCTAGTTAACTATTTTCAAGCATGATTCGGCTAGGCACATAGCAAGAGAAAAGTAGTTAACTAACAAGGCATTCAAGCTAGCTTAGAGAGGAAACAAGCTAGCTCCTATTTTCAAGCATGATTCGGCTAGGCATGGATCAGGATAAAATAGCTAACTAACAAAGCATTCTAGCTAGCTCAGAGAAGAAACAAGCTAGCTCCCCATTTAGCTTATTTGAAAGTTCATACGGCTAAAGAAGAATGTAGGGAAAAATAGCTAGCTGAAAGCCTAAACCAGTTGGCTTTCAGGGAAAAATAGCTAGCTGAAAATCAAGCCCAGTTAGCTATTTTTCAAGTTCACACAATTTTAAAATTTACAGAAATGCCACTGACAGCCTTCAATGGGATTTACAGAAATGCCACTGACAGCCTTTAGTGGGAATTACAGAAATGCCATTGACTGCAATTAGTGGGATTTACAGAATTGCCATGCAATGCTTTTAAAAATAATTTTTACATGATAAATCATCAAATATAGATTTAGTCATTTGAGAAATGAATGATCAAATATTGAAAAACCATGATAAAACATTTGGGCTTGAAGAAAAATATTTGAAATACAAATTCATTGGCTCATTTGAAAATATTTTTTTATGCTATAAGAAACAATACAATAGTTCATGCAAAGGTAGTTTTAGTCATTTATAAAACAAATATTTTGTGATACCTTTGAAGCAAAAGTCCATTTGAAAAATTCATTTGCCCTTTTCAAAAACATTTGGACTTGCAAAAATACAATCACATTACCTTCATTTTACCTTTATAATACCTTTCTTTTGATTTGTAGAGTAATCCAATTTGGAGTAACATTATCTTGATGATTCACCTAAAATTTGTTTAACTTAACCACAAGATCATTAGTATCATACTTAATTGTTTTGTGATCATCAAAATCAATATGAAGTTAATAATCTTTCCCTTTTTGATGATGACAAAACCATTAAGCATACAAAAGGAAACATATAAAATTCTCTTCCCCTTTAATATATATACTTTTTTCTTTATATGCTAATCTCTCTCATGAATATATATACTTTTTTCTTTACATGCTAATCTCTCCCATAAATGTAAATGAAGTGTATGCTATTCTTTCCCTCTTTTTGTTATTAATCAAAAAGAGATGAAAGAATGTGCACAATTAAGCATTCATCAAGAAAAAAAAAACATTAAGCATTCATAATGCATTAAAACGTATAAGTACATAATACAACTATTAAGTTCAGGGCTTGATTATACAAAATATAATTTCAACTATACAACAAAGATACATCAAAGTTCATCAAGGTTCATATTCTCAAATCATAAAAACATATATCAAGGTTCAAAATATATCAAGGTCCAAATATATTAAAGTTCACAATAAAGTTTATATTATAAAAATTCTAATCTTCAATAGTAACAAGGAGTAGCATAAATAAGATACAAATATATTAATCATTTAATAACAATCATTATTTATAACTCGATTGATACCTATTTAAAAACTTTGAATGTAGGATCAAAATATCACTTTTTCATATTGGAGCGAGGTAGTAGTTTTATAGTTTGATATCAAAAGAAAATGCATTCATATCATTGCCACATATAAGAGTTGATACCACTTTCATACATCAAAGCACTTATAACAGTAAGATGTTTAATATTCAATACATCAGAGTGCTTAATGCATCAAAGTATCCAAATATTCAAGCAAGTTTCTTCTCTCCCTTACTAATTTAAAAACATGTTGAGATACAATATTAACAGATATCACATCAAATATTTGAGTTCAAATATGCTTACATTCTTCTCCCCCTTAATATTTTAAATTTGGTCCATACGCAATAAAAGTTTTATGTAAGAAATGATACCAATGTCACATAATCAAAATATTTTATAAATGTATTGTGCTAATCTTAATGTAAAAAAAATACATAGATATTTTATAACAATCACCACATTTCAATTTCACATTTCATACGATAACAAAAGATTTCTTACATATGTGATATGCGAACAAGATATTACAACAAAATATGCATCACCTCTATCAAATCCTTTTCATTTCATGCATAGGCAATTTATTATAAGATATGATCAAGAAATGATACCACTAATAAAGTAGGCATTTAATAATCAAAGTCTTATAATAGAATCATATCAAGTAAGGAGTAAACAAATCAAACTGATACCACTAGTTGCCGATCATGATCCTGCAACCCATATCACCCGACAAATGTACATTTGGATTTCTTCGTGCCAAACTTCTTCAAAAATTTTCTTGAGGTACAAGAATTGGCTTATGAAGGTAGTTGGGTCAAACGTACCAAGATACTAATATCCCTTATTGGTACGTCCCTAATATCCCTACCGTATGTCCGTTGGGTAAAATAATCCAGGATACTACCAGTAGCCTCCCTTTGAAGTATCCCTAAACGAGAGAAATAGAGATCAAGAATGCCTTGTCCCTCTTTATTAAATAAATAATATAAAGATTGTTTCACAGGGATTTTATCATATCCGTATATTAATGGAAACAATCCTAATAATCAAGGCAGAGGTATTTTTATACGTTCTGATACCAAATGTTAGACTTAATTTAAATATATTCATCCCTATCACATATGAAGAAACATGGGACCAATATATTTATCATGAAAATAAAGCAAGTCAAGATCGATAAATACCTTCAGCCATTACTATTAATTTTTCTTCCAGATGAGGGTAAGGCTCTTCCACACCTTGCGGTCTCTCTCAGCGATGGTGTAAACTTTCTCAATGAGACCAGGTGCAAGGACCTTCCCATTTTTATAATTCTTTATGCTTTATCTATCCATCATAGAGGGCGCCGCTTTAAACGGATGTGGTTGAGGGATTCTTATCTTAATCGCAAAATTTGAATTCACGTAATCCCTCGATATCAGAATATAGGACCACTTTAATCCATCTTAATCGTATCTAACAGATACGCTTAATGGAGAAAAAACTAACAAAATATACTTTAGATGACGTTGGGCTCACATTAGTATGGTAGAACTGTTGGGATATGTGTCCATAAATAAATAAGATTTATTATTTTACTAATTAATTTGAAAAAAAAATTAATATTATTTTTACATGCATGTTTTGATGCTTTATAATATAAAAAATCTCTAGATTATTTAAATGTGACTTTAAATATTGTATATAAGTGTTATATACAGAGGATAATATTTAAAGTAAAATAATCTAAATCTGTCCGTAATTATAAATTAAAGTTGGGATCTTTAATTTAAAATTACTAGCGCAGTTCATTACATTCTGAATGAAACGATCTTATCCAGATCGTTGATAATGAGATTATCGGAATGAAAGTGCTTTATATAATTTGATTATATAAGATTGGAACGTGATTAATTATGAATCTCTAATAAATTCCGTTGTTAAAATAGAGCATTCAAAATTAATCAATGATGGTTATATATGAATCGATCTTAATTCTAAGTAATTAATAGACTTCTATTTATTGTATTATATTTTTTGATATGTCGGGTAATGACACATATGTATATACATATACTATGTATATATATATATGTATGTATATATATATATATATGTGTATGTATGTATATATATATATATATATGTGTATGTATGTATGTATGTATGTATATATATATATAGTGTCAAATTCTATATATATAGTGTCAAATTCTTGGTATATTAGAAATATAATAACAAAAGTAGTCAGAAACATTAATATATAAGATGAAATCCATTCCTTCATAAATAAGTCAAATAGACTGTTCCTATAAGTGTTGATTTGGAGCTTGAATAATAAGAGCGCTCAATTTATGATTAGATAAATATATTATTCATTATAGAATCAATGATACTTATGGATAAAAATATAATTAAAGAGGTTAACAGAAAATGTTTCGCTTTAATTATAAATCGGATGATTGATTTATATGTAGTGACTATATCAATGGACAGTTCAAATCCTTTTGAATATAATTAATTTTATAATTTTAAGAGTGCAGTTTCAAATTTTTAGTGGAGTAATTTGAAATTAATAATTTTGATATTTTAATTAAGGTGTTAATTGAATGTCAAAATTATTGGAGCTTAAAATTATAATGTCCATAGTTCCTCTGGATGGCTCCATTAAATTATGTGAACCTTATGATATGTTGAATTGAGTTATTAATTTGGAATTGAGAATTCTAAATTAATTTTCACATAGAAATTAATTGGATTAATTTTTATTTTAATTAATATGATTATTTAAAATAAATTTAATATTATTTTAAATTAAAAATTATACGATGTGCGCATGTTTCACAAGGAGAGTCCATGTGGAAGTTATTTTGTTGTTGGAGAAATATATGGGATTGTGGAAGAACTTTTTTCTTCCATAATATCCCACCATAAAGATATCAAAGAAACCAATAATTGATTGTTGAATAGATATACGTTAAAGTAATCTCCAAGAGTTATAAGTTATCTTTAATTTTTAATTAATTAATTAATTAATTAAAAAGGGATGGTAGTTATTATTCTCTTAGAATATAAGATTCATTAGAGAAAAATAACACTTAGGATGATTGCCATAAATCATAAAGAGTTTTCTCCTTCATTTTCACTTTCTTATGAGTTAAGAATACAAAGTGAATTAAAAATTTAGTTGTGTGATCTCAACCTAAATCAGAAATGTCCATTCATTTGTGTTCATCATAATTTGGAGAACGTTTGAAAAGATCTGTGTTGATCAAAAGGATTTGGTGATTCCCATATGGTGCTGGCAGAGTTTAAGACATTCGACAAAAAGGATAGATTTGGTGATTCCCATATGGTGTTGGCGAGGATGGATTCTTAAACTGAAAATAATTAGTTGGAGGAAGCCAGGTGAATAAGAATATGCGCGATAGAAGAGGTCGGATGCGTCATGCGGCCAGGCTGCGAGCTCGCGGTTGCAGCCTTCTTACCGAACCAGCGTGACCTTCACCGTCCTGGTACTCGAGTAAAAATTAAACAGGCCAAAAATACAAAATTTAAAGCCAAGAAACCTCGAGCGGCCAATAACAGGAGGAGGAGGAGGAGGTTCAGACTGCCGCCGCTCCTCTCCCACCCTCGTCGCCGGCGCTTCCCCCTCCTCTATTTATCTCTAAAATCAAACCTTCCTTCCCGGCCGTCATTTCTCGGTTGTTGCCAAGAAGTCAGCGATCCGTTCGACGGACGGACGGACGGTGTGCCAATTGATGATTCGGTGGTGGTTTGGACACAGACTTTGCCGGCAACGGAGGCTCCACTTGGATTCGGAACGGCTTACGATCAGCCGTTGGATCTGGATCTCCGTACTGCACTACGGACATCGCTTGCTTCTTTCTTTCCCTTGATTATTAAACCATCCTTCTCCACCGCTGTTGGCTGTCGTCGCGATGCGAGGATTGCTTGTGGTGGTAATATATGCGAAAATTGGCCCTTAAGAAGGAAATAACAATAATAGCATAGCGAAAAACCAACATGGGTCGAAGCTAGAAAGCGGGTTTCACAGTAGAGAAGAAAAGGTAAAGCAAAGACGGGAAGCTCTTCATAATCATTCTCTGGATAATAGGAAAACGGAAGCAGAGAAGAGCCAGATACGAAAAAAGAGCGAGAATAAAATGGAGAAGAGTGTTTACCCCAAAACTCCATAGATAGACCGAGGCTACTGCTTCCTGTCAGACAAAGGAATTAAAAGGTAAAAAAGGGCTTTTTTTGCTCAGTTTTCTTTCACCTTAGCAGGAGCCGATGGCACACAAGAAGACTCACCCTTCTTTGTTCCCTGCAACAAAGAAAAGCACAGACACCATGAAAAACAACCACCTGAAACAATTACAAATAGAATGAAATCGAAAAGCAAATATTCTAAAATCATTCAGACCAGGGGCCTCTTTTCTTCTTCTTCTTCTTCTTCTTCTTCTTCTAGCTCTTGCAATTCTTGCTGCTGCTGCTGCTGCTGCAGCTGCTGTTCTTTGACTTTATAAGAAACAGAAACAGGGAGTTTGTTTTCTGGAAGGAGTTTCAAGATGATTCCCACGGAGATCAGTAAAAGCCCGGTGCCGTGCTGCTCTGTCATCGGCTTTGTGAATATCAAATAAGACAGCAGTAGTGTGACTGCCTTCCTCGCTGTAGTTACCTAACAGAACATGAACAATAGGTGTCTGGGATCAGACAAACAGAGATTAGAACAAGACAGAAGAAAAAACAGTAAAAAAAGACTGAAAAGTACCATTGCAGTCGTTGCTGCCCCAAAAATTGCAATCAGGGACAGCACAGAGACCTGGCCTACAAAGGTGGCCATCGCCTCAAACACCAGCACAGCATAGACATATGGATGCTGCATCCATTAACAATGACAAAAGACCCGGATCAGACTAATGGTGTCCAGATTTCTATTTTCAAATACAAGAGAAACGATCAAAACAGTATTTCTCAGCCAGAAGATAGGAGTGTTTTCCCTTTGATTGTGAACTTAACATCCGCTCATTATTAAACTTGCATCCGCTCATTATCAAGTTGCACATTGATGTGCTGCAATGACATAGAGACAAAGAAAATGTGTTGACAGTGTTATAAGGTGATGATGCATGGTTATAGGTCGATGAGGCAAGTCTTTTTCACCAGTTAAATGAGCCAAAGACTGATAACTACATGAATGGATGCTATTTTCTTTCCTTTTTTTAAGTTAAAGAAAGGGAGACCCACTTGCGCAGGTCCAGATTTTTTGGAGTGCACCTTTGATTGCTAAGCATGGGGTTATAACCACTGAGATAAGCCCCAATTCACACTAGTTTCATTATTATTGATTGAGAAGTCATAGAATATACCCTATAAGTAATATTTGTATGGTTTCTTAGCTTTGATTTCTGCCTTTATTGTTAATAGTTATTGTAGGCTGAACAAGTATTTGGATTCACTAGATGACCTTTCTTTTCTTTTCTTTTCTTTTTTATTGTAATGACTCACTCGATTCCTAAAGACCTGAAAATCCATAGTAGAAAGGCTTAACTCAGCCTTTGAGTTCACTATTTTTTGTCATAATTAATGAATTTTTTAAAGCTCTACCAACCTATGGTAACCAGATACTAAGGTATCATATAAATATTCTTGTATAAACTGGATTTGCACAAGCCCATCATGTTAGAAAAAACTATAATTCTCTATAATTTATTTACTGAGGAACGAATAACTTCTTTGCTTGTATGTTCACCAATAATAAAAGTAGTAAAATAATAAAGAAAGAAGCAGAAGAATTCACCTGGTTGCAGGAATTCCAGGCTCTCACAAGCTCCCAGGTTAAAACCATGGGAGGGATCAAGAAAGGTAGGCCAACAACTGTAGAGCAGAATAGCATTTCCATCTAGAACAGAAGAATTCACACTTCTCATATGAGCATTCCAGATTGGAAAACAAAAGTAGCCACCAGAAGACCACATACATGCTAACAATGCCACCAACTAATTGAAGAAAGGAGACATGAAACATGTGGATCACCTGGGTGGTTTCAGGATTCATGGTAAATTTGCCTCCTGGAAATTACCAAGAAAGGAGTCCATGACAAGTGCGCCAGATACCATCACCACACCCACAACACTAAAGTTGGGTGATGTTTGGGCATCAGCCAAGGTGAAGAGGATGAGACCCACCACAAGAAGCACTGCAGAAACTTATTCATGAAAAGGATATTTACGCCGAAGACCAGGAATGAAGGCCCCCATTATCATCACAGGCAGCACCTAAGTTCCCATAGAAAGCTCAGCAAATAAGATTGCATACATACCATATGATGCTTAAAATATATAAGAAACAAAGAAAAAGCTCAAAACAAGCCTACATCATGTTCTTATGGTTATCACATGGAAATGTATCAAGAAAAATGTCAGAATCCATTGCTTCTAATTCTCCACTGCACTTCTAATACCATGGACTCTCAGAAAAACCAAAGTTTTAACAACACAATGGCATTGCAAAAGGCTTTGATTAGAAGAGAAAAAAGGTACTGCATCCTATATCATTACCATGAAAAATTCAGTGCTAACTAGATAGATAGAAGAGATTGGGAAAAATAAGAAGCTAAAGGGAATGGAATGGAATTGGAAGCTGAACCTTGGTAGATTTGAACATAATTTGAGCCGGGTAGTTCAAGAAGGCCAGGGACCCCTTTGTGAGGCCATTTGATCCCTGTCACACCCTAGTCTCAAAACCCGAGCTAGGGTGATAACCCGCTGCATGCCAGGTATGCAAGGCGTCTCGAACTTTATCACACAAATCAATATAAAGCAAAAATTCAAATCCATGATTTATTTTAAACCATAATTATAGTCTTGGGCTACCTACCTTACACACAAGCAATCACTACAAGAGAACAAAAATATAGTGACGTTCAAATGCGTCGCTAATGCGTCGCTAAACATGCTATTGCGACGCATTAGCGACGCAATGACGACGTTGCTATGATGATCGTCGCAATATTAATTTGTCGCAATTGCGTCGCTTAACAGCGACTCTCTGCGACGCGCTAAATGCGTCGCAATAGCGCTAAATGCGTCGCAATATATTGCGACGCAACTAAATGCGTCGCAATATTGCGACGCATCCTAAATGCGTCGCTAATTTTAAAACTAATATTTTATATTTAATATTATTATTAAATATTGCGACGCATTCAATTGCGTCGCAATATTGCGACGCATTTAGTTGCATCGCAATATTTAATAATAATATTTTAGATATATTAGCGATGCAATTTGAGTCGCTAATGCGTCGCTAATTAATTTTTTTAAAAATATTGCGACGTCAGGTCATTGCGTCGTAATATTTAATAATAACATTTTAGATATATTAGCGACGCAATTTGAGTCGCTAATGCATCGATAATTAATTTTTTTTAAATATTGCGACGCTAGGTCATTGCATCGCAATATTTAATAATAATATTTTATAAATATTAGCAATGCAATTTCAATCATAATGCGTCGCTAATTAATTTTTTAAAAATAAAATATTAAAAATTAAAATGGTTAATATAATTTCATTACATTTAAATATTGATCGAAACATTCATAATTCATATTGATCCAAACATTCATCATTCAATTTCCAAAAATAATTAATATATTAAAATTTTAAAGTTTTCATGTACAAAATATAAAAAGTAAAGAAAAAAATACATCAAGAATCGGCACGATCACGTGGAGGTTGGAAATCATGCGACATGCGGCTAACCATATCCTGCAACTGACGCATCTGCTCTCGCACGTCTGCAAGCTCTTGCTGAAGGCCTCCCGTACGCTGCTCGAACTCGTGCTCAACCTCATGTCGAACCTCATGTCGAACGTCCTGTCGAACCTCCTGACGAACCTCCTCCGTGATAGATCTCTGAATGTCGTCTAAACGCTCGGCAGGAATATCGCCAGAATATCGCGAGCTGGAGGCCTGATGGAAAAAATATGTAGAAGCTCTAGTGCTCAGACCATAGACCCTGCGGTCTTGCGGTTGGGCACCAACAACCTCAAAAAACACACGTCGACTCTCCTCTGCTAAGAGTTCGACGGGCGTCCCTCCATCAGTGGAGTCGACCTGCGATGCCCGGGAGTGAAGCTCCTCGACTCGTGTCTTTGAATTATAAAATCAACAATAAATGAATCAATAAATTTTTTTAAATAAAATTTTAGAAATTAAACAGATACAACATAAAGCTAATTTCTTACCATAACCTTCGTGATTGTGTATCGATCCAGGAACCGTCCCTCCTGATGTGTGTCGCCCTGAATAGATGAAACTCACCAGGATCTTCGCACTCCTGCTCAGACTATAACAACAAAAAAATTGATATTAAAGTAAGTATTTATAAATAACTAAATTAGTAATTAAATTATTTCTGTTTTCTTACCATACGGTGTCTGTGCTCCTGAATCGAAATGGAGCCCGAAGTGTGGCGGAAGAGACCCTTGCCAGGATCGCCCCTCTCGGATCGGCGGTTCGTGTTGGTTGATGCGGACCTCCTGTGCCAGCCATCAGACTGCCAGACCTGCTGCCACTCGTACCAAATACCCTCTGGCATATGCGCAGGACGGTGACCCGATGACCTCCAACGATGAAACATGTCGGAGTATCGGTATCCCGTAAGAGCTTCCCATGCTGCCCTAATGGCATCATGGCTGGCAGGGTCCCACGTAAACTTTTTCTGCATTAAAATAAACAGTTAGTTTCAGAATTTATTAAGATTAAGAAATTTTATATCAGTGATAAATTATATTTAATAAGTTTACCTGAAACTCTGAAAAATAAAACTTCCTCGTGGCTGCAGATACATGGCACCAATCGTAGCCACTGAGATCCGCACGCCTCTGAAATATGGAGCTGATGTGGCTCGATACATGATGCTGCTCAATAAATCTGTTAAAAAAATGCATGTTTATAAGTAATTGACTTAAAAACATAAACATATATTTTTAATTAGTATATACTTACATCCCATGAGCATCCAGTCGAAGTACGGTGCGGCCGACGTGGAAGAACTCTCGGAGGTCTGTGCGATCGACTGGATGATAATAGCAATGCAGGATCACCGCCGATTGCTGGAGAGATCGAAGGCTGTGCGATGTGTGGAGATCGAAACTCTCCATCTCCAAAGCTCATGTGATCAGATGCTGCAGGGCTATGTCCCTGCTCACTCCGTCCGTCGTCGGTAGATCTACCTCGATCCATCATACTGAAAATACTAAAGATCCATGAATGTAATTATGATTAATGATTGAATATGTAAAAATATAATATTTATAAAAATAAATTGAATTTAAAAAAACCTCTATGTTTAGTCGGTTTCATTTGTTTCGTGAAATCTTGGTTCAACATCCGATGTCATATCGGACTGCGATTCAGTTTCATTATCATCGGAAGGAAACGAACATTTGCATCCGCTATTTCTTGGACATCACCATTTGGATCTCTAAGTGATGTTTCAGGAGCCCTTGTGTCGTCCTTAATTGCATGCATTTCTATCTCATCCTCTTGAAATGCAGGGCACTCAGCTGATTGACTTGATGAACTCTCGTCTAATACGATTGTTGAACGTGGGACGATTTTAGAAACAGCCCACCAATCTCGCTTGTCGTTGCGCAAACTTGGATATCCGCAGTAAAACACTTGCTAAGCTTGGGATGCAAGGATAAATGGTTCATATTTTTGCAATCTTCATTGATGGTTCACTTCAACTAAATTGTAGTCGTTATGAACCCTTTTGCCCACAGGAACTGTCGGATCGAACCAATCGCAACGAAACAATACGGTTCGTTTCATAGGACAACCGGGATATTCAACTTCAACCACCTATACTAACTTTCCGTAATAATCCTGTATATTTGCTCCAACACTTTCTCCTTTAACACACATGCCCCAATTCTGCATGCCTCTTGAAACTGCTAATCGTTCAATCTAAAATTTGTACCCATTAACAAAATAGCCAGTAGAGGTTGTTACGATCTTTAATGGCCATTGCGATAGACATTTAATGAAAATATTATTGGTTGTGGACCATGGACCGTTTACCTATAAATTAATAAGCTATTCACAACCAATTCAAAAAATAAAAGTCATGATTGAAATTGATTGAGTGATACTACTCACAAATTCATAAAACCAGTAAGCGAACTCCGTTTCTAACTTCTGTCGAATTGCAACTTGACTGATATCGGGATTCATCTGTCGTTGTCTATCACAATACATCCTTATGAGATGATAATGATTAAAACTTAGGTTAGCAATTAAATATTATGGTATATTGTAATTTAAATTAGAAGTTCCAATTAAGCATTGAAGTATACATGTACTCAATATATAGATCGACTTCTCTACAGTTCATTAGGATGTAATAATGTGCTGCATTATACTCCATATCGCTAAGATTTCTTGACTTCTGCCCCCCAAATGAACGGCCGATACATTTAAAAATTGATATTCTACCGTCATCAGGTTCTCCTTTGTCCACACATACGTCATCGTTACGATCAAGATTTTGGCTCCTTGTGTGGACGTGACCCTCAAAGTAATGCGAGGCAAAAGCTGAAACTTCTTCGACCAAGTGTGCATTGCATATAGAACCTTCAATCCTTGCCTTATTACGCACATTATTTTTTAACTTCTTAAGGTACCTATATGTAAAGTTAAGATAAAAAATTAACCAATTTTCTCGTAATGAAATAATATTTGAAATATCAACATGTCTTAATGATGTACATATTTACCTCTCGAAGGGATACATCAGCGATACTGCATGGGACCAGCTATGCTCGCTTTGTATGGCAAGTGAACCGGTAAATGCTCCATTGAGTCAAAAAAACTGGGAGAAAATATTCGCTCCAGCTTGCATAAAATAATTGGAATTTCCTCCTCAAGCCTTGCCATGGATGCAGAAGTAATGACTGTGGCAGACAACTCCTTGAAGAACAAGCTGAGCTCTGTCAATTCCTTCCAGACATGTTGCGGAAGCAACTCATGAAAAGCTATAGGCAATAACCGTTGCATGAAAACATGGCAGTCGCGACTCTTCATGCAGAACAACTTGAGCTTATGCATGTCCACACACCTACCGATATTTGAGGCATATCATTTGAAAATTTTAACCCTCTAAGCCAGTTACATAAAACTTCTCGTGAATTTCTGTCAAGAGTGTAACAGGCTTTAGGATAGGTCCCGTCGACACTCCTCAAATCACCTCTTCTGCAATACTGATTAAGTTCTTCTCTTGACTTTGTAGTATCTTTGGTTTTTTTCGAGATGTTTAGCACCGTGTTAAATATGTTATCGAAGAAATTTTTCTCGATATGCATAACATCCAAGTTGTGTCGGATGAGATTTGTGCTCCAATAGGCCCAAATCAAAGCAGCTCAGCCGGCCCAGCTTCTTTTTTTTATTTTTTTTATTTACTATTGTTCCCCTGTTTCAAACGAAACAAGGGTTCCTAGCACCGGGGGCCAGGGCCGCCGCTGGCCAAATTGGGGGTGGCCCGGCCGCCGATGGCCGGGCCAGAGCTGAACGCCGCCGCGGCCGGCCTCCCTCTCCTTTTCTCTCCCTAATTTCTCTCTTGTATCTCCTTTTCTCTCTCACGGTCTGTCGCCGCTAGGATCCATGCCGGCGGCACGGCCAGCCAAATTTGGGGCGGCCTAGCCGCCGGCGGTTGGACCAGAGCCGGCCGCAACCCTCCCTCTCTCTCTCTCTAATTCCTCTCTTTCTCTCCCTTCTCCCTCGTGATTCCCACGGCACATTACTATGCCAGCGGCACGGCTGGCTGCCATGGCCAGTCGGACCTCCACCGGACGCTGCCCAGCGCCGGTGAGGATCTCTAACCGAAGCTCAGGCCCGGTAAGGCGACGGCACACCGCCGGGCCCAAACCACGGATCAAACCGGCTGTCATGTCCAGCCGGTGGCGGAATGGCAGTCGGCCGAACCTCCATCGGACGCCTGCCCGGCACTGGTGGGGATCTCTGACCGGAGCTCAGGCCCGGCAAGGCGACGGGCACGCTGCCGGGCCCGAACCACGGATCAAACCGGCTGTCATGGCCAGCAAGTTGCGGAAACTTTCCGCCACAATCTCTCTCTCTTTCAGGCATGGAGAGAGGAACTTACCAGGTGCAGAAGTGCACATGATGATGATGGGAAGGGGGTGTGAGGTTGATGGGAAGGAGGAGTTCACCTGATCCTTTAAAGGCAACGCAGAGTCCTCAAATCAAAGGATTTGGGACTCCGTTAGTTACGAGATATTTGAAATTCAAATCGTCAGACGTTATCCATTCCAGGAATATCGCGATTAAGTTTCATGATAGGTAATCATATCCGGGGTTTGAAATTAAATTCCTAGAGTCTATCGTTCCAATCTCATGATCAACTCTCGCGAGCAGTTAACGACCAGGGGATTACAATCCCATAAGAACGGCTGAGAGCTTGATGTAGGTCTTCCATGGGTTCACCATCTGCTTCATGTCAAAGCCGTGCAGGCGTATGAGTCCCAAATAGACAACCCCTGCACAAAGGTGAAGTACCAACCGTAGCTGCAAACAAAACAACAACTCCATTAAAATTTAAGCACGGAATCTAAACCAACAGACAGGAACAAGACAATAACCATGGGCTCAAATTGCAGCACCTGAATCGCAGACGATTGTAGACATATTCTGAAACATGAAACAAGAAAATAGAGCAGAGTAAATAACAAATCCTTCACAAAACATGTATTGCCAAGGAGCAGGATTACACATAACCAAAATTAATATTTCTTTTAAAGAATTAATCCATAAAAAATCCATAAAAATCAAGGAAAATAGAGGGAAAAACAATGAAGATACAAAGTAGATAAGGTTTCAGATATTGAAACTTTCCGGTTGTAGTGGTAGATTTGAACCAATAAAAAGAAGAATTGACCGGAGAAGAAGACAAGAGAACTGAAAGAAATTGTCAGAACATAGGCAAGAAAATGGACAAAAAAATCAAGAAAAACAGGGGGGAAAACTGAATTATGAAAAGGTTATAGACTAATGCATGCAGAAGAAAAGACTGATAATATGCATGTAGAAGAAAACCTATATGGAACCCAAGAGAGAGAGAGAGAGAGAGAGAGAGAGAGAGAGATCAACACTATCGGTGAAAAAAATATAGACAAGGTAAAAAGAGAGAAGGACCACGAACGTTGCAAATCTGGCGCTCATGCATGCAAGAATTAAATCTCGAAAAAAAATCCGATTCAAAGCAGGAACCAAGGAGGAGAAAATTTGAATATTTGTGGATCATAAGTGTTGCCGCCAACTCATTTATGATGAACGTCGAATGGGCTAGGATCGTGGTGAGAGTAGAAAAGTCACCGTCTTCCTTCTAGAGCCTGCAAAAAAGGTCCCGGGCCGGTATTTCCAGCGGGGACCCTCCGACGCCCAAGTCAGCGAGTCGTCTAACAGGAAGATTATGTGTGGAATTTTAAAGAGGAAGCCAGAGAGAGAGAGTCCCCTTCGCATGGAGCTAGGGTCCTCTTTTTATACCTGCCGGGGATCCTGTTTACCTCGTTCTGTTGGAACCGTCGAATCTTCCCTGTTGTGATGTTTCCTCGAACGGCAAGTCGTTGGGCTGTTGCTGGATAAGGGCCGCTTATAGCGGTAACTACCGATCGAGCTAACACTTGCCCGTAATTTCGGCGAACGAGGTGCTCGATAGTAAACCTTAGACAACGGGATCCGTTGTATGAGACTGGTCATTGAAGGCCGACGCTGGGAGTCGGAGCTGGAGGCCGTCGCTGGATGCCGGAGCCAGTCTTAGCGCTGGGCGACGCTGGTGGCCGACGCTGGTGGTCGACGCTGAGGGCCGTTGCTGGATGCCGGCGCTAGAGGCGGAGCCAGTCTTAGTGCTGGGCCGACGCTGGTGGCCGACGCTGGTGGCCGGCGCTGAGGGCCGTTGCTGGATGCCGGCGCTAGAGGCCGGAGCCAGTCTTAGCGCTGGGCCGATGCTGGTGGCCGACACTGGTGGCCGACGCTGAAGGCCGACGCTGGATGCCAGTGCTGGAGGTCGGAGCCAAAGTCTTAGCGCTGGGACCGATGCTGAAGGCCGACGCTAAAGGCCCCGCGAAAGGGGTTTTGCTGTCACATCATTGCTTTCAAAAACCGTGCAAAAGATAATACTACCCAGAGGAAGTGGCCAGCCGTATCAGATGCCCCCCCGCCCCTGAGATGGGTGAGCGTTCACTTACCCGCGAAAGGGGTGTTAATATCCTCTAGGCGGCCGGCTTTCGCATCATTATTTCGCCTTTGTTGGGATTAGAGAGGATTTCCCTCAGGCAGCGTTACGAAAAGGCGAGCGGTATCATTGTGATAAGTTAATGCCTCCCTTTTTATCGGTGTCTTTTCGAGTTTTCGCGTTGGCAGGCCGTCGAAACGCCTCCCAATTGAAGATGGACGTGTGGTCAGATCGGACGATTGTGGGGTGATCTGAAATGGCGTTATGAGGAAAATCGCCCTTATCTTCCCATCCTCCCCATTTCTTACGCTGCTGCCCCCTTTCGAGTCCGCAAGCGTCCATTTGTCTCCCGTGTTCATCCTCTCCCCGTGCTCTTTTTTGGCTCGAGTTTTCCAGGTTAGTTCCTATGGTTTCATCACCTTCTTGCTCCATCTCTGGTTCCTGGGGGGGTTCCCACAACCCTTCTCAGACTTCGATTCCTTACCAAGCCAATGGTCTACCCCTTCCTCTAACCGTTCTTCACCGGAGCAGCGGCCAGTCAGTCGTCCCCTAACCGGGAGTCGTCCGGCCGGTGGGCGGATTTCCGTCCGGAGCCATTCGATGGCTGCCGGTCCTTCCAGGGTCGCCAAGGAGTCCCCCGAGGGACTGCTTCCGCTATGTCTGCTCAAGACATAGTAAACCTAAAAGCCAAGTATAGCTTCCCGTCGGACCTTCATTTGTTCCACCCTGCCCCCAATGACAGGGTAACTTCTTCCCGTTCCGGAAGGGTTGCTTTGTACGGAGCCTTTTTTAAGGCCGGGCTTCGGTTGCCTATCCACCCTTTTATTCTCAATCTCCTGGACCGATACTCTTTGACTCCCTCCCAGTTAGTTCCCAACTCAATCCGGACCATCGTCGGTTTTCTGGTACTCTGCCACTTGCAAGGCATTGAGGCCAGTATCTCTTTATTCCGCAGCTTTTACACCCTTCGCAAGCAATCGGGTTGGTGGTCCTTCACCCCTAGGTCTAATAGGATCCTCAAATTGTGCCTTCCTACTTCCGTCAAAGGGTGGAAGGACAAATTCTTCTTTGCTGACATCGGTGGGGTTCGTGGAAGCTGGGGGATACCCAACATTGACGCTAATAGGGATCCCTCCATCCTTCCACGAGATCGGATGGCATTTGGGCAGCTTCTGACTGCCGACATCCCTCGGTGTAATATGCTTTTAGCCGAGGAGAACCTTCGTCTTGCCGGTTTAATTCCCCGAGGGGTGAGCACTTGATCACTCGCCTCTCTTCTCCTCCCTTTGCTTTTCTTCTTTTTCTTTTCTCTCCCCTTTTTCTTTTTTTTTTTTTTTAACTATCCTCCGCCTGTGTAGGGATGGCGCCGTCGCTTCATGAGCTCAAGCAAGCGGCCACCAGGAAGAGGAAGGTTACAGGGGACGTGCCCCCTGCCCAAAGAAGGCCATTGCTAAAGTCCCGAGGAGGGCCGACGCTGGAGGGCCGACGCAGAGAGGGCCGACACTGGAGGGGCTAAAGTCGTGAAGCCCCTACGTGCAAAGGTTTTGAAAAAGGGCGGCCCTAAAAAGGCCGACGCTGGTGAGGTCGAGGCCAAGGGGGCCAGAACTGCGGAACCCTCGCATACATGCGAGGCGGCCAAGGCCCAAGGCGACGAACCCGCCATGACAGAAGTTAAGGGCCGAGACCGGCAAGGAGGTAGAACCAAGCCAACTAGAGGGAAGATCCGCAGCTTCAGCTCCTCCGGTTATTCTGCTCGACCCTTCTCCTGAGAGGATTGCAAGGGCGCCGTCGCCCTGCCCAAAGGCCGTAGAGACGGAACAAGCTCCTGCGGGAGTAGCGACGATCCAGCAGCTGTCCTGCCTCCCATGGGGGCAACAGCTGAAGCGCCTCCACCAGTAAGGGGTCGGAGGCGGCAGGTTCAGAGGCGGAATCTGCCTCTGTAGGCCCAACGCCAAGGGAAGAGAGGGGCGTCGATCCTTCCTTCCAATCGCTGTTGGCAAATCACAGCCGCTGGGCTGAACGGACCTTGGAGGAAGCCACGGTGGTTGAGGTGCAAGAGTTTCTCCGGGGTCAGGGGAGAGTCACCTTCTTCCGCGAAGCATCGGTGGCGCATCTCTGGGTGAGATTTTCTCCTTTATCTTTTTTTTTTTTTTCACCTTGACATTTCCTCCAGGCATTGAACTCTCTAGTCGCCCTGAAGAACCTCTGGACCTGAGCGATACCGCTATCGAACAAGCGCGGGAGGAGATGTTGTCCCTCCAAGTCAAGGCGGAAAAGGCGGCAATGGCTCTGGAGGATACTCGGGCCGCCCTAAAGGGTGAAATCGATGTCACCGGCTAAGAGCTGAGAAGGCTGAGTATGCGCTGGAGGTTGCTCAGCGCCGCGCAGCCAATGAGCTGGATAATGCTCAGGTGGCAGAGAAAAACAGAAAGTAGCCGAGGAGAACCAAAGGGCAGCCGAAGAGAAGCTGAAGGTGGCAGAATTGGAGGTGCGTGTTTTGAAGACCCAATTAAGTTCTGCCTCCGTTGAGACAAATGCGGCCAAAGAGGCCACCCGTCAGTGCATAACCAAAATTGCAGATCTGGAGGCGGCAGTGACAGAGGCCCAGAGGGGGGCCATTGAGTCCGAGAAAAGAGCTCTCGAGGCTGAAAAAAGAGTTGCCGAGGCCGTAGAAGATTTTAAAAGTCCAAAGCCTTCGACAAGGAGGTGGCCGAGTCAGCGGCGCTTGCTTATGACGCCGGCTTTCAAGACTGCAAGGATAAAATCCAGGAGCTCTACGACCTAGAGGACATTGAGGGACTGAAGCCTGATGACGTTCCTGAGGATGATGTCCCGGCCCCGGATGACCCTTAATAGCTTTTAGTTTTCTTTTTGTATCAATCTATGCCTGACTTGAGTCGGCAACTTTGTAGCCTTTTAGCTATCAATGAATATATTTTTTTTCTTACTGTGCACCTTTGGTCATAATCAACTTCAGCTGAGTCAGCTTTAGTGCTGACGTAGGGTGCCAGTGCCTAATGTGCCGACACAGAGCCAGTCTTTGGCGCCAACACTGAGTTGGTCTTTGTTGCCGATGCTGGGCGCCGGTCTTTGGTGCCAACGCGGAGTTGGTCTTTATTGCTGACGCTGGGCGCTGGTCTTTGGATGCCGGAACGGATCCGGTCTTTGGTGCCAACGCGGAGTTGGTCTTTGTTGCCGATGCTGGGCGTCAGTCTTTGGCTGCCGGAACGGATCCGGTCTTTGGTGCCAACGCGAGTTGGTCTTTGTTGCCGACGCTGGGCGTCGTCTTTGGCTGCCAGAACGGATCTGGTCTTGGGTGCCAACGCGGAGTTGGTCTTTGTTGCCGACGGTCTTTGTTGCCGATGCTGGGCGCCGGTCTTTGGCTGCCGGAACGGATTCGATCTTTGGTGCCAACGCGGAGTTGGTCTTTGTTGCCGACGCTGGGCGCCGGTCTTTGGTGCCAACGCGGAGTTGGTCTTTGTTGCCGACGCTGGGCGCCGGTCTTTGTGCCGATGCTGAGTTGGTCTTTGTTGCCGACGCTGGGCGCCGGTCTTTGTGCCAACGCGGAGTTGGTCTTTGGCTGTCGGAGCGGATCCGGTCTTTGGTGCCAACGCGGAGTTGGTCTTTGTTGCCGACGCTGGGCGCCGGTCTTTGGATGCCGGAACGGATCCGTCTTTGGTGCCAATGCGGAGTTGGTCTTTGTTGTCGATGCTGGGCGTCGGTCTTTGGCTGCCAGAACGGATCCGGTCTTTGGTGCCAACGCGGAGTTGGTCTTTGTTGCCGACGCTGGGCGTCGGTCTTTGGCTGCCGGAACGGATCCGGTCTTGGGTGCCAACGCGGAGTTGGTCTTTGTTGCCGATGCTGGGCGCCGGTCTTTGGCTGCCGGAACGGATCCGGTCTTGGGTGCCAACGCGGAGTTGGTCTTTGTTGCCGACGCTGGGCGCCGGTCTTTGGCTGCCGGAACGGATCCGGTCTTTGGTGCCAACGCGGAGTTGGTCTTTGTTGCCGACGCTGGGCGCCGGTCTTTGGTGCCAACATACTCATCCGAAAGTAAGTGAACATGGTGATCATTCATTTATCAAATAGATTCAAATTAACGACGATAGCGTTCTATTGGTAGTACCGGCGTAAGTTGTCGCGTTCCAAGTGCGAGGGAGCGGTTTCCCGTTAGCTCTTCGACTTTGTACGCCCCGTGGTGTAGTACCTCCTTGATGCGGTATGGTCCTTCCCATTTTGGTGCCAGCTTGCCCCCCTCCGTCGGCTTTGATATTTCAGCTTTTTGCAGAACGAGGTCTCCAGGACGGAATGTCTTGGATCGCACCCGAGCGTTATAGTACTTTGCGCTCGCTGACGGAACGCTACCATGCGAAGCTGTGCTTGGTCTCGTAATTCTTTCACCAAATCCAGATCAGCCCTCAGCTGGTTTGAGTTGCTTTCTTCGTGGTATAATTCCGTCCGGGACTGGGAGCTCCTATTTCCACTGGGATGACCGCCTCGGTCCCAAAAACCAAGCTGAAAGGGGTTTCCCCAGTAGGTGCTCGCGGCATCGTGTGGTAGGCCCACAGCACACTGGAAAGTTCTTCCACCCAGCGTCCTTTGCAGCTATCTAGCATAGCCCTGAGTCCTTGGAGGATGATGCGATTGGTCACCTCGGCTGCGCCGTTGGTTTGGGGATGCCCTACTGAAGTGAATCGATGATGGATGCCCAGGCCATCACAGAATTCCCGGAAGGCCGTGTTATCAAACTGTCGGCCATTGTCTGTAACAAGGGTATGCGGTAGCCCGAACCGGCACACACAGACTTCCAGAAGAAAGTCTTTATTTTGGCTTCTATGATCTTGGCAAGAGCTTCCGCCTCGATCCACTTAGTAAAATGGTCGACGGCCACCACTAGGAACTTGCGTTGTCCAGAGGCAGGAGGGAACGGTCCCAGGATGTCCATGCCCCACTGTGCGAAGGGCCATGGTGCAGCTAGAGGGGTCAGTTGGGACGTCGGCTGATGTTGGATGTTGGCATGACGCTGGCAGCTGTCACACCTCTTAACGAGTTCGGATGCATCCTCCTTCATTGTCAGCCAATAATACCCCTGATGTAGAGCTTTATACGCAAGAGCCCTGCCCCCCAAATGGCTTCCGCATATCCCTTCGTGTATCTCCCGCAGAATATAATTGGCGTCGGTGGGGCCGACACATCTGAGGATAGGGTATGAGAACGACCTTCGGTAGAGCTTTCCCTCCATAATGAAAAACTTTGAGGCCCGTCTTTTAAGTTTTCTAGCTTCGGCAGGGTCTTCTGGGAGGGTACCCTCAGTAAGGTACCGGACATAGGCGTCCATCCAGGAGGGCTCCTGCTCCACTGGTAAAGTTTCTCTTGGTGCATCAATACTCGGGGCTTCTAAGTGCTCCACATAAGCCTTTCAACATCCCATCAGCTGAGGCGGCAAGACGGGATAAGGCGTCAGCTCTAGCATTCTCCTGTCGAGGAATGTAGCTGACACTGAAGTGAGTAAAGGGGGAAACCAGCGAGTACACCATATCTAAGTAGCGGGCCATGATGGGATCCCTTGCCTCGTATTCCTTTGTAATCTGACCAGCAACCAGTTGGGAGTCGGTGAATGCCCTAAGGCGTTTCGCCCCAAGCTCTCGAGCCAATCTCACACCGGATAACAAAGCTTCATATTCCGCCTGATTATTAGTGGCTGGAAAGAGGAAGCGAATTGCACACTCGGTCACAACCCCATCTGAGTTGGCCAAGATGAGGCCTGCTCTGCTCCCTGAGAATTTGATGCCCCATCCACATGAAGGACCCATTCATCATCACTGGTTCCGAGGGGCTGAGTGTCCGTAGGAGGTTTTTTAGGATGCTCCATTCCCCAAGTACATTCAACCAGAAAATCTGCCAAGACTTGAGACTTCATGGCCGAACGGGGGCGGAAAGAGAGATCAAACTCTCCCAGCTTGAGGGCCCACCTTGCCAGCCGGCCAGAAGTATCTGGGCGAGCAAGAACTGTCTTCAGAGGCTGGTCTGTGATCACCGCGATCGGGTGGGCTTGGAAGTACGGCCACAGACGCTGGGCAGACACGATCAATGTAAAGATGATCTTTTCCATATTTGAATATCGGGTCTCTGCATCATGAAGCACCTTACTCGTATAGTATACGGGCCTTTGTGTGCCGTCGGTGTCCACCGGACTAGAATAGAGCTAACAGCTTCAGGGGAGGCCGCAAGGTATAGAAGGAGTTCTTCTCCACCCATCGGCTTGGCTAGCAGTGGCGGGGTAGATAAGAATTTCTTTAACCCTTCGAACGCCTCCTGGCATTCTTTCGTCCATTCAAACTTGTTGACTCTGCGAAGCGCCTTGAAGAAAGGTAGACACCTTTCAGCAGACTTGGATAGGAAGCGGCTTAGGGCGGCTACCCTCCCTGTCAGGCGCTGTATTTCCTTCTTATTGGCAGGAGGCCTCATGTCCAAGATAGCTTGGACTTTGTCCGGGTTTGCTTCGATCCCCCTCCGGGTTACCATGAAGCCCAAGAACTTCTCGGCTGTCACCCCAAATGCACACTTACGAGGGTTCAGCTTCATCTGGTACCGACGAAGGTTGTCAAAAGTTTCTGTTAGGTCCGTGATGTGGTCGATGGCATGGACGCTTTTTGTCAACATGTCGTTCACGTACACTTCCATGTTACGTCCTATCTGACCTTCAAAGACTTTGTTCATCAGCCTCTGGTAAGTGGCTCCCGCATTCTTTAACCCGAAAGGCATTACCTTGTAGCAATATAACCCTTTCTCGGTTATGAAGGAGGTAGCTTCTTCATCCGCAGGATTCATCCGGATCTGGTTGTATCCAGAGAAAGCATCCATGAAGCTAAGGACCTCATGGCCGGATGTAGCGTCCACCAGTTGATCGATTCGGGGCAGGGGGAAGCTGTCTTTAGGGCATGCCTTGTTGAGGTCGGTGAAATCTACGCACATTCTCCAGCTTCCATTGGTCTTACGGACTAGCACCACATTAGCCAACCATTCGGGGTAGTGGACCTCCCGAATATGGCCCGCGGTCATTAACTTGCGGATCTCCTCGTCGATGGCTTTCTGCCTGTCTGGAGCAAAGTTTCTTTTTTTCTGTCGAACCGGCCGACACTCTGGCTTGAGGTTAAGTTGATGGGTGATTACCTCCTCAGGGATGCCCGGCATGTCTGAGGGCGACCATGCGAAGACGTCAGCGTTGGCACACAGGAAAGTAAGAAGTTGATGGCATGCTTCCTCTGGGAGCAATGCCCCCACCTGAGCAGTCCTTGTCGGGTCATCACCCAAGGGGAGGGTTAGAAGGTGCTCTGCCGGCTCCCCCCTTCTTCCCAACTCTCGAGGATCGAGTGACTCAGAGGCTGTCGCCGACGCCGCGTTCAGCGGGTTGGGAGACAAATGGTAGCAAGGCGGAAGTGGGCTATGCTCCCCTTTCATTTCTCCGACCCCTTCATTGGTGGGGAACCTTACCAATAACCTCTTAGTGGAGATTACGGCATCCAGCAGATTCAACCCTGGTCTTCCCAAGATAGCGTTGTAAGCCAGTGGGATCCAGACCACCAAGAAATTTATAACCACAGTGCTCTGACATGGAGGGGTTCCAGCCGTGACCGGGAGGGCAATTTCCCCCTCGACACTCACTGAATCTCCCGTGAAACCCATTAGCGGTGTGGCAACGGGTCGGAGTAAAGACCTTGACAAGTTCATCCGAACAAAAGCCTCATAGCTCAAGACATCCACAGAGCTCCCACTATCTATTAAAATTCTTTTTACAGGATGTTTGGCTATAGTCATGGACACCACGACACTGTCGTCATGTTTATTAACTACCCCCTCTAGATCCTTTCCGAAGAAAGGAATTACAGAGTTTATTCCCTCTCGCTGCCTCTTCGAACCACCATCCGCTCCCCAAGAAATCATAGCTATAGTCTTTTCAGTTGGAGCATTATCCACGCCAGCTGGGCGACTCGGAGGCACCGGGGGGCCCGACGCGGGGAGATTTCCCCGTCGAACAAATTTGCTTAGGTGGCCTTGCTGAACCAGCTCCTCAATGGCCTTTTTCAGATGGCGGCAATCCTCGGTGTCGTGGCCGTAGTCTCGGTGGTACCGGCAATAAAACTCCTTGTTGCGGGGGGCCCAGACTTCAAGGGAGTCGGACGCTTGAAATAAGGTTCCTCCTCTATCTCCAGCAGGATGTGAGAGATGGGAGCCATGAGGGGGGTGAATTGATCCTTAGGAACCAGTGTCTGTGGTCGGTGATCTGGATGGCATGGAGGCTCGGGCTTACGAGGTCGTGCACCGGCATGTTCAGTAGGCGGTGGTTTATTATTGATGTTCTTGTCACCTTCCCTCCTGGAAGAATCCGCCTCGTCGGCATGGATGTACTTTTGGGCTCGGCTCAGAAGCTCAGCATAGGAACTCGGAGGCTTCTTATCCAGGGAATACGCGAACCTGGATGGGAAAGTCCTCGTTTCAGGGCCAAAGTGGCCATGGAATCTTCCAGGTTGTACACCTCCAATGCCGCCTCCTTAAATCGAGCGACGGAATCCTTCAAGGTCTCGCCACTCCTCTGCTGAACAGCAAAGAGGCTATCTGCTACTCGCGGGATCTTTCGACAGACATCAAAGTGTGCCAGGAAAGATCGCTCGAGCTGCCGAAACGAGTTGATGCTGCGCGGGGGCAAGCGGGAGTACCACACACGCGCCGCTTTCCGGAGAGTGGCCAGAAAGGCGACACATAAAAGGGAGCCCGTTGCTCCCTGGACCTGCATAAGGACCTTGTAGCTCTCCAGGTGGTCAAGGGGATCCGCCGTCCCATCGTATGGATCCAGTTGGGGGAGATGAACCGGGGCGGGATCGGCTCCTCCATGATATGACGGGAAAGCGGGGGACGACGCTCATAAGCCGTTCCATAAGGGTCGGTGATCCGGCGGCTGAGCTCGTCCAACCGTCGGTGATACTCGTCGAGCCTTCGCTCGGTCCGACGGGTGGTTTTCCGGAGAGTGCCATCTTGGGATGAATCAGAGGAGGGAGCTGAAGAAGATCTCCGACGCAAAGAACGCGCCCGCCTAGACTCTCTTTCCTCCGGCCGGTGGTGGGAACGACCGGAGTGGCGAGAAGGGGACCGCCGTCGCTTCGAGGTCCCTCGGTGATGAGGCTCGGGGGTGAGCGGTGGGAGATTTCAGGTGGGGTCCCACCTTGGTGAGACTGGGCTATTCCCCGCATTCCTCCATCAAGCATAGGGGGCTGAGTTGCAGCAGCCAAATGATGCTCTTGCAGCCCTCGGACCATTGTCGTCAGATCTTGAACCTGGTGGGCCAGAGCTTCGAGCCGGTCCAATTGGCTCATCTGCGCAGGGGGCGGAACATGGAGATTGGCCTCCGAATGCTCAGCCCGTGGAAGGCGCCCGGCTGCTTGACTGGAGGAAGCCTCCTGTGCTTGTGTGGTCACCATCGTTTCCCTTGCAAAATTGGTGGGGTCACAGGGAGAACTTTCGTCTTCCTCCCGTGTGAACTTCCCCCCTTCCTGGCGCGCCAATCTGTTGCCGCCAACTCACTTATGATGAACGTCGAATGGGCTAGGATCGTGGTAAGCGTAGAAAAGTCGCCGTCTTCCTTCTAGAGCCTGCAAAAAAGGTCCCGGGCCGGTATTTTCGGCGGGGACCCTCCGACGCCCAAGTCAGCGAGTCGTCTAACATGGAGATTATGTGTGGAATTTTAAAGAGGAAGCCAGAGAGAGAGAGTCCCCTTCGCATGGAGCTAGGGTCCTCTTTTTATACCTGCCGAGGATCCCGTTTACCTCGTTCTGTTGGAACCGTCGAATCTTCCCTGTTGTGATGTTTCCTCGAACGGCAAGTCATTGGGCTGTTGCTGGATAAGGGCCGCTTATAGCGATAACTGCCGATCGAGCTAACACTTGCCCGTGATTTCGGCGAACGAGGTGCTCGGCAGTAAACCTTAGATCACGGGATCCGTTGTATGAGACTGGTCATTGAAGGCCGACGCTGGGAGTCGGAGCTGGAGGCCGTCGCTGGATGCCGGAGCCAGTCTTAGCGCTGGGCCGACGCTGGTGGCGACGCTGGTGGCCAACGCTGAGGGCCGTTGCTGGATGCCGGTGCTAGAGGCCGGAGCCAGTCTTAGCGCTGGGCTAATGCTGGTGGCCGACGCTGAGGGTCGTTGCTGGATGCCGGCGCTAGAGGCCGGAGCCAGTCTTAGCGCTGGGCCAACGCTGGTGGCCGACACTGGTGGCCGACGTTGAAGGCCGACGCTGGATGCCAGCGCTGGAGGTCGGAGCCAAAGTCTTAGCGCTGGACCGATGCTGAAGGCCTACGCTAAAGGCCCCACGAAAGGGGTTTTGCTGTCACATTATTACTTTCAAAAATCGTACAAAAGATAATATAACCCAGAGAAAGTGGCCAGCCGTATCAATAAGCAAGGGCAAAATACAAAAATATGAATCATTTCATCAGCACCACACATGGAAGCAAGCCAATAACAACAAGAAAACATAGTCAAATACGTCACAAATACCATTGACCAAGTAGCCAAAGAAGAAGCCAGAGGAGCATATGAGGAACTGCTGCCACTTTGGCCTCCCTGTCAATGATATCCCAAACAGAGCCCTTCCCCGCTCCTCTCCCTTCATCTCTCTCCTCCTCCTCCCTCCCCCTCGATTCACAACAAAACCGGCAACCGGCTAAGAATTAGAAACACTTAAAACGCCAAACACCAAGGAGAGAAAAAGCCGCTTGCTTTACATAGCAAGAAAAGAATTTCCCCAGTATCGATCTATTCTATCCCAAATTCTAAACCTCAAAGAAGAAAGAAAGAAGCTCATTGATGACGTCCAAATCAATGACCAAACTAGTTATGGCCTCACGTGATTATGTGATGGATGTGATCAAACGTTCATGTCGTGCCACGTTGGACGGGAAACGTTTTGGTAAAATTCGATGGGCGTCGGAGCTTTAAACGTCAGCCGCTGCAACGCGTCGCTCCGGTCGGATGCCTTAAATTAAAAAGACTGTTACCATTTACCAATGGGGATCACCGCCTCACCGCCTCTTTTGCTACCCGATGGATGGTCGTGATAGATGGACCCCGACAGATCGGACGGAGGCGGAGGGCAAGAGGAGTCTTGGCAGAGAGCAAGAGCGAGCGAGAGTGAGTGAGGGGAAGGGGATGCGGAGAAGCGGAGGATGGAAAGGATTTATTAGAAACACGCGAGCTAGGGTTTGGAGGAGCGCCCCGCAGGAACCGCGTCTAGATAATCTCAACCGTCCGTAGCTCTCATTGAATCATCCACAACTGCCGCGACCTGTCCAGTGTTCATGCTTGCGGCGGGGGCGGGGCCGTCTTCTCGAACCCTCGGTTGAATCAACCAAAAAAAGAAAGCGGAGATGCATGGAGACCTAACCAATAGTCGACGGAGCGCGACTCTTGAGACTGAGCGCTGCTTAGAATGATGTGATTTCAGAATTATTAGTCCTGCTGTACAACATTTTCCAATATGTGCCGCATCACGTCCGATACAACATTTACCTTTCCGCCTCTCGGAAAGGCAGGCAGATCAGAGAGAAAGATTAGTTCCCGACCATATATTAATCCCACAGATACTCCGAAAAGCAAGATCTAAGAGCAACAGGACCAAAAAGATTCCCAAGAATAAGAGGTTTTGACCGACGGAGCGAGATCCAAGAGCGATAGGATCGAAAAGATTCCTAAGAATCCGATCAAACCTCGGATAACAACATGATTCGATTAAAGATAGCACAAAAAAAAGAATGAATCCAACAAAATCAGAAACTCAAACGAGTTGAGATATCAAAAAAAACGGACTAGAAACTCAAAGATCAAGTCATGCTGCACCAAAATAGCATCAGCCACCATAGCATCCACATCATAAACTCAAAGATCAAGATGGAGAAAAGGAAAAGAGGACTAGAAAGGCATGTTCCCATAAGAATGGCCATGTCTAAGAAAAAAAATAAAAGAGTTATATGTCATGAGTTGGGAAGCTGCTAAGATTGCTGATCCAATCCCATCTCAATGGATTATAATTATATCATAATTAAATTGTAGTACAATATATGAAAATTTTTGAATAAAAAAAATACAGTTTTGTACTATTCTGTTTATGAGTCTAAGAATGATATTTTTAAAATAAAAAGATTTTTCAAATCCATTGCATGCCTTTAGCTACTTCCCGTATGATACAAATTTTTATTTTAATAATATTTTTAATTATAAGTTTTTGAAATAGATTAGTGTTCAAAATATTTATGGATATAGTATGATTTTTGCTACATCTACGTTCATGTAGAAGGTGTTACGGGAGGAGATGTAACGGAGAGAAGTTGTTGCTCAGTGATAAAATTATTAAAATAACTGATAAATTCAATTGAATTTTAGCTTTTTTAATATATATATTGAAACCATCACTCTAAGTGACAATTTCATTATAAGTGAATATAAAATTTTTTTCTCCTTCATGCCTTCTCAACAAATTTATTGAAACGAGAAGCAGAGGATGTGTCACGATATGAGTTGATGTTTATTAATGATAGAACTAAGAGAATCTCTATGGCACTTAAAAAAAAAAAATTCAAGAGCATGTGTTTGATACCAAAACAAATGGGTTTTATAATATATGAATTTTAAAAAAATTTGTTGTATTATCCTTTGGTGCAGCAAGCACGCATCGACTATATAGATTGATCATTCGTGCGTGTCATTGCACATACAGTGCGTGACAAAATCTATTGGGCTTTAGCATGTGCAGCGACATGCACGAATGATCAATTCGTATGATTGATGCGCACTTGCTGCACCGAAGAATAATGCAGCAAGTCTTTTCTTATAAAGTTTTTGCAATAAATACACATCAGATTTCAAGGCAATGATAGGATACTGTTGATTGAATTTCTAAGTAATCACCGTATCATATTATCATCTTAGAGCAAAGCCCATTCATAATACCTTCTAAATTCCCTCAGTTTTGTTAGTAAAGATGGGCTCATGCTAGTGAACCCTTTTCCCACCCCTCCTCTGCTATTCATTTCCAATAAATTTAGCTAGAAGAGATCAAAAGAGAACAAAATTTTATACTCACTTTCAATGAAGTGATGATTTCCTGGTTCCAATCTTTTTATTCAATTTCAAATTTTATTTTTTTAGAAAATGCATGAAATCACTAGTCTAATTAATTTATATATATTTAAAAAAAATCAAAATGCAGTTGAGATCGTCAGTCTTATGAACAAAATAATTTGACATTCGTAAATAGTTTGAAAACCTATATATTTCAAAAAATTATTATTAAAAACCTATATATTTCATGAAATCACTGTTACTGACTTCAGTGCCACCATTGGAGAGAAACTATGGCATGCCATTTAGGCCTCAGGGAAGAAGCCTTACCTGTGGTTGGCGCAATCGAGGGAGGCATAGAGAGGATCCCAGCCCTGTATTGCTGCGGCAAGTAGGGATATTGCAGCATATGTGGATAGTGCAGCCCATATCCACTCTGGGACTGGCTATCCTGGGAAAAGTGGGGATAGTAGGGATAGAAATTTTGGAAGAGCTAGCCCTGGCCCGGCTGCCGCATAGTATGGAGAAAACTGGTGGTGCTGCCCTCCACTGCCACCATACAAACTGTAGTAGCTCTGCACCGATGACATTAGAAGTAAGCATTGTAATGAGTTCTTTTTCCAGGTTTTTCTCAGAATACTGACCATTGGGTACATGCTTTCTTGTGGGTATCCTCTAGAGTATGTGATGGAGAAAGAGAACAATGAGCCGAGGAAGGATTTCATCATGGCATATGCTAACTGATTCGAAAAAAAAAAAAAAAAAACCCCGAGTATTGGTGGTAAGGAAGAGCCACAATTCTTTACCCATAAAAAGAATAAGGGTAGCCATATTGGGTAGGCTGATGGATGTAAGAGGTGGCGGCAGCTGATCCATGATACATAGAAGAAGCAAGGCTCGCTCCAATCGCAGTAGGTCTAAACCGCCCTCCCATCCCTGCAGTTATAACATAAAACCATTAGCCTTCCTTCGTAATAGCAAGAGATGCTAAGAGACGGACAAGATGGACCATGTTGTGGGTTTGGCGGCCGGACACGGCCGTGAGAAGCGCCAAGCGATGCCAGGTTGCAATTAGCACGCCTGCCGTCGATCACCGGCGTCGGATCCTGGCATGCTCTCATTGCTGAATCTGGATCCTTAAAGGTCACCTGATACAAAAGAGTATATATATAGCTAGAGAATTAGAGGATCGATGAAGAAGAATATATGGAGATAGAGATATTTTAACAATGAAAGGAGGGGCACGGCAGCAATGCTTACGAAACCGTAGCCCTTGGAACGGCCGGTGTTCTTATCGGTGATGACGACGGCCTCAAGGATCTCGCCAAACTGATCGAAGTAGCGGCGCATGGTGTCGCGCTGGGTCTCCCAGGCGAGGCCTCCCACGAAGATCTTCGTGTAGGTGGTGTCGCTGCCGCCGGCATTGCCGCCGCCGCCAACCATCTGGAACTGCCGTTGCTACGCCGCCATCACAATAAGACACCAATAACGACAAGATAGAATAGAGAAATAGCGATCGGGGCCCTCCGCTCTCATACGCTGCTGCCGAGGGCAAGAAAGGAAAGACAATCCTCCGGATTTCGATTAGCAGTTTACTGGAATGACGTGAGGCATCTGCGGACCGAGACACGTGATGGGCTCGTACGTGGGCATGGACGCTTACCGTACGTCGCGCCGGTGATTCGGTGACCGGGGATGACAGAAAGTCGACGGGCGAGGAGTCATTTTTAAAATCGGTATCAAATGATATCGATTTTATAATTTTAACGTAAAAAATAAAAAAAAATTAAAATTTTAAAAAATATGATTTAGAGACTCCTTAGAGGGGCTTTTCGGAGTGAAAAAAGTTCGATTCCCATGATAATCCTTTATTTTTGGGGATAAAAGGTTTTGAAGAATCAAGGATTAACACCCATTTTCATGTTAATCTTTTATTTCTAAAATTGAGTGCAAATGAGTTCCTCAGAAATAATTTGTCACACTTCAAATGTAGATATTTCAGATGCCAACCGATTTACCATAACTTATATTCTGCAATAATCTTCCATGACAATCCTTTGAAAATTAAATAAAACTACAACAAGACTTTCATTCTAGCATTACATAATTTAATGTATCATTCAATTTGAAGCAGAATGTAAATAATCAACATATAACAATTGTAAATAACTACAAATGCACATATATTATTGCATAAATCGCTTTAAAGAAACCCTAATAATAGAATTAGGTCTTTTTTAACCCTTAACTAAGAGTGACAATAGTAGTCTAAAACATGTTATTGAATATGAAACATAAACATAATAATATTTTTTTAATTAAATAATGATGATCATTAATAATCTAAATTATTGAATATGATGTTACTATTTCTAAACATTTATACATAAAAAAATTATAAGATTTAGATACCTTTAACCGCATTAAGTGATCAAAAAATGGATTGTTTAAATTAATAACATCAATTTTTCCAACTTGATGCATAAGCTGAACATTTTAATTCAAATTCTACATCTAATGGTTTAAAACATGAATGCAAAACCATTATTATGTAATTACTGTTTTTTTTAAACGGTGGCCTGGCCACCGTGGTCAGGCCACCTGAAAGGATCCCAAGCGAAGACCATGGCCTACACGGCCACAATGGGGAGGATAAGTTGCGAGATGCGGCCCCAGTGACACTTATGGGCGCCCCTGACATGCCCACAGCGCGCACGACCGAAGCACATGACATGCCCATAGCCCGCGCGGCCGAAGCACCACAGCCATGCCATGGCAAGCCCAAGGCCAGCACCCAGACTTGCCTTGACAAAGTGCCACAGCAAGACTTTGACCACCAGCCTAGCCAACAAGTAGCAGATGATCAAGAGTGGCTACCCACAGCAGCCACCTCCGGCGACGGAGCACCACCAGTCTTAGCGGTGACCGAGCGGGATGTAACGAGCATAGCCTGGGGAGTCGGAGGAGCATCACCACTCATGGAGGAGAATGGCGGCGGCGCCACCGTGTAGGGCGGCGGACGGCGGCGAGATCAAGTGCATTATGGAGATATCTTCAGAGATTAATTTCCTTGTGGGGAGTGATTGAATAAATCATATCTTCTAGATTTAGGATGTTTCTCCTAAACTCTAGAAGATTAGTTTCCTTTTCAGTTAAGTTGTTTTAGGCATGTATAGTCAAATCTCCTTGATTCTAGGAATTGTTTCGAATTATTTCCTTAGAATCTTGAAGATTTGATCTGATTTGATTTTTGATTAGATTGGTAGAATTTTGGAAGCTCCTGAGGATGCCTATATAAGCACTCCTCAGGAGCAATAGAAGGGGGGTTGTGTTTTGTAAGCTTAGAGAGCTTATGAATGTTGGCCAGGCATAGGCACGTTTATGCCAATAAACTTGGGGGCTGATAACCTCTTAAGTTTGGGCGTGCTTGGGCTAATAACCCTTGTACGAGTGTTCTTGTGTTCTGGTGGTTCGAAGGACTAATAATCCTGAGACCACGTTCTTCGTAATAACAGTGAGGCATTCTTCATTTCTTGTGTGTTAGATCCTAATTACCACGCTCGTGTATTACTGGAAACGGTTCAGGAGGATCGATTATGGTGTTGGAGCGGATCGCGCGGAGGAGTTGGTGAATGTTTTGGAGTCCTTGACCAGGGACCCTAACAAATTGGTGCTTTCATTGAGCGATGAGTTGCTTGAAGATCTCTACGCTTCAAGCGGGGTAATCACGAGCAAACCTTACTTTGATTCTCTTCGTTGAGATTGTTATAGTTAAAAGTTGTTTGTTCTTTTTGGAGTTATTATTTGAGGTGGGGGTTCGATCTTCTTCTGGAGAGAACCCAAGGTCGGAAGTTGTCCGTGCAAAGTTCTTCGTGGGAGGGGGTTCGATCTTCATTTTGGAGAGAACCCAAGGTTGGACTTGTTGTTGCAGCCCATATTCCAATGGAGGCCGGATCAAGTACTTTTCCATCCAACCGAGACCGCTTTGAAGCTTTGGAGTCATCCACTCTTTGGATGAAGGAGCAGATGGAGGAGACTAGCACCAACATGACTCACATGCAAGGAGCCATCACTTCCGTCACTAATGCTACGGAGGAGAACATGAAGGCGGTGGAAGGCATGAGACGAGACTTGCAAGCAATATTGGCAAGACTTGGAGGAGGAGCGAATGGGGCCAACCGCGGACAAACCCCAAGGGTGGAAGAGGAGCAACTCATTGATGGGAGGAAAACTCACATTTTTAAGTCCACAAGGGGAGAGCCTAGACCAAGGCAACCTCTTAGATTGAGCGGGCGTGTGGAGAATGAGCACGAGGTAGTGGAAAGGTGGCTGCGAGAGGAGGAGTCTGATCGTGATGTTGATAACCATGCAAGGATGGAGGAAAGATTCGGTGGGAGTCAGTATGGGGAAGAAATGCCCTATGGCCGGATCCATGAAGATGCTAGAAGACTTGAGAGACCGAGAAGAAACCACCACTATCATGATGAAGATGAAGGAAATCGGTTTAACCACCGAGGACCTAGAAGGCCACATTAACGTGGAGGTGACTATGAAGATGATGATGGAAATCGGTTTAACAACCGAGGACCAAGAAGACCAAAAATTGACTTCCCTAAGTTCAATGGTGGTGACCCTCATGAGTGGCTCGATAAGGCGGACCACTATTTTCATATATATGAAGTACCAAGGATAGAGAGAGTGGCCACAGCATGTTTCTTCCTTGATGGGAAGGCAAGCAAATGGTGGAGATGGATACAGGCCCAATATGAGAAGGAAGGAAGAAGGCTCGGATGGACGACATTCGAGAGGGAGCTGCTTATGCAATTTGGGCCTTCGCCCATTATCAACCATCATGGCCAGCTAGCTAAGCTCAAGCAAGATGGCAAGGTGCATGCGTATGTGGAGGAATTTCGACAACTCCAAACCTTGGTGAGGGGTTGGTCTGAGGAGGCACTTATCGGCACTTTCGTGGATGGTCTAAAACCATGGATTGCCAAGAGCTCAAGTTGAAGCAGCCCATTAGGCTGCAAGAAGCGATGAGGATGGCTGAAATCCTTGAAGAAAGTCATCACTTCGAGAAAAGACACGTCAAGGACCAAGTGGCTAACAAGGTTTATAAACCCTTGTATTCCACGGGGTCTTGGAAAGGAAAGGAGGGGACTATGGGAGATTCAAGGAGCAAAGGGAAGGAAGTCAAGAAGCTTAGTCGTGAGTAGCTTGATGAGTACATAAAGAAGGGCTTATGCTTCAAATGTGGTGAAAAGTGGAGCCGTGATCACCAATGCAAGAAAGCCAAGGTTATGTGTATGATCGGGATAGAAGAGGAGCAATTGGGGGAGACAAGTGAGGAAGAGCACGGGCATGAGGAGTCCTCTAGCGATGAGGAAAGTGAGGAAGCCGAGTTGAGCCTCAATGCCATGTCGGCGTACAAAAGCCCTCAACCATGCGACTTATGGCTTGGGTTGGTAAGCATGAAATGACATTATTGGTGGATAGTGGGTCTACCCACAACATCAATTCTCGCATCCTTTCTAAGGTGGGATTGCATGGAGAAGAAGTAGAGCCATTCGATGTGAAGGTGGCAAACGGAGAAAAGCTAAGGTGCGAGATGGTAGTGCGAACCATGAAGATGAATGTCCAAGGCGTCCGTATAACGGCTGATCTTCACGTACTCTCATTGGTGGGGCTAGATGTTGTCTTGGGCAATGCATGGCTAAGAGGCATTGGCAAGGTCGTCACCGACTATGAGAAGATGACTATGGAGTTCAAGCTTGGAGGGAAGAAGAGGACGTGGACAGCTCTAGCATCAAAAGAGCCAAGGCCTTGCGAGGCCAATATGTTTGAGAAACTATGCAAGGGTGGGGCTCATTGCTTCGCCATAGTGATGGGCCAAAACCGAGGAGATGAAGGGCAAGAAGAGAAGCATAGTAATGGAAATGAGGAGCTGCCCCAAGATGTGAAGACGGTTTTAGAAAGACACAAGGAAGTATTGGAGGTACCTACTTTATTACCACCAAGTAGGGAATTTGATCATCGCATTGTGCTGAAAGATGCGAGCAAACCGGTGAATGTGCCACCATACCGGTATGCTCACTTTCAAAAGAGTGAGATCGAAAGATAAGTGGAGGAGATGTTGGCTAGTAGCTTGATTCGACCAAGCACTAGTCCCTTTTCATCACCGGTGTTGCTTGTGAGGAAGAAGGATGGAAGTTGGCATTTTTGCACCGACTACCGAGCATTGAATGAGGCAACAGTGAGGGATAGATTTTCATACCAACAGTGGACGAGATGCTTGATGAGTTGCATGGGGCTCATGTGTTCACCAAGCTGGATTTAAGGGCCGGATACCATCAAATCCGGATGAAAGAGGAAGATACCCACAAGACGGCATTTAGGACTCATTCCGGCCACTATGAGTACCTAGTGATGCCTTTTGGGCTGTGCAATGCCTCCTCAACTTTTCAAGCGGCTATGAATGCCATATTTAAGCCATTCTTGAGGAAGTTTGTATTAGTATTCTTCGATGACATCTTGGTGTACTCGAAGAATGTGGAGGAACACTTGGAGCAATTGGAGCGAGTATTGATGATCTTGAAGGAGCACCACTTCTTCATCAAGGCTTCCAAATGCGCCTTTATGCAAGAAGAGCTGGAGTACCTTGGCCACATCATATCGGGCCAAGGAGTAAAAGTGGACCAGCGGAAGGTGGAAGCTATGGTGGATTGGCCCTTACCCAAAGATGTGTCGGCTCTACGAGGATTCCTTAGTTTGACGGGCTACTATCGAAGGTTCGTGCAAGGCTATGGATTGATAGCCAAGCCACTTACCTCCATGCTAAAAAAGGAGGGCTTCGAGTGGACCGAAGATGAAGGAGAGCTTTTGAAACTTGAAGAGAGCCATGACCAAGACACCCATCTTGGCATTGCCCAACTTCAAGAAACCATTTGAAGTATATACTGATGCAAGTGGAAAAGGGATTGGGATGGTACTAGCTCAAGAAAGGAGGCCCATAGCTTATATCTCCAAGGCCTTAGGGCCAATGAAGAAAGCATGGAGCACTTATGCAAGAGAAATGTTGGCGGTTGTGCATGCGGTGAAGGTGTGGAGACCTTACCTCTTGGGAAGAAAGTTCACTATAGTGACCGATCAACAAGCATTAAGACACTTGCTAGAACAAAAGATCGTGACGCCAGAGCAACAGAAGTTTCTTGTGAAACTTCTGGGATTCGAGTATGACATTATATATCAGTCCGGCAAGAAGAATAAGGTGGCTGATGCGTTGTCAAGAAAGGAGGGAAGTCCAATGATGTGGACTTTGTATGAAGATGAGGCTGAACATATGGCCTTGAGTGGAGCTGAATGGAGGATATGGGACAAGCTTAGAGAGGCCGTGGAGTTGGATGCAAGGTCTCAAGAGATCATAGAGAAGCTTGAGAGTCCATGTAATGGGGTGACCGGATTTAAATGGTGTGATGGGCTTATCTACTACAAGTCCTATGTCTATGTGCCCGATGTACCAAACCTGAGGAAGGAGATTCTCACTCACTTCCACCATAGTAAAGAAGGTGGTCATTCGGGATGGCTTAGGACCTATATGAGGATCAAGCATTTCTTCTATTGGGAGGGCCTAAAGAGAAGTGTGAAGAAGTGGGTGGTGGAATGTGACGTGTGTCAAAAGATCAAACATGATACGAAGGCCCCTACGGGTCTCTTGCAGCCCTTAAAATTTAAGCACGGAATCTAAACCAACAGACAGGAACAAGACAATAACCATGAGCTCAAATTGCAGCACCTGAATCGCAGACGATTGTAGACATATTCCTGAAACATGAAACAAGAAAATAGAGCAGAGTAAATAACAAATCCTTCACAAAACATGTATTGCCAAGGAGCAGGATTACACATAACCAAAATTAATATTTCTTTTAAAGAATTAATCCATAAAAAATCCATAAAAATCAAGGAAAATAGAGGGAAAAACAATGAAGAGAATACAAAGTAGATAAGGTTTCAGATATTGAAACTTTCCGGTTGTAGTGGTAGATTTGAACCAATAAAAAGAAGAATTGACCGGAGAAGAAGACAAGAGAACTGAAAGAAATTGTCAGAACATAGGCAAGAAAATGGACAAAAAATCAAGAAAAACAGGGGGAAAACTGAATTATGAAAAAGTTATAGACTAATGCATGCAGAAGAAAAGACTGATAATATGCATGTAGAAGAAAACCTTTATGGAACCCAAAGAGAGAGAGAGAGAGAGATCAATCAACACTATCGGTGAAAAAAATATAGACAAAGTAAAAAGAGAGAAGGACCACGAACGTTGCAAATCTGGCGCTCATGCATGCAAGAATTAAAACTCGAAAAAAAATCCGATTCAAAGCAGGAACCAAGGAGGAGAAAATTTGAATATTTGTGGATCATAAGCAAGGGCAAAATACAAAAATATGAATCATTTCATCAGCACCACACATGGAAGCAAGCCAATATCAACAAGAAAACAGAGTCAAATACGTCACAAATACCATTGACCAAGTAGCCAAAGAAGAAGCCAGAGGAGCATATGAGGAACTGCTGCCACTTTGGCCTCCCTGTCAATGATATCCCAAACAGAGCCCTTCCCCGCTCCTCTCCCTTCATCTCTCCTCCTCCTCCCCCTCGATTCACAACAAAACCGGCAACCGGCTAAGAATTAGAAACACTTAAAACGCCAAACACCAAGGAGAGAAAAAGCCGCTTGCTTTACATAGCAAGAAAAGAATTTCCCCAGTATCGATCTATTCTATCCCAAATTCTAAACCTCAAAGAAGGAAGAAAGAAGCCAATACTCACCCATTCCCCTGACAGCGTATCTACTCTTTCCCTCTGTTCTCTCGGTATATTCCAGTTCTACGAAGGAGAGAGGGAGGGGAGCGACACGACTGGAAGGTGGCGAGAGATTTAATTTTAAGCCAGGTAATCACGCCTAAGATATTTAAAGGACGCCGAGAAAATCGACGCCTTAATCTGATGACGTCCAAATCAATGACCAAACTAGTTATGGCCTCACGTGATTATGTGATAGATGTGATCAAACGTTCATGTCGTGCCACGTTGGACGGGAAACGTTTTGGTAAAATTCGATGGGCGTCGGAGCTTTAAACGTCAGCCGCTGCAACGCGTCGCTCCGGTCGGATGCCTTAAATTAAAAAGACTGTTACCATTTACCAATGGGAATCACCGCCTCACCGCCTCTTTTGCTACCCGATGGATGGTCGTGATTGGTGGACCCCGACAGATCGGACGGAGGCGGAGGGCAAGAGGAGTCTTGGCAGAGAGCAAGAGCGAGCGAGAGTGAGTGAGGGGAAGGGGATGCGGAGAAGCGGATGATGGAAAGGATTTATTAGAAACACGCGAGCTAGGGTTTGGAGGAGCGCCACCATTGGAGAGAAACCTATATATTTTACATTCGTAAATAGTTTGAAAACCTATATATTTCAAAAAATTATTATTAAAAACTATATATTTCATGAAATCACTGTTACTGACTTCAGTGCCACCATTGGAGAGAAACTATGGCATGCCATTTAGGCCTCAGGGAAGAAGCCTTACCTGTGGTTGGCGCAATCGAGGGAGGCATAGAGAGGATCCCAGCCCTGTATTGCTGCGGCAAGTAGGGATATTGCAGCATATGTGGATAGTGCAGCCCATATCCACTCTGGGACTGGCTATCCTGGGAAAAGTGGGGATAGTAGGGATAGATATTTTGGAAGAGCCCTGGCCCGGCTGCCGCATAGTATGGAGAAAACTGGTGGTGCTGCCCTCCACTGCCACCATACAAACTGTAGTAGCTCTGCACCCATGACATTAGAAGTAAGCATTGTAATGAGTTCTTTTTCCAGGTTTTTCTCAGAATACTGACCATTGGGTACATGCTTTCTTGTGGGTATCCTCCAGAGTATCTGATGGAGAAAGAGAACAATGAGCCGAGGAAGGATTTCATCATGGCATATGCTAACTGATTCGAAAAAAAAAAAAAGCCCCGAGTATTGGTGGTAAGGAAGAGCCACAATTCTTTACCCATAAAATGAATAAGGGTAGCCATATTGGGTAGGCTGATGGATGTAAGAGGTGGCGGCAGCTGATCCATGATACATAGAAGAAGCAAGGCTCGCTCCAATCGCAGTAGGTCTAAACCGCCCTCCCATCCCTGCAGTTATAACATAAAACCATTAGCCTTCCTTCGTAATAGCAAGAGATGCTAAGAGACGGACAAGATGGACCATGTTGTGGGTTTGGCGGCCGGACACGGCCGTGAGAAGCGCCAAGCGATGCCAGGTTGCAATTAGCACGCCTGCCGTCGATCACCGGCGTCGGATCCTGGCATGCTCTCATTGCTGAATCTGGATCCTTAAAGGTCACCTGATACAAAAGAGTATATATAGCTAGAGAATTAGAGGATCGATGAAGAAGAATATATGGAGATAGAGATATTTTAACAATGAAAGGAGGGGCACGGCAGCAATGCTTACGAAACCGTAGCCCTTGGAACGGCCGGTGTTCTTATCGGTGATGACGACGGCCTCAAGGATCTCGCCAAACTGCTCGAAGTAGCGGCGCATGGTGTCGCGCTGGGTCTCCCAGGCGAGGCCTCCCACGAAGATCTTCGTGTAGGTGGTGTCGCTGCCGCCGGCATTGCCGCTGCCGCCGCCAACCATCTGAACTGCCGTTGCTGCGCCGCCATCACAACAAGACACCAACAGGCAACAACGACAATAGCGATCGGAGCCCTCCGCTCTCATACGCTGCTGCCGAAGGCAAGAAAGGAAAGACAATCCTCCTTTCTTGCCCTCGGCAGCAGCGTATGAGAGCGGAGGGCCCCGATCGCTATTTCTCTATTCTATCTTGTCGTTGTTGCCTGTTGGTGTCTTGTTGTGATGGCGGCGCAGCAACGGCAGTTCCAGATGTTGGCGGCGGCGGCGGCAATGCCGGCGGCAGCGACACCACCTACACGAAGATCTTCGTGGGAGGCCTCGCCTGGGAGACCCAGCGCGACACCATGCGCCGCTACTTCGAGCAGTTTGGCGAGATCCTTGAGGCCGTCGTCATCACCGATAAGAACACCGGCCGTTCCAAGGGCTACGGTTTCGTAAGCATTGCTGCGTGCCCCTCCTTTCATTGTTAAAATATCTCTATCTCCATATATTCTTCTTCATCGATCCTCTAATTCTCTAGCTATATATACTCTTTTGTATCAGGTGACCTTTAAGGATCCAGATTCAGCAATGAGAGCATGCCAGGATCCGACGCCGGTGATCGACGGCAGGCGGCTAATTGCAACCTGGCATCGCTTGGCGCTTCTCACGGCCGTGTCCGGCCGCCAAACCCACAACATGGTCCATCTTGTCCGTCTCTTAGCATCTCTTGCTATTACGAAGGAAGGCTAATGGTTTTATGTTATAACTGCAGGGATGGGAGGGCGGTTTAACCTACTGCGATTGGAGCGAGCCTTGCTTCTTCTATGTATCATGGATCAGCTGCCGCCACCTCTTACATCCATCAGCCTACCCAATATGGTTACCCTTATTCTTTTATGGGTAAAGAATTGTGGCTCTTCCTTACCACCAATACTCGGGGTTTTTTTTTTTTTTCGAATCAGTTAGCATATGCCATGATGAAATCCTTCCTCGGCTCATTGTTCTCTTTCTCCATCAGATACTCTGGAGGATACCCACAAGAAAGCATGTACCCAATGGTCAGTATTCTGAGAAAAACCTGGAAAAAGAACTCATTACAATGCTTACTTCTAATGTCATGGGTGCAGAGCTACTACAGTTTGTATGGTGGCAGTGGACGGCAGCACCACCAGTTTTCTCCATACTATGCGGCAGCCGGGCCAGGGCTCTTCCAAAATTTCTATCCCTACTATCCCCACTTTTCCCAGGATAGCCAGTCCCAGAGTGGATATGGGCTGCACTATCCACATATGCTGCAATATCCCTACTTGCCGCAGCAATACAGGGCTGGGATCCTCTCTATGCCTCCCTCGATTGCGCCAACCACAGGTAAGGCTTCTTCCCTGAGGCCTAAATGGCATGCCATAGTTTCTCTCCAATGGTGGCACGAAGTCAGTAACAGTGATTTCATGAAATATATAGGTTTTTAATAATAATTTTTTGAAATATAGGTTTTCAAACTATTTACGAATGTCAAATTATTTTGTTCATAAGACTGACGATCTCAACTGCATTTTGATTTTTTTATATATATAAAATTAATTAGACTAGTGATTTCATGCATTTTCTAAAAAATAAAATTTGAAATTGGATAAAAAGATTGAACCAGGAAATCATCACTTCATTGAAAGTGAGTATAAAACTTTGTTCTCTTTTGATCTCTTCTAGCTAAATTTATTGGAAATGAATAGCAGAGGAGGGGTGGGTAAAGGGTTCACTAGCATGAGCCCGTCTTTACTAACAAAACTGAGGGAATTTAGAAGGTATTATGAATGGGCTTTGCTCTAAGATGACAATATGATACGAAGATTACTCAGAAATTCAATCAACAGTATCCTATCATTGCCTTGAAATTCGATGTGCATTTATTGCAAAAACTTTATAAGAAAAGACTTGTATCATTCTTCGGTGCAGTAAGTGCGCGCGCATCAATCGTACGAATTGATCATTCGTGCATGACGTTGCATATGCTAAAGCCCAATAGATTTGTCGCGCACTGTATGCGCAATGACACGCACGAATGATCAATCTATAGTCGATGCGCGCTTGCTGCACCAAAGGGTAATACAACAAAACTTTTTTAAATTCATATATTATAAAACCCATTTGTTTTGGTATCAAACACATGCTCTCGAATTTTTTTTTTAAAGTACCATAGAGATTCTCTTAGTTCTATCATTAATAAACATCAACTCATATCGTGACACATCCTCTGCTTCTCGTTTCAATAAATTTGTTGAGAAGGCATGAAGGAGAAAAAAAATTTATATTCACTTATAATGAAATGGTCACTTAGAGTGATGGTTTCAATGTATATATTAGAAAAAGCTAAAATTCAATTGAATTTATCAGTTATTTTAATAATTTTATCACTGAGCAACAACTTCTCTCCATTACATCTCCTCCCGTAACACCTTCTACATGAACGTAGATGTAGCAAAAACCATCCTATATCCATAAATATTTTGAACACTAATCTATTTCAAAAAAAATTATAATTAAAAATATTATTAAAATAAAAATTTGTATCATACGGGAAGTAGCTAATGGCATGCAATGGATTTGAAAAATCTTTTTATTTCAAAAATATCATTCTTAAACTCATAAAAGAATAGTACAAAACTATATTTTTTTTATTCAAAAATTTTCATATATTGTACTACAATTTAATTATGATATAATTATAATCCGTTGAGATGGGATTGGATCAGCAATCTTAGCAGCTTCCCAACTCATGACATATGACTCTTTTATTTTTTTCCTTCTCATGGATAGTATTAGACATGGCCATTCTTATGGGAACATGCCTTTCTAGTCCTCTTTTCCTTTTCTCCATCTTGATCTTTGAGTTTCTGATGTGGATGCTATGGTGGCTAATGCTATTTTGGTGCAGCATGACTTGATCTTTGAGTTTCTAGTCTGCTTTTTTTGATATCTCAATTCATTGGCGTTTCTGATTTCATTGGATTCATTCTTTCTTTCGTGCTATCTTTAATCGAATCACGTTGAGGTTTGATAGGATTCTTGGGAGTCTTTTCGGTCCTATCGCTCTTAGATCTCGCTCCGTCGATCAAAACCTCGGATTCTTGGAAATTTTTTCGGTCCTATCGCTCTTAGATCTCGCTTTTCAGAGAGGCGGAAAGGTAAATATTGTATTGGACGTGATGTCGGCACATATTGGAAAATGTTGTACAATTGGACTAATAATTCTGAAATCACATCATTCTAAGCAGCGTTAGTCTCAAGATTCGCGCTCCATGGACTATTGGTCAGGTCTCCATGCATCTCCACTTTCTTTTTTGGTTGATTCAACGGAGGGTTCGAGAAGACTGTTAAATTATGTGAACCATATGATATGTTGAATTGAGTTATTAATTTAGAATTAAGAATTTTAAATTAATTTTAAATAGAAATTAATTGGATTAATTTTTATTTTAATTAATATGATTATTTAAAAATATATTTAAAATTATTTTAAATTAAAAATTATACGATGTGCGCATGTTTCACAAGGAGATCCATGTGAAGTTATTTTTTGTTGGAGAATATATGGAATTGTGAAAGAACTTTTTTCTCTCCCATAATATCCCACCATAAAGATATCAAAAGAAACCAACAATTGATTGTTGATATATATATATATTAAAGTAATCTTCAAGAGTTATAAGTTATCTTTAATTTTTAATTAATTAACTAATTAATTAAAAAGGGATGGCAGTTATTATTCTCTCAGAATATAAAATTCACGAGAGAAAAATAACGTAGGATGATTGTCATAAACCACATAGAGTTTTCTCCTTCATTTTCACTTTGTCTTATGAGTTAAAATACAAAGTAAATTAAAAATTTAGTTGTGTAATCTCAACCCAAATCAGAAATGCCCACTCATTCGTGTTCATCATAATTTGGAGAACGTTTGAAAGATACGTGGTGATCAAAAGGATTTGGTGATTCCCAGATGGTGCTGCGAGGATGGATTCTCTGCCGTGCAAAACAAATTTTGGCCATCATGGCTTCTATTATAGAGAAAATTTTATTAGGTATCACACACACACACACATATATAGGCATGGACTGTTTGGGAGCCACGCGAGTCTTAGGGATGCCCGTTCCGTTCTTTAATTTAAACTGATATTAATTAGTTGGAGGAAGCCAGGTGAATAAGAATATGTGTTGACCCAATTGTTGATTTTGATGATTAACAAAACTATTTGAGTATAACATTTGAAGTTACTAATGATTTTGATTAAGTTTTTTAGTTTATGATATGATTTATTAATCAAAATTATAAGACAAATCAAGTTCTAGTTCGAATCTAATGTCAAGGTAAGATTACAGACATTAGAGTCGACACATGGAATCGCAGAGTCGACTCCGAAAATTGGCACAGACTAAGAGTCGACTCCCGGACTGTTAGAGCCGACTCCAACAGAAAAGACAAAACGATGGTTTTTCTTGCCACGACTTAGAGTCGACTCCCGGACTATTAGAGTCGACTCTAGAAGATTTTTGTGTCGACCCCAGAAAAGTCAGAGACGACTCCAGTTCAAGCGATTTGGGGATTTTCGATTTAGAGCCGACTCCAGAAAAGTTAGAGCCGACTCCAGAATGTCAGACGCGACTTCAGAACTGTTAGAACGACTCTAAACTTTACTTTTATCTTTTTAATTCCAACGGCTATTGCTATTCTTGGATCTAATCCTTCTTACGCTTGTTTCTAACGGATAGTTTTAAACTATTTATGGATTAAACTAATCTATAAGAAGAGGGTTTGCTGCATCCGAAAAATATATAGAAAAAGAGAAAATAGAAAAGAGAAGAAAAGAGAGACAAAAAGAAAGAATAGAGAAAAATCTTTGAAATCCATGAGAAAAGAAAAGAGGGAAGATTCGAGAGGAAAGATTATACTGATTCCCCAAAAGAAAAGAGAGAGATTCAAGCTTTCATAGCTTTCATTTTGAAGAAATCTCAAGAAAGGAAGCAAGCCTTAGTTTTCTGATCTTCGAAGCTTCAAGAGCATTTTAAAGGAAGATCCATCCAAGAGAAGAGAAGAAGCAAGCCACCAAGATCTGCAAATCAAGCTTTGATTCCTATATCTTTATTTCGTGTTCTATCATTGTATATTTGCTCATTGGAGGAACCTTTGTTTTGTAAAAATAATTATTGTTTGCTAGGTCAATCGGAGGATTGATTCCTTTGAGGCTGTTAGCCTTGTGCAAGCAGTTTGCTTGTGGTGTAAGGTTTTGTGCTGGTGAGCCTTGAAAACCAGCTGGGTTCGTTGTGCACCCGAAAAATAACAAGTTTGAGTTGTGAGCTTGCAAAACAACTCGGCTGTAATCTAGGTTGATTATAGTGTGGACCCAAGAGATACTTGGGAGTGGACGTAGGTGTAGGTACACCGAACCACTATAAAATCTTCTGTGTTTGCCGTGATTGTCTCTTATCTTTAACTCTCTATTTGTGCATATTCTGTTTTAATCTGTGCGAATCTAAGTTTTATTTCCGCTGGGTTTATTTTTCAAAAGAGTTTAAATTTTTGAAAAACCCAATTCACCCCCCCCCTCTTGGGTTGCTATCTGGACCAACAATTGGTATCAGAGCTAGTGCTCATTTGATTTGATCTAACGATCAAGAGTCAAAGATCCACATGGCAACTCAAGCTGGTTCATCTTTTTCGAAGGTCAATCTACGAATAGACCACCCTTGTTTAATGGAAAACTATGGTTATTGGAAGGCTAGAATGAAAATATTCATTCAAGCACTTGACTATGATCTATGGAGCATATAGTCAATGGACCACACACACCCACTGCTAGAGTTAATGGCATGGAGATTCCTAAACCGGAAACGGAATGGGATGAACATGATAAAAAATTGGCACAACTTAATGCCAAAGCAATGAATGTTTTGTACTGCTCATTAGATGCAAATGAATTCAATCGATATCTATTTGTTTCTGCAAAATCTGGGATAGACTTGAGGAACAAATCAAGTCAAGGAATCCAAGATTAACATGCTAGTTCATAATATGAATTGTTTAAATGGATGCATGTGAATCTATTACTGATATTTTTACAAGATTTACTGATATAGTTAATGGTTTAAAAAGTCTTGGTAAATCTTATGATAATTCTGATCTTGTGAGGAAGGTTTTAGGTTCTTGCCTAGGACTTGGGAAGCTAAAGTGACTGCAATACAAGAAGCAAAGGATCTAAGTACCTACCCCTGGAAGAATTATTGGGATCCTTGATGACTCATGAGCTTCAAATTAAGCAACATGTTGATGATGATGAGTCAAAGAAGAAAAGGACTATGGCTCTTAAGATTTCTGAATATATGGAAGAGCCTCATGAATCTGAAGATGAAAGTGATGATGAGGACATGCACTCATCACAAGAAAATTTAAAAAATTCATGAAGAAGAAGAAGTTTGAAAAGAAAAAGCCCTTTGCAAGAAAAGATGAGGACAAGGGTAAAGAAAAAGAAGTTATTTGCTTTGAATGTAAGAAGCCGGGTCACTTTAAATCTGAATGCCCACAACTAAAGAAAGGCCCGGAAATTCAAAAAGAAGGCAATGATGGCCACATGGAGTGATTCGAAAGCTCAAGTTCCGAAGAGAAGAAAAGAGTGAAATGCCAATCTATGCTTCATGGCGGACAATGATAAGGTAAGTCCAAGTTTTTTGATGATTTTACTTTCGATGAATTGCATAGTGCTTTTTATGAATTAATGGATGATTTTGCAAAACTTAAGTTCAAAGAACAAAGATCTGAAAAATCAAATGCAAAAACTATCCTTAGAAAATAAAAAGCATGTTGTAGAAAAAGAAGTTTTGATGAAAGAAAATGAAAGCTTGAAAAATGAAGTTGATAGACTTAAACCTATAGTTGATAAATTTACTTTAAGCTCTATCAAACTTAATATGATTTTGGATAATCAAAAAGCTATTTTGATAAAGCTGGATTAGGATATAATCCACTTAAAAACAAAAATCTTTGAAAAATATTTTTGTAAAGCAAAAAATAATATAACTTGTTTTAAATGTAAAAAAAGGTCACAAATCTTTATGTTAAACACAAGTTAAATAAAAGAAAGAAAATATGGGTTCCGAAAGGAACAATTTTTATTGCTGCTAACCATGAAGGACCCAAGAAAGCTTGGGTACCTAAGCATAAAGTTTGATTATTTGCAGGAATGTCTTGTAGCCAAAAGATCAAAGAAAAAGTGGTACCTTGATAGTGGCTGCTCAAGACATATGACGGGTGACAAAGATGAATTCATCACCCTGGAAAAAGAAAGGTGGAGTTGTGACGTTTGGCGATAACGGTAAAGGTCAAATTATGGGCCTTGGTAAAGTTCGCATAACTCCATCTATATATTGATAATGTACTTTATGTTGATGGTTTAAACATAATCTAATAAGTATAAGTCAATTATGTGATAAAAATTTAATGTTTCATTTAAATCTTCTGTTTGCACTGTTACTAATCTATTGATGATAGCATTATTCTTTTGGTTAAACATGGCAATGTTACTTAGTTGATTTGAAAAATTATCTTTGAGTGATCATTGCTTAATTGCTGACAATGCTAACATAAATGAAATTAGTTGGTTGTGGCATCGTAGATTAGGTCATGCAAGCACACACCTTATTTCAAAACTAATTAAAATGGATTTAGTTAAAGGATTACCTAAACTAGATTTTGAAAATAATAAAATATGTGATGCATGTCAATTTGGAAAACAAACTAGAAGTTCTTTAAATCTAAAAACATTGTTTCAACTCTAGGGCACTAGAGCTACTTCACATGGACCTTTTGGACCAACTAGAACCACAAGTCTAGGAGGAAAGAAATATGGTCTAGTGATTGTAGATGATTATTCTAGATATACTTGGGTAATGTTTTTAGCTCACAAAGATGAGACTTTCTCAATATTCCTGAAATTCTTAAGAAAGTCACAAATGAGAAAAACACTACTATAGTATCTCTAAGAAGTGATCATGGAACAGAATTTGAAAATCACTTATTTGAAAATTTCTGCACTGAAAATGGAATTAATCATAATTTTTCAGCCCCTAGGACTCCACAACAAAATGGTGTAGTTGAAAGAAAAATAGGACTCTAGAAGACATGGCCCGTACCATGCTATGTGAAAGCAACTTACCAAAAGTATTTTTGGGCGGAAGCAATTAAACACAGCATGTTACATCTTAAATAGAGCTTTAATAAGACCAATATTAAAGAAAACACCTTATGAATTATGGAATGAAAGAAAACCAAATATAAATACTTTCATGCATTTGGATGTAAATGTTTCATTCATAATAATGGTAAAACAACTTAGGAAATTTGATGCTAAATCTGATGAAGGAATTTTTCTAGGTTATTCAACAACTAGTAAGGCATATAGAATCTTTAACAAGAAAACCTTAGTAGTTGAAGAATCCATTCATGTAGTTTTGATGAATCTTTAGCACTGGATCTGAAAAGATTGATGATGAGGAAGATACAAACATAATTGAAAAAGATCTTGAAAAACTTAATATTGAAGTATCTTCTGATCATGAACAAGAAGCTAAAGATGATGATTCACATAAGGACGATGATGTCAATATTGATCATAATGATGTAGATCTTCCAAGAGACTGGAGATATGCTCATAGTCATCCTAAGGAATTGATTATAGGCGATCCATCTCAAGGAATAAGGACTAGATCATAATGAGAAATATTAGTAATCATCTTGCATTTGTATCACAAATTGAACCTAAAACTATAGAAGAAGCTGAAAAAGATAATAATTGGATGTTAGCAATGCAAGAAGAACTAAATCAATTTACAAGAAATAATGTTTGGACCTTAGTTGAAAGACCTAAAAATCATTCAGTAATAGGATCAAAATGGATTTTTAGAAATAAACTAGATGAAAATGGCATTGTAATTAGAAACAAAGCTAGATTGGTTGCTAAAGGATATAATCAAGAAGAAGGTATTGATTTTGATGAAACCTTTGCACCTGTAGCTAGATTAGAAGCCATTAGGCTATTACTTGCATTTGCATGTCATATGAATTTAACTTATTTCAAATGGATGTAAAAAGCGCATTTTTAAATGGATTTATTAATGAAGAAGTTTATGTAGAACAACCACCAGGTTTTGAAGATCACGAATTTTCAAATCACGTTTTTAAATTGCACAAAGCTTTATATGGTTTGAAACAAGCACCTAGAGCTTGGTATGATAGGTTAAGTAAATTCTTAATAGAAAATGATTTTACAAGAGGAAATGTTGATAAAACTTTGTTTTTGAAAAGAAAAGTAAAGATTTACTTGTAGTACAAATATACGTAGATGACATTATTTTTGGTGCTACTAACGATTCTCTTTGTCAAGAATTTGCAAAGTTGATGCAGGGAGAATTCGAGATGAGCATGATGGGAGAACTCAACTTCTTCCTTGGACTCCAGATCAAACAAAGCAAAGAGGGAATCTTTATCAACCAAACCAAATACACAAAGAACTACTCAAAAAGTTTGGTATGGAAACAATGAAACCCCTCGGAACTCCAATGAGTCCTTCATGCAAGCTGGACAAAGATGAAGAAGGTAAAAAGGTTGATCAAAAGTATTATCGAGGTATAATCGGATCCCTTCTTTATTTAACAGCAAGTAGACCAGATATCATGTTTTCAGTATGTTTATGTGCTAGATTTCAATCTGAACCTAAAGAATCACATTTAATAGCTGTTAAAAGAATTTTAAGATATTAAATGGAACTAAAAATGTAGGTTTATGGTATTCTAGAGACTCCACATTAAACCTAATTGCATATTCAGATTCTGATTATGCTGGATGTAAATTAGATAGAAAAGCACAAGTGGTGCATGCCAATTCTTAGGTAGTAACTTAATCACATGGTTTAGCAAAAAGCAAAATTCAGTTGCATTATCAACTACTGAAGCTGAATATGTAGCAGCTGGAAGTTGCTGTGCGCAAATCCTATGGATTAAGCGACAACTTGAAGACTATGGTATCACACTTGATAAAACACCCATAAGATGTGATAACACTAGCGCAATCAATTAACTAAAAATCCAATTCAACATTCAAGAACAAAACACATAGAAATTAGATCATTTTATAAGGGAACATGTAGCTAATGATGAAATTTGTTTAGATTATGTAAACACTGAAGAACAATTAGCTGACATATTTACTAAACCTTTAAAGTGAAGAAAGATTTTGTTATCTTAGAGGAGAATTAGGAGTTTGTGATCCTTTAGAATGATTCTGAAACTCTTAAGGACAACAACTATCTAGACTTCATTAATTTCTTGAAAATCCTCTATGTCCAATAAGGAAATTTATCTAGAAATTTGATTCATTATTTCCCAATTGATAAGGAACATTTATCTAGAATTTATTAATCAATTTGATTAGTTTCAGATCTTGAAATTCCAATTTTTTACTGAAACTATTGTGGAGTTGACACCTGCAGTTTGTGGAGTCGACACCTTCTTATTTTGATGTTCTGTCTGGGCAATTAGAGCCGACTCCGGCTTCTGCAGAGCCGACTCTAATTTGGGCGCTGACAGATTTTCTGGTTCGAGCCGATACCTCGCTTTGCGGGAGTCGACTCTAAGTGGAACTAGGTCAAAATAAAAAGGCGGAGTCGACACCCAAACGACCCTATCATCTCCTAATTCCTTCTAAAGCCATTCCAAATTGATTCCAACTCCTCCAAACCCCTCAAATCTCTAATAACTCATTCCAATCAATTCCATGGCTCCTAAGAAGCGTGCTATCATTGGTGGATCGACCGTTCCACGAAGCGTCGCTCGATTCGTAGGCAACCCTCACCGTCTTCATCATTTACCACCCAAGATGCTTCTCCACCTTCACCATCTTCTCCACGGGTAGATCAATTAGCGGGTAAGGCCATTACAACTGGAAGAAAAGTAGCTTTTGATTTATTTGCTTCGGAGGGCTTCGCTATTGGCCGTTTATTGAAGGAAATGGGATGGGAGAAAGTTTGCTCTTTGGATGTTCCTACTACCCTGCCCTTGTGAGAGAATTTTACAATGATTTATGTAGAGGAGAGGGAGGTTTAGTGAGTTTTGTAAGAGGAACCAAAGTGATAATCACGACGAGATTCTTGGAAATTTATTGGAAATACCTACTATTGGACTAGTTGAGTATCAACATGATGATAGAGGAGGTGCCCTATCTAGGATGTTAGGGAGAGAAGTATCTGAGTTTGAAGAAATCATGGCTAATCAACTAAATTTGGAACTCAGGTTACTTCATAATATTTGTGGAAGAATCTTGTTACCTAAAATTGGAAGGTTTGAGTATGTCTCGGAGCGAGACATCTTGTTGATGGACTGTATTATTACTGGAAGGCCTGTTAATTTAGCTGGAATGATGATTGGTTATATGGCAGAAGTAGCAACCAAGAAGAGATCAACACTGCCATATGGTATGGTTCTGACCTTAGTTTTTAGAAGCCAAGGTGCTAATAATGGACCATGAGCCACTAAGAAAATTAAGGCATACTGATTACTACAGTGCCTTCACAATTCACCGCATGGGCTTCAAAGAGAATGATATTTGGATAAAAAGATGACAAGAGACTAGAGCAGAGGAAGCTATAGTTGAGGAGGCCAGAGCAGAGGATATTCCTGGACCATCTACTGCTGGACCTTCAGAGGCTGGACCGAGTACTCATCCTTCACCTCCACATCAGTCAGCCTTGGTATCTTGAAGATTTTCAGAGGAGTAGCTTGATCAGCTCAGAGCCCTACTGACTGAGCATGATTCGGAAATGAGAAGTGAAATGAAATTGATATCTGCTAAGCTTGACATGATAGTTTCTACTTTGGATAAATCTGTAAATGCCATGTCATCTGAGCTTCAAAAGATTTTTGAAAGACTAGAAGGGATAGCAGATGGATCAAAAGTCTATTTAGATGCTACTGGTCAGTTGAAGAAAGATCTTGATATTGTTGTCGCTCAAGTTGAAGCTTGTCTTGAAAAATTTAAGAAGGACCAAAAAGATGAGATTATGGAAATGATTGGTCATTTGAAGAAAATTGTTTACAAGCATGTTTGATTTTGATACCCTGTCTTATCCTAGGTTGTATCTAAGGATTTCTTGCTTTCTTTACTTTGATAGCTTGTATCTAGGAATTTTGGTTTACTATGAATGTACTTGAATATGTTACTTTACTGTGAATGTACTTGAATTAACACATGTAATGAAGCTTGCATTGAAATACAACTATCCTTTTATTGCAAATTTATTCATGAGAACCAATTACCGTCTCTATGATTGAATGAACCAACAACCTCGCTCTGATAACCTTCTTTCTTATTCACCTTATTGCTGATAACAAAAAAGGGGAGAGAAAATTATATATGCATAAAAGAAATAAGAGTGGAAGAATATAAGATTAAAGGAATATAATATTTCAATCAATTGGCATATCTAAAAAGGGGGAGAGAAAATATCTAAAAAGGGGAGAGAAATTTTGAGATTTAGAAATTCTAATCAATTTGTATCAAAAATGATCAATCTATGTCAGTTTATCTACATATACCTTGCATAGGGGGAGTTATTTAATGCAGGGGGAGCTTAATAATTTTTTATGTTAAATCATCTTGATTGCTGTTTATGATAGAACTCAAGTATGTTTTTAAAGTTCATTTTGAAACTTGACATCAAATTCTCTATTAATAAGTTTTAAAGCTTTAACAATGTCTATAACTCTTCATTCAAATGAATTTTTAATGCATATACTCAAAGTTTTTGTCATCATCAAAAAGGGGGAGATTGTTGACCCAATTGTTGATTTTGATGATTAACAAAACTATTTGAGTATAACATTTGAAGTTACTAATGATTTTGATTAAGTTTTTCAGTTTATGATATGATTTATTAATCAAAATTATAAGACAAATCAAGTTCTAGTTCGAATCTAATGTCAAGGTAAGATTACAGACATTAGAGTCGACACATGAAATCGCAGAGTCGACTCTGAAAATCGGCACGGACTTAGAGTCGACTCCTGGACTGTTAGAGCCGACTCCAACAGAAAAGACAGAACGATGGTTTTTTTGGCCACGACTTAGAGTCGACTCCGGATTGTTAGAGTCGACTCCAGAAGATTTTTGTGTCGACCCCAGAAAAGTCAGAGACGACTCCAGTTCAAGCGATTTGGGGATTTTCGATTTAGAGCCGACTCTAGAAAAGTTAGAGCCAACTCCAGAATGTCAGACGCGACTTCAGAATTGTTAGAACGACTCTAAACTTTACTTTTATCTTTTTAATTCCAACGGCTATTGCTATTCTTGGATCTAATCCTTCTTACACTTGTTTCTAACGGATAGTTTTAAACTATTTATGGATTAAACTGATCTATAAGAAGAGGGTTTGCTGCATCCGAAAAATATATAGAAAAAGATAGAAAAAGAGACAAATAGAAAAAGAGAAGAAAAATATAGACAAAAAGAAAAGAATAGAGAAAAATCTTTGAAATCCATCAGAAAAGAAAAGAGGGAAGATTCGATAGGAAAGATTATACTGATTCATCAAAAGAAAAGAGAGAGATTCCAAGCTTTCATAGCTTCATTTTGAAGAAATCTCAAGAAAGGAAGCAAGCCCTAGTTTTCTGATCTTCGGAGCTTCAAGAGCATTCTAAAGGAAGATCCATCCAAGAGAAGAGAAGAAGCAAGCCACCAAGATTTACAAATCAGGCTTTGATTCCTATCTCTTTATTTCGTGTTCTATCATTGTATATTTGCTCATTGGAGGAGCCTTTTTTTGTAAAAATAATTATTGTTTGCTAGGTCAATCGGAGGATTGATTCCTTTGAGGCTGTTAGCCTTGTGCAATAGTTTGCTTGTGTGTAAGGTTTTGTGCTGGTGAGCCTTGAAAACTAGCTGGGTTCGTTGTGCACCCAGGAAAACAACAAGTTCGAGTTGTGAGCTTGCAAAACAACTCTACTGTAATCAGATTGATTATAGTGTGGTCCCAAGAGATACTTGGGAGTGGACGTAGGTGTAGGTACACCGAACCACTATAAAATCTCCTGCGTTTATCGTGATTGTCTCATTATCTTTAACTCTCTATTTGTGCATATTCTATTTTAATATGTGCAAATCTAAATTTTATTTTCGCTGGATTTATTTTTTAAAAGAGTTTAAATTTTTGAAAAACCTAATTCACCCCCTCTTGGGTTGCTATCTGGACCAACAATATGCCAACGTTTAGACACATATGCACGATAAAAGAAGTCGCGTCATGCGGCCAGGCTGCGAGCTCGCGGTTGCAACCTTCTTACCGAACCAGCGTGACCTTCACCAGTCCTGGTACTCGAGTAAAAATTAAACAGGCCGAAAATAAGAGGAGGAGTGTCACGCCCAGACCCAAATATTGGGCTAGGGTGACAACCGTCGCGTGCCGGGCACGCAAGGCATCTTAAAAATCTTGATATACGATTCAAATGTGCAATAAATACGAAAACCAATAATAATACAAATGATAGTTATAAGTTTTGGGTTTCAAACCCTACAACCAAGTCATGCTAATAAAGTTGGGCTACAACAAGCCCTACACACAAACATAATAGGATTACACCAATGCAATGGACTTATTTTATTTATTAGAAGCTCCATCAACTCCGAATATCCATCATCAACCCTGAGGCTCTGAAAAACATTGTGAAGGTTTAATGAGTTTACACTCAATAAGTAAGCCTATTATACAATCATATCATACTTGAATTATATTTAACATGCTATCAACATATGCATTTTGTCAACTTAACATAAATTGAACATTCGATAAGCATCAGGATATGCATTCTAGCAAACTCACTGTTTATGTAATTATAGATTTCCTATATGTCCCACGGCCCTGCAATACCTCAATTAGAGTACATCCTCCAGATGTGTGGCCATATAAAATCAACAGAACACATTGTACGATGTGTGGGGCCATACCATAACAGAACACACTCTACGATGTATGTGGCCATGAAAATCAAACAGAACACATTGTAGGACGTGTGGGGTCATACCATAACAGAACACACTCTACGGTGTGTGTGGCCATATCATAACAGAACACGTCTATAATGTGTGGGGCCATATCATAACAGAATACATCTCCAGTGTGTGTGGCCAAATAAAATCAACAGAACACATTGTACGATGTGTGGGGCCATACCATAACAGAACACACTCTACGATGTATGTGGCCATGAAAATCAAACAGAACACATTGTAGGACGTGTGGGGCCATACCATAACAGAACACACTCTACGGTGTGTGTGGCCATATCATAACAGAACACGTTTACAATGTGTGGGGCCATATCATAACCGAATACATCTCCAGTGTGTGTGGTCAAATCATAACAGAACACAGCTACAATGTGTGGGGCCATAGTAAAGGAGAACCGCGGCGACCCATATAAATCTATTTAACATTTTCATTGCAATTACATCATGCATCTGTATCTCACATTACCTCACAGTGGTTTGCATAGTACTAGGAAATGCATATAGTCACCTCAATATAAACATATCATACAGGCAATCACATTTCTGGCATAAACACCCATCATTTCTTACAATATTACCAATCACTATAATCATATAATTGTTCACATTTCTGGCATAAACACCATAAATCATTTCTTACAATATTACCAATCACTATAATCATATAATTGTTCATTTGTAATCCACGGTTCCATGCTACATAGACAATTCAGATAAATTTCTATTTTCTTCTTATTTATAAAAATGCATGCAAACTGTATATACTCAATTTATCAATTAAATAATTATTAAATTTGCATAATATTCTTACTTATCTCCTACGCAAAATCCAAATGATGCACCAACTAATCAGATGTCTGGGCACCTACAGGATCAATGTACATAATTAATTCACTAAAATCTAATTAATAAAATGACCCTTAAGACCCTACCCAGACTAGTTCACGGGCCCAACTTTGGGCTCGAATATCTCCCACTATACACACCCAATTGGGGAAGTTAAAATATCCCAAGAAACTAGAATTAACCCAGATTCTAGCCAAATAATTTTCTTGCTAATCTCGGCCCGTTACGGGGCCCAAAAATCAGCCCCAAAACTGCTCGCTGCACGGCCCAGAAGGCCCAGACCAGGCCGGCCCAGCCGGCCCATGGCCAAACCTCTAACCCCCGCTCCCCTGTTTCGCCCGAAACAGGGGACAGCCTCCGGCCAGCGGCCAAGGCCGCTGCCGGCCTAATTCCGTCCGACCCGGCCACCGGAGGCCGGGCCGGAGCCGACCGCCACGGCCGGCCTCCTTCCCCCCTCCTTTCTCAATTTCTCTCCCTCTCTCTATGCTCCCGCATGAAATTCACCGCGCCGGCGTCGAATCCGGCTAAATTGGGGCCGGTCCGGCCACCGTTGGCCTTCCCTCTCTCTCTCTCCTTAATTTTCTCTCTCTCCCTCTCTTTCTTTCTTTTGTTCCGCGCTGTGCGCTCGGTGCCAGCGACACGGCCGGCCACCAAGGCCGACCGGACCTCCACGGACGCCAGCGATATGGCCGGCCACCAAGGCCGGCCGGACCTCCACCGGACGCACGCCCGGCACCGGTGGAGGTCACCGCCAATCCACAGGCCCTCTCTTCTCTCTCTCTCTCTCTCCGGCTCTCTCTCTCTGGCTATGTGCGGCAGGGGGACATACCTGAGAATGACGCGCGCCAGGATGAAGGAAGGAGTCCTCCTCCTTCTCATTATAAACATCACGCGACGCCTCGGTCCATGGACTCAAAAACCATCGACACGCAAAGACTCGAAATCCAAGCGTCATACTGGGAACCTAAATGTCGTAATAAAGTCTAGGTAGCAGGTTTTCTTAAATAAATACTGGGGGTTACAAGGAGGTTCAGACTGCCGCCCCTCCTCCTCTCCCACCCTCGTGCCGGCGCTTCCCCCTCCTCTATTTATCTCTAAAATCAAACCTTCCTTCCCGGCCGTCATTTCTCGGTTGTTGACTTCTTCCCGGCCGTCATTTCTCGGTTGGCCCTTAAGAAGGAAATAATAATAACAGCATAGCGAAAAACCAACATGGGTCGAAGCCAGAAAGCGGGTTTCACAGTAGAGAAGAAAAGGTAAAGCAAAGACGGGAAGCTCTTCATGATCATTCTCTGGATAACAGGAAAACGGAAGCAGAGAAGAGCCAGATACGAAAAAAGAGCGAGAATAAAATGGAGAAGAGCGCTTACCCCAGAACTCCATGGATAGACCGAGGCTACTGCTTCCTGTCAAACAAAGGAATTAAAAGGTAAAAAAGGGCTTTTTTTGCTCAGTTTTCTTTCACCTTAGCAGGAGCCGATGGCACAGAAGAAGACTCACCCTTCTTTGTTCCCTGCAACAAAGAAAAGCACAGACACCATGAAAAACAACCACCTGAAACAATTACAAATAGAATGAAATTGAAAAGCAAATATTCTAAAATCATTCAGACCAGGGGCCTCTTTTCTTCTTCTTCTTCTTCTAGCTCTTGCAATTCTTGCTGCTGCTGCTGCAGCTGCTGTTCTTTGATTTTATAAGAAACAGAAACAGGGAGTTTGTTTTCTGGAAGGAGTTTCAAGATGATTCCCATGGAGATCAGTAAAAGCCCGGTGCCGTGCTGCTCTGTCATCGGCTTTGTGAATATCAAATAAGACAGCAGTAGTGTGACTGCCTTCCTCGCTGTAGTTACCTAACAGAACATGAACAATAGGTGTCTGGGATCAGACAAACAGAGATTAGAACAAGACAGAAGAAAAAAGAGTAAAAAAGACTGAAAGGTACCATTGCAGTCGTTGCTGCCCCAAAAATTGCAATCAGGGACAGCACAGAGACCTGGCCTACAAAGGTGGCCATCGCCTCAAACACCAGCACAGCATAGACATATAGATGCTGCATCCATTAACAATGACAAAAGACCCGGATCAGACTAATGGTGTCCAGATTTCTATTTTCAAATACAAGAGAAACAAATCAAAACAGTATTTCTCAGCCAGAAGATAGGAGTGTTTTCCCTTTGATTGTGAACTTAACATCGCTCATTATTAAACTTGGCATCCACTCATTATGAAGTTGCACATTGATGTGCTTCAATCACATAGAGACAAAGAAAATGTGTCGACAGTGTTGATAAGGTGATGATGCATGGTTATAGGTCGATCAGGCAAGTCTTTTTCACCAGTTAAATGAGCCAAAGACTGATAACTACATGAATGGATGCTATTTTCTTTCCTTTTTTTAAGTTAAAGAAAGGGAGACCCACTAGGGATGGCAACGGCCCGGGAATGGTCCGGGCGGTCTATACCGTTCCCCGTCCCCGTTAGAAAAAACATCCCATTCCGCCCCGTTAAGCCGTTATAGTTAACGGGGCGGGGACGGGATACCCGCCGGCAAACGGTACCCAATGGGTACCCCTTTGCCCGATTACATAAAAATAAAATTTAAAAAATTAAATTAGTTAGGATAAGAGTATAATCGAAAATAACCAAACAATGATATTGATACGTATAAGAGATTCTTTGACTTTTGAAATAGTTTGATTTAGGCCTATTAATAAATGCATATTAGCTTTAACAAAATAACAAACTAGATAGAAAATGATCTATCACATTCTAATTGCATTTTAAGAAGAATCTATAAAAAAAATTATAACTTGGTAGCAAACGATAAGCAACAACATTAAAAATATTAAACTATAACAATAAACACACACTCTATATTAGCTTTAACATAATAACAAACCAGATAGAAAATGATCTATCAAATTGTAATTGCATTTCAAGGAGAATAATTGTAAAAAAAAAAATTACAACTTGGTAGCAAACAATAAGCAACATTAAAAATATTAAACTATAACAACAAACACACTCTAAATAATAAAAATTTCATTCCATGATACTTGCTGAAGAAATGCATGATTCCTACAAAAAAGAAGAAGGATTTGTTAGTAATGTAACAAATACTAGTACTACAGACAACAAGGATAAAAATATATTAATAAATAACAAATACCTCTATACGCTAATATCACCATCATCCCAATAATACAAGTAAACATCATCCGACTTTTTCGATGTATCTAACAATTTACCAACACAAGATAACAAAGTAAGAAAATATTATCATATACTTAAAAAATAATATATGCAAGATAGATGCTTACCTTCAAATTGAGTCCACAACCAACTTTGAGTACACATTAAAGCCTCTAATGTTGCAGGCAAAAGTCTACTACGATGAGGATTCACCACTCTACCACTTGTAGAAAAAGCAGATTCAGAAGCAACTGTAGTCATAGGAATAGCAAAGATATCCCTAGCAACCTTTTGCAACATGGGAAATTTCACTCCGTTAGTTTTCCACCAATTCAACACATCAAAGTCATCACTATCAGGTGTTATAGACTCTTCCAAGTAGAAGTCCAACTCTGTCTTAACTTTCTCCACAGTAATATCTTGAGAAGCCAAAAATGCCTCATATCTACTTCTTTTCAGTGATGGACGATTAGGCAGAAGAAACATTGAAGACCCACTGCTCGTGCTAGAACTCTTTTCCTTATGTTTGCCTTTGTCTCTTGCCTCATACTCTTTAACTAAATTGGCCATAGTTGTCTGAACTTTTTCAATTTCCAATTTGGCACGCTCTTCCCCATAAACTAAAGGAAAATAGCATTCAAATGACTTCATCTTGTACCTTGGATCCAATACATTTGCTATGCTCAATATACCTTGAATGTCATCCCAATACTTGTTAAACTTCTCTATCATTGCCAATGACATATCCTTTATTTCTTGTCTTGTAGATGTCATCCACTCATAAAGTGACAACTTAATCTCAATGATCTCCATAAAAAAAAGATTAGCAGTAGGATATTTCAGACCAGAAAACAAAACAGTAACATTATAGAAATTCTCTAGTCTTTTGCACAATTCACTAGCAACCTCCCAATCCTCCTCTGAAGGTAAACAAGTATACTGAGAATCACGTTGCTTCAAGCGAGAGAAAACATCTCGATATTCTAAAGCAGTATTAAGCATCAAATATGTAGAATTTCATCTAGTTTTGCAATCTAAAACTAGTTTCTTAGTACATGCTATATTCAGTTGCCTTGCGGTTTCCTCAAAATTTTCTATTCTCTTAGGGGAACTTATCCAAAACACGACACTATCACGCATATTTTCAATTCCACTCTCAAACTTGCTAAGCCCCTCTTTCACAATCAGATTTAAAATATGTGCAGCACACCTCATATGAAAAAGCTGTCCTCCCAAAATAAGTGCACCTCGATCAATCTTACTTTTCATCTTTGAAATCATGCTATCATTCGTACTACAATTATCAACAGTCAAGGTAGACAACTTACGATCAATATTCCAATTCAACAATGTCTCCATAAGTTTGTCACACAGAACGTCAGAGGTATTTGGAGCAGGCATGTAAACAAACCTATCAAATTCAAATAATTACAATATTAACATAACAGATATAAGATTAAACTAATAAGTTATTAAAAAAAATTAGTACCTCAATATGCAATTTCTTAACACCCAATCATTATCAATGTAATGCGTCGTGACCACCATGTAATGCCTTTTTTGATTCGAAGAAGTCCACATATCAGTAGTGATAGAAACTCTACTTTTAATTTGGTCAAGAAGACTCATAACTTTAGTTTTCTCAAGGCGATATATCTTCAAAATATCTTTCTTTACTGTATTTCTTGTCACCATCTTAAACAATGGTTGTAGATTATGGCAAAAAATTCTAAATCCTGTATGGTCAACCATGGAGAGTGGATACTCATGCAAAATTATCATAGTTGCAAGGTCTTTTCTTGACACCTCTGGATTGAAAGTATGTAAAGTAAGATTAGGGCTATCTTCCATCAACTTACTTGAACTAGCTGACGTTAATATTTGTTTTATATCTTTTGTGGTTCGATAGAGGCATCTCTTCCAATGTTCACACAAATGGGACGTGCCATCATTGGGTCCTCCCCCCAATTTCTTTTGATAGTAGTTACAAATTGCTTTCAAACTCCCATCGATTATTTTGCGTTCAAAATGGTTCCAAACTTCAGATCGTAAAGACCTTGCTGGAGGAGTGTTTTGCATTCTTGCTGGAGGAGTGTTTTGCATTTCAGGAGTTGAAGAATCTCTAATGGAGTCATCTAATGTGTTAGATGTATCAATATCATCATTTGGTTGTTCTCGATTGGTCTCCATCTTATCCTAAAAATTAATAAATTGTCATTAAGTACATAAGCTTCCAAACTGTTAACAAAAAATCAAAAACAAAGAATATCAACCAAGAAATTCTACAAAAACAAACTTTTCTTGTTGGCATAATTAAGAACATCTAATAATAAGTGAAGAAAATAGAATCATCTATTAACAATTTTATTTTACATTATCAGGGCACTCTTTCCTCGCAAATTTGTTAATTTATGTTTTAAACGGGTAAAACTATTATGAATATTTTTGGTTAATTTTATGTTTTAAATAATCTTACTTTATGCAGAAAACCTAAAAAAATAGATACATTGTCAGGCGACTCAGGCCAATATTATGAAACCCTTTTTAGCTAGAGTCAGGCGACTCAGGCCTATTGGCCTGGCCTCTTCGTGTCACGTATGTCATGCCTTCGGCCAGCTCCATGAAAAACTCATCAGCTATTAAATGTTATATTTTTTATTTTTATTTTTAAAAGTAAAAATAAAATCTTCAGAATGAAACCAAAAGAGTTTACAAATAATATTTAAAAAAAATCAACGAAAAGTAAGAAAGATCAAAGAAAACAACTAAGAAGGGGGAAAATTTAAAAATAAAGATTTTCAACACAACAATCGTAAAAAAAGAATACATTCAAATTTTAAAACAAGATATCTTTCTTTTAAAAATAAAGGATAGAGATGAGCATACCAAAGAAAGATAAAGATGTTGAAAACAGAGATATCTTTCTTTTAAAAATAAAGGATAGAGATGAGCATACCAAAGAAAGATAAAGATGTTGGAGGGCGTCGATGGGGCAGCGATTGGCGAAGTAGACGATGGAGCTATCCGGTTTGATGTTCAGATTCTTCAAAATTTTAGATCAGAAAGAAGAGCAGACGGTTTGCATCACTTGAGTGAAAAAAGGAAGAGCAAGAGACGGGGATGGAAATCGGTAAACGGGGATGGGGCGTTTAATATATATATATTTTATTTTTTAATATAAATAATATAAGATATTTAAAATTTAAATATATTATATTAAGGCTAACGGGGACGGGATGGGTAAACGAGGATGGGGCATTGAATACCATCCCCGAGCCGTTTACCCGTTTAGCTGTTAACAAAAAATCTCGTTACCCATTAACCCGTTTAAACCGGGGATTCCCCGACCCGTTAAAAACGGTACCGAGGGTAAACGGCTAAACGGGGAAAATTGGCATCCCTAAGACCCACTTGCGCAGGTCCAGATTTTTTGGAGTGCACCTTTGATTGCTAAGCATGGGTTATAACCACTGAGATAAGCCCCAATTCACACTAGTTTCATTATTATTGATTGAGAAGTCATAGAATATACCCTATAAGTAATATCTGTATGGTTTCTTAGCTTTGATTTCTGCCTTTATTGTTAATAGTTATTGTAGGCTGAACAAGTATTTGGATTCACTAGATGACCTTTCTTTTCTTTTCTTTTCTTTTTTATTGTAATGACTCACTCGATTCCTAAAGACCTGAAAACCCATAGTAGAAAGGCTTAACTCAGCCTTTGAGTTCACTATTTTTTGTCATAATTAATGAATTTTTTAAAGCTCTACCAACCTATGGTAACCAGATACTAAGGTATCATATAAATATTCTTGTATAAACTGGATTTGCACAAGCCCATCATGTTAGCAAAAACTATAATTCTCTATAATTTATCTACTGAGGAATGAATAACTTCTTTGCTTGTATGTTCACCAATAATAAAAGTAGTAAAATAATAAAGAAAGAAGCAGAAGAATTCACCTGGTTGCAGGAATTCCAGGCTCTCAAAAGCTCCCCGGTTAAAACCATGGGAGGGATCAAGAAAGGTAGGCCAACAACTGTAGAGCAGAATAGCATTTCCATCTAGAACAGAAGAATTCACACTTCTCATATGAGCATTCCAGATTGGAAAACAGAAGTAGCCAGCAGAAGACCACATACATGCTAACAATGCCACCAACTAATTGAAGAAAAGAGACAAGAAACATGTGAATCACCTGGGTGGTTTCAGGATTCATGGTAAATATGGCCTCCTGGAAATTACCAAGAAAGGAGTCCATGACAAGTGCGCCAGATACCATCACCACACCCACAACACTAAAGTTGGGTGATGTTTGGGCATCAGCCAAGGTGAAGAGGATGAGACCCACCACAAGAAGCACTGCAGAAACGTATTCATGAAAAGGATATTTACGCCGAAGACCAGGAATGAAGGCCCCCATTATCATCACAGGCAGCACCTAAGTTCCCATAGAAAGCTCAGCAAATAAGATTGCATACATACCATATGATGCTTAAAATATATAAGAAACAAAGAAAAAGCTCATAACAAGCCTACATCATGTTCTTATGGTTATCACATGGAAATGTATCAAGAAAAACGTCAGAATCCATTGCTTCTAATTCTTCAATGCACTTCAAATACCATGGACTCTCAGAAAAACCAAAGTTTTAACAACACAATGGCATTGCAAAAGGCTTTGATTAGAAGAGAAAAAAGGTACTGCATCCTATATCATTACCATGAAAAATTCAGTGCTAACTAGAAAGATAGAAGAGATTGGGCAAAATAAGAAGCTAAAGGGAATGGAATGGAATTGGAAGCTGAACCTTGGTAGATTTGAACATAATTTGAGCCGGGTAGTTCAAGAAGGCCAGGGACCCCTTTGTGAGGCCGTTTTGTTGGAAATAAGATCCGAACCTTTTGGTGAAGACCATCACCATGAAGCCCAAGAATCATTCATGTTTAATCATCAAGAATCCATAATCGATAAACGGAAGCGTACTTAAATCCACATTACTTGATTGCTCTCCAGAGCCCTGCGGTTGCCTTCCAGATCAACACGTACTCCCAGAGAGCCCTTTAGAATTTTTCTAGGCTATTCTTTCTGATGATGGGATTCAGAGAAGAAGGTCGTGCGTGCGATCCAGGAACCATAACTGCTATATATAGATAATTTCATCATTATCTTTTGGTATTTCTATTTTAGCTCATCATAAAAATAGAAATAACCCTTAGGTCTCTACACATTAAAGGGCCACACCTAATCAGATACATTAAAGCCCAAATCACTGAAACCTTAGCTGATCACTTTTAATTGGGCTTAACCTTATTTGACAGTCCGCAACACATAATTATTTCACATATAAGCCCAATGTTGGATTAAAAATCCAACAATCTCCCACTGGGCTATATGTGTAACCTTATAATTATGTTGCAAAAATAACCAAATGAGCTAAATTTTACTGTTATTACTGAAATGTATCTATAACCAATCCGATCCATCAATCATACCAACATAGGATCAAAGCGGCCTTTGTTATATCTATCATAACTCGACCCATCAATGATCACGTATGTTGATACAACTGAATGACATGAATCATGATGTGGATGTGTAGCATGAAAATTACATGTAATGTGATCTTAACATGTCTATTTCCAACTGGTCCTTAAACTTGAGTGAGATCAAAACTTTAACATAATTGTACAGAGTATACTGAATTGAATGAAATACTTTATTTCTGATAAGAAAATATCCAAACACATAAGTGTGTACAAACCAAACATAAAGCATAAAATAGAAGCAATACAAACTCCCACTGAATCTAAGCATCGTCATGCTCTATAACGCCCATGTGAGCAGTATGCTCATGAAAGACCTTAGGCGGCACACCTTTTGTAAGGAGATCTGTAACCATGGAGTTTGTCCTTATATGCTCTATAGAAATATGACCACTCTGTACTCCTTTACAACTAGGAACTTAATGTCAATATGCTTTGACTTGATTGAGCTCCTATTGTTGTTGGAATACAATACGGCTGACTTGTCACAAAATAACTTTAGCGGTCTTTCAATTCCTTCCAATATGCGCAGCCCAGTGATAAAATTTTTCAGCCATATCCCATGATTGGATGCTTCATAACATGCTACAAATTCTACTTCATGGTAGAAGAAGCTATGAGTGTCTGTTTTGCACTTCTTCAAAAAATAGCCCGAAGTGGATCTTTTACTATCTTAGCATCCCGCAAAGTCGAGTCAGAATACCTAATGATCTCAAAATGATCTAATCTCCTATATGTGAACATGTAATCTTTTGTTCTTTTCAATATCTCATAACCCTTTTGGCTGCTTTCAGTGATCCATACTTGGGTTGCTTAAATATCTGCCTAACACTCCAACAATGTACGCAATATCCGGACGCATACAAACTTGAGCATACATTAGAATCCCTACAACCGAAGCATAAGAAATCTTCTGCATCTCTTCGACTTCAAGGTTTCCTTTTGGACACTGATTAATACTGAATTTATCTCCTTTAGCGATAGGGGTATCACCTGGTTTGCAATTTTGCATGCCAAATCTCTTAAGTACTTTATCGATATAGCTCCTTTGTGATAATCCAAGGATACCCTGAGAACGAAGGAGGCGTCACCAAGATCTTTCATTTAAAATTGCTTGATAGAAATCTCTTAATTTCATGCAACATGCCTATATCATTTGTGGCAAGCAAAATATTATCCACATACAAAACCAGAAAAATATATTTACTCCCACTGAACTTATGATACACACAATCATCAACTGCATTCACTTCAAAATTAAATAAGAGAATTACTTGATGAAATTTGTGGTACCATTGACGAGAAGCTTGCTTTAACCCATAAATAGATTTTGTCAATTTGCAAATCATTTTCTTTGGGTCTTCTGACACAAAGTTTTCTGGTTGCACCATATAAATTGTTTCATCAATGTCTCCATTGAGAAACGTCGTCTTGACATCCATTTGATGGAGTTCCATATCATACTGTGTAACAAGAGCCATGATTGTCCTAAAAGAGTCCTTCGATGAAACTGGAGAGAATGTCTCTTTAAAGCCAATCTCTTCCTTTTGAGTATAGCCTTTAGCCACAAGACGAGCTTTATACCTTTCCACATTACCCTTTGAATCCCGTTTGGTCTTAAAAATCCATTTGCAACCAATGGGTTTCACACCTTCTGGTAATGGGACAAGTTCCTAAACTTTATTGTCTTGCATAGACTTATACTCTTCTTTCATTGCTTCAATCCACTTTTCTGAATTGGAACCTTGTATGGCTTGAAGGAAGTTGACAGGATCATCTTCCATCATACTATTATTTTCCTCATGTTCCTGAAGAAACACTATATAATCATCTGGAATAGCATTCTTCCTTTCTCTAGTGGATCGCCGCAAAGGCACTTGTTCTTGATGCACTTATTTTTGAGATTGTTGAGTTTGTACCTCTGAGGGTTGAACAATAATTTCTTATTGTTCTGGAATTACAACTTGATCATTATCAAAAGCAATTATAGGAATAGGAACTAGCTGCTCTTCAATAAAAGTAGTAGGTTCAAATTCTCCTCAAAGACAAAGTCTCTAACTTTATTTTTCCCCCAAACTCAATATCCTCAAAGAACGTTGCAGTTTCTGTCTCAAAAATTATCCTTGATTTGGGATCATAAAACTTGTAATCCCTGGATCGCTCAGAATACCCAACAAAATAGCTACTCACTGTCCTAGAGTCCAATTTCTTTTCATGTGGCTTATAAGGCCTTGCCTCAGCTGGATATCCCCAAACATGAAAATGCTTTAGACTAGGCTTTCGTCCTATCCAAAGCTCATAAGGTGTTTTGATAGCTGCTTTAGTTTGTATTCTATTCAGAATGTAGGCTGTTGTCTTTAGTGCCTCTCCTCAGAGTGACTCTGGTAAGGTAGAATGACAAATCATACTCCTTACCATATCCTTAAGAGTCATGTTTCATCTTTCAACTACACCATTCATGCTAAGTGACCCTGGCATGGTGTATTGTGGGATAATTCCACACTCCTCTAGGTATCTGGCAAATGGTCCTGGACGTTGTTCACCTAATCCGTCATATCTACCGTAATATTCACCACCACGGTCAGATCTGACTCCTTTAATCCTTTTGTTGAGTTGAAGCTCAACTTCAGCTTAAAATAATTTGAACACATCCAAAACTTGGGACTTTTCATTAATAAGAAATAGGTATGCATATCTTGAATAATCATCTATGAATGATACAAAATACTATTGACCATTCCAAGAAGGTGTAGGAAATGGTCCACAAATGTCTGTATGTATCAACTCTAATCACTACAAGAGAAAAAAATATAGCGATGCCCAAATGCGTCGCTAATGCATCGCTAAACATGCTATTGCGACGCATTAGCGACGCAATGACGGCGTCGCTGAGATCATCATCGCAATCTCAATTTGTCGCAATTGCGTCGCTTAACAGCGACGCTCTGCGACGCACAAATGCATCGCAATATATTGCGATGCAACTAAATGCATCGCAATATTGCGACGCATCCTAAATGCATCGCTAAATTTAAAACTAATATTTAATATTTAATATTATTATTAAATATTACGACGCAATAAATTGCATCGCAATATTGCGACGCATTTATTGCGACGCATTTATTTGCATCGTAATATTTAATAATAATGTTTTAGATATAATAGCGACCAATTTGAGTCGCTAATGCGTCGCTAATTAATTTTTTTTAAAATATTGCGACGCCAGGTCATTGCGTTGCAATATTTAATAATAATATTTTAGATATATTAGCGACGCAATTTGAGTCGCTAATGCATCGCTAATTAAATTTTTTTAAAATATTGCGACGTCAGGTCATTGCGTCGCAAATTTAATAATAATATTTTAAAAATATTAGCGATGCAATTTTAATCGCTAATGCATCGCTAATTAATTTTTTTTAAAAAAATAAAATATTAAAAATTAAAACGGTTAATAAATTTTTGCATTTAAATATTGATCGAAACATTCATAACTCATATTGATCCAAACATCATCATTCAATTTCCAAAAATAATTAATATATCAAAACTTTGAAGTTTTCATGTACAAAATATAAAAAGTAAAGAAAAAAATACATCAAGAATCGGCACGATCACGTGGAGGCTGGAAACCCTGCGACATGCGGCTAACCATATCCTGCAACTGACGCATCTGCTCTCGCACGTCTGCAAGCTCCTGCTGAAGGCCTCCCGTACGCTGCTCGAATTCGTGCTCAAACTCCTGTCGAACCTCCTGCTGAACGTCCTGTCGAACATCCTGACGAACCTCCTCCGTGATAGATCTCCGAATGTCATCTAAACGTTCGACAGGAATATCACCAGAATAACGCGAGCTGGAGGCCTGATGGGAAAATATGCAGAAGCTCTAGTGCCCAGACCATAGACCCTGCGGTCTCACGGCTGGGCACCAACAGCCTCCAAAAACACACGTTGACTTTCCTCTGCTAAGAGTTCGATGGGCGTCCCCCCATCAGTAGAGTCGACCTGCGATGCCTGGGAGTGAAGCTTCTTGACTCGTGTCTTTGAATTATAAAATCAATAATAAATAAATCAATAAATTTCTCTAAATAAAATTTTAGAAATTAAACAGATACAACATAAAGCTAATTTCTTACCGCAACCTCCCATGATCGTGTATCGACCCAGGAACCGTCCCTCCTGGTGTGTGTCGCCCTAAATAGACGAAACTCACCAGGATCTCCGCCCTCCTGCTCAGACTATAACAACAAAAAAATTGATATTAAAGTAAGTATTTGTAAATAACTAAATTAGTAATTAAATTATTTATGTTTTCTTACCATACGGCGTCTGTGCTCCTGAATCGAAATGGAGCCCGAAGTGTGGCGGAGAGACCCGTGCCACGACCGCCCCTCTTGGATCGACGGTTCGTGCTGGCTAATGCGGACCTCCTATGCCAGCCATCGGACTGCCAGACCTGCTGCCACTCGTACCAAATACCCTGGCACATGCGCAGGACGGTGACCCGATGACCTCCAACGATGAAGCATGTCGGAGTATCGGTGTCCCGTAAGAGCTTCCCATGCTGCCCTAATGGCATCATGGCTAGCAGGGTCCCACGTAAACTTTTTTTGCATTAAAATAAACAGTTAGTTTTAGAATTTATTAAGATTAAGAAATTTTATATCAGTGATAAATTGTATTTAAAAGTTTACCTGAAACTCTGAAAAATAAAACTCCCTCGTGGCTGCAGATACATGGCGCCAATCGTAGCCACTGGGATCCGTACGCCTCTGAAATATGAAGCTGATGTGGCTCGATACATGATGCTGCTCAATAAATCTGTTAAAAAAATGCATGTTTATAAGTAATTAACTTAAAAACATAAACATATATTTTTAATTAGTATATACTTACAGCCCATGAGCATCCAGTCGAAGTACGGTGCGGCCGACGGTGGAAGAACTCTCGGAGGTCTGTGCCGATCGGCTGGATGATAATACTAATGCAGGATCACCGCCGACTGCTGGAGAGATCGGAGGCTGTGCGATGTGTGGAGATCGAAACTCTCCATCTCCAAAGCTCGTGTGATCTGATGCGGCAGGGCTACGTCCCTGCTCACTCCGTCCGTCGTCGGTAGATCTACCTCGGCCCATCATACTGAAAATACTAAAGATTCATGAATGTAATTACGATTAATGATTGAATATGTAAAAATATAACATATATAAAAATAAATTGAATTTAAAAAAACCTCTATGTTTAGTCGGTTTCATTTGTTTCGTGAAATCTTGGTTCAACATCCGACGCCTCTGAAGACGGCCACGGCCGAGACCGTGCCCAGAGAAGAAGGCCACGGCCGTGGCCGGCAACGAAGGGGGCGGTGGGGGAAAACCCCCTGTTAAATTTTTTTTTGTTGGCCTGCCACCGTGGCCAGGCCACGGCAGCGGCCGTGGCCGGAGAAGATGGCCACGGCCGTGGACGTGGCCGACAACGAAGGGGGTGTGGGGAAAACCCCCCTGTTAAATTTTTTTGTTGGCCTGGCCACCGTGGCCAGGCCACGGCTGACAACGGCAGCGGCCGTGGCCAAAAAGACGGCCACGGCGAGGCCGTGCCCTGAGAAGAAGGCCACGGCCATGGCCGTGGCCGGCAACGAAGGGGGGGTGGGGAAAACCCCCCTGTTAAATTTTTTTTTGTTGGCCTGGCCACCGTGGCCAGGCCACGGCAGCGGCCATGGCCGGAGAAGATGGCCACGGCCGAGGCCGTGCCCGGAGAAGAAGGCCACGCCGTGGCCGTGGCGGCAACGAAGGGGGGTGGGGAAAACCCCCCTGTTAAATTTTTTTTTGTTGGCCTGGCCACCGTGGCCAGGCCACGGCCGGCCACGGCAGCGGTCATGGCCGGAGAAGACGGCCACGGCCGAGGCCATGCCCGGAAAGAAGGCCATGCCGTGGCCATGGCCGGCAACGAAGGGGGGGTGGGGAAAAACCCCCTATTAAATTTTTTTTTGTTGGCCTGGCCACCGTGGCCACGGCCACAGCCGGCCGTGGCCGGCAACGAAGGGGGGGTGGGGAAAACCCCCCTGTTAATTTTTTTTTTGGTGGCCTGGCCACGGCAGCAGCCGTGGCCAGCAACGATTGTTTTTTAAATAAGGGGGAGGGGGGGCTTACCTCGGTAGAGAGGGGACGCCGCCGGAGTGGGGGGAGCTGCTGCCGGTGGTTCGTAGCGCCGGGGGAGAGGGCGGGGGAGCCGGAGGAGGGGACGGCGGCGGTTAGGGTAAGAAGAGGAAGAAGAAGAGAAGCGGGGGGGGGGGGGGGGGGGCCCGACCCAGCTTATATAGTAGTGATTAGCGATGCAAATTTGCATCGCTAATCACTCCTATTTTTTTAAAATTTATTATGGATTAGCGACACAACAATGCATCGCTAATCCATCGCTAATTTAGCATTTTTTTTTTATTTTATGCAAAACTTAGCGACGCAACTAATTGCGTCGCGCTAATTTAATGTGAGCGTCGCTAATTTGGCGCCAATGTCCGAAAAAATTATTTTTATTTTCCAAAAAAATCGCTAATGCGCAATATTTTTATCTGATAATTATATTTGATAAAAATTATATTTTTAAAAATAATTGCGATGCATATATTGTGTCGCAATTTTTTTTAAAATTTTTTATTACATTTATTTTCTAAAAAACATTGCGACGCAATATATGCGTCGCAATATTAAAACTTGTTTTCTCTGAAAAATTTTTATTTTCTAGAAATTACGTCGCTAATGCGTCGCAATATTTTTTAATAATTATAACTGATAAAAATTATATTTTCTGAAAATAATTGCGACGCATATATTGCGTCGCAATGTTTTATTTTTAAATTTTTTACAACATTTATTTCTCTAAAAATTATTGCGATGCAATATATGCGTCGCAATATTAAAACTTATTTTCTCTGAAAAAATTATTTTTATTTTCTAGGAAAATGCATCGCTAATGCGTCGCAATATTTTTTAATAATTATAACTGATAAAAATTATATTTTTTAAAATAATTGCGACGC